>CM033642.1:80445650-80586945 GCA_019512145.1 Engystomops pustulosus | reverse complement strand
CACCTGGTGGACGTCGGAGGAACTGCCTTAATAAATCCCGGCCAGACTCGAATCCAGCGCAGAGAATGCGCCGCTGAATCGCGAATGGACCGGGTAAGTAAATCTGCCCCATTGTACTTTGGAAGAAATGAACTCTGATGAGCTCTGGAAAAAAGTATGAATATATTAAAAATGATAGCGGCACAAACGGAAATTTTTGCTGCAGAAACCAGCACAAATGTAGCACTGACGTTTTGACGGTTAATGTGGGGGGGCTGCTTGAACTTTTGACCTTTAATTTTTTGTTCATATATTCAAAACAAAAATTTGAGCTGCACAAACCAGCACAAACATAGCAGAATTGATTGGCACCAGCTTTGTTTGGTTTGGGCAATGTGGGGGGGGGGGGGGGCTGGTTGACCTCTGATGACCTCTGGAAACTTTTATTAAATTCTTAAAAACGATAGCGGCACAAACAAAAATTTTTGCTGCACAAAAACCAGCACAAGCGTAGCACAAACATTTGACACCAATTTTGCTTGATTTGAACAAGGTTGGGGGGCCAACTTCACTCAGGTTTACTTACCTGGTCCAGTGAGTTCCACAAAATTACATTGTCCGACAATAATGCACTCTGCCACGATTCACTAAGATCACGCGTTCGATATCGTGCATGTGTCGCAGGTCCGCCGGAGTTCACCTTCTTCTTCCTCAGGCATGTAAGTGCTTGCTCTTGCTGCACAATTTGAAAGTTAAATCCCGTGCTCTGTCCGAATCTGCCTCATCATCCGAAAGCACAATCCCCAATTTGTGCTTCAACAACAACTAGACCACATGGGGCATATAATCTCATCTGCATTCGCGAAGGCGATGATGGAAGACTGCACTAGTTGTATCCAAGAGTTTGTCAACGACATTGAGACTGCATATACAGTTAGGGCCAGAAATATTTGGACAGTGACACAATTTCGCGAGTTGGGCTCTGCATGCCACCACATTGGATTTGAAATGAAACCTCTACAAACAGAATTCAGTGCAGATTGTAACGTTTAATTTGAAGGGTTGAACCAAAAATTATCTGAGTAGGAATTGTACACATTTTTACAAACAATCCACATTTTAGGAGCTCAAAAGTATTGGACAAATAACATAACCAAACAAAATATTTTTATTTTTAATATCTGTTGCGAATCCTTTGGAGGGCAATCACTGCTTAGTCTGGAACCCATGGACATCACCAAACGCTGGGTTTCCTCTTCTATGATTTGCCAGGCTTTACAGCCGCAGCCTTCAGGTCTTGCTTGTCGGTGGGTCTTTCCGTCTTAAGTCTGGATTGAGCAAGTGAAAGCATGCTCAATTGGGTTATGATCTGGCGATTGATTTGCCATTGCCAGATGTTTGGGTCGGGTAGATTTGGCTGTATGCTTGGGGTCATTGTACCATCTGCTATAGAAAGCGTCGTCCGATCAACTTTGTCAGTATTTGGCTGAATCTGGGCTGAAAGTTATCCCGGTACACTTCAGAATTCATCGGCTACTCTTGTCTGCTGTTAGGCATCAATAAACACAAGTGCCCAGTGCCATTGAAAGCCATGCATGCCTATGTATCACGTTTGCCTTCACCATGTGCCGTTCCCTCTTCTCCACAACTTTTTTCCCATCATCTGGTACAGGTTGATCTTTGTCTCATCTGTTCCATAGAATACTTTTCCAGAACTGAGCTGGCTTATTGTTAGGTGTTTTTCGGCAAATTGGTACTCTGGCCTCGTGTCTATTTTGGAATTGATGATGGTTTGCATCTAGAGTGAACCCTTTGGATTTACTTATGGAGTCTCTCTTTACTGTTGACTTAGAGACAGATTAACTACTTCACTAGAGGTGTTCTGGACTTCAGTTGATGTTGTGAACGGTTCTTCTTCACCAAAGAAAGTATGCGGTGATCATCCACCACTGTTGTGGAGTCTTCTCTTTACTGTTGACTTAGAGACAGATACACCTACTTCACTGAGAGTGTTCTGGACTTCAGTTGATGTTGTGAAAAAAAAAAACCGGTTTCTTCTTCTTCACCAAAGAAAGTATGCGGTGATCATCCACCACTGTTGTCATCCGTGGACGCCCAGGCCTTTTTCCCAAGCTCACCAGTCAATTCCTTTTTTCTCAGAATGTACCTGACTGTTGATTTTGCTACTCCAAGCATGTCTGCTATCTCTCTGATGGATTTTTTCTTTTTTTTCAGCCTCAGGATGTTCTGCTTCACCTCAGTTGAGAGTTCCTTTGACCGCATGTTGTCTGTTCACAGCAACAGCTTCCAAATGCAAAACCACACACCTGGAATCAACCCCAGACCTTTTAACTACTTCATTGATTACAGGTTAACGAGGGAGATGCCTTCAGAGTTAATTGCAGCCCTTAGAGTCCATTTTCCAATTACTTTTGGTCCCTTGAAAAAGAGGAGGCTATGCATTACAGAGCTATGATTCCTAAACCCTTTCTCCGATTTGGATGTGGAAACTCTCATATTGCATCTGGGAGTGTGCACTTTCAGCCCATATTATATATATAATTGTATTTCTGAACATGTTTTTGTAAACAGCTAAAATAACAAAACTTGTGTCACTGTCCAAATATTTCTGGCCCTAACTGTACCTGTGTCATGGTCTACCTGGATGAAATTCTGCTGTTCTCTGTGGATCACGAGTCCCATAAGAATCAAGTATGTCTTGTACTCCAGCGCCTAAGGGCCAATTGCCTGTATGCCAAGCTGAAGAACTGTCTGTACCATTAAAAGAACCTTCCTTTCCTTGTGTATATCATCTCTGACAAGGGGCTACAGCTGGATTCCATGAAATTGTCTTCGGTCCTTCAGTGACCTCACTCGGTGGGACTCCATGCCATCCAAAGATTTATGGGCTACGCTAATTACTACCGGCAGTTCATGCTGCATTTTACCTCCCTCGTGCCTTCCATTGAGGCGCTGACCAAGATAAACACCAATCCTGAGCTGTGGCCCCCGGTGGCTGAAGAAGCTTTCTCCAAGCTGAAGTCTGCCTTTGCCTCTGCTTCCGTACTCACCCGGCCTGATGGAGAAACCGTTCCTGCTTGGAAACCGTTGACGCCTCATCGATAGGAGCTGGAAAACCTTCTCGGCCACAGAGAAGAATTACTCCATAGGTGATTGGGAGCTTCTGGCCATAAAGCATGCCTTGGAAGAGTGGCATTATTTTCCTGAAAGGAGCTTGTCATCCGGTCTGTATTTATACTGATCACAAAAATCTCCTGTATCTTCAGAGGGCTTATTGCCTAAATCCACGACAAGCTTGTTGGTCCCTCTTCTTGTCTCACTTCAACTTCCAGATCCATTTCCTTCCAGCAGAGAAAAATTTTAAAGCAGATGCCCTCTCTCGTGCCCCCAATGTTATTTGGGACGAACCAGCTCCTTGACATATCGTTCCTCATGAAAGGCTTCTTGTTGCCGCCCCTGTGGATCTACGGCAAATTCCTCCTGGCAAGACCTATGTCCGACCTGCCCTTCGGAAGAGGATACTATTTTGAAGATATTGCTCTCGTGTGGCTGGACATCCTGGGGTGTACAGATTTGTCGCCCTCATCTCTCATTTCTAATGGTGGCCAGGTCTGGTCAAAGATGTATGAGACGTTGTGAGTTCCTGCACTGCCTGTGCCCGAAACAAGTCATCAGGTTTCAAGCCAGCAGGTCTGTTCCTGTAACTGCTCATAGCAAACTGCCAGTGGACTCTCGTGCTCTGGACTTTATTATGGATCTTCCACTTTCTTCCTGTAATACTGTCATCTGGGTGATTACAGATCGTTTCCTCTGCCTGGTCTGCTGTCAGCTCCTCGTCTTGCCAGCCTGTTCGTTGTCCACATCTTCCGGCTTAATGGACTTCCCCAGCACATTGTCTTGGATCAAGGGGTCCAGTTTGTTTCCAGGATCTAGTGTTCCTTGTGCAGCCAATTTCAAGTGCAGCTGGACTTCTTCTCTGCCTATCATTCACAATCAATTGGGCAAGTGGAGAGAGTCAATCAGACTCTGGGCTGTTATCTACGACACTTTGTTTCCGCTCGTCGGAACGACTGGTCCACCCTGTTACCACAGGTGGAATTCTCCTACAATTCCCTGGCCTCTTCCTCTCTCCATGCCTTCTGATGTTCCTACCATGGAGGACTTGGTACAAGACCTGAGGTCAAGCTGGTTAGTCTCTACTTTGGGCATCTGCCCACACCAAACCCAGGCTGACAGGAAACGCAAGTCTCTTCTGGAGGGCTCATGATCATCCAGTCTCCTAAACGTAAAAACCATCTCTTCCATCCAACACATAGTCCCACATAAAAATACAATCTCCTCCCTCAAAAGGTTCACGATTCTGCAATGAACTCCTGCATTCTGCACTGAACTTCTACATTGAATCTGTTGATTTACAGGTCCTCTCTAAGGGTCTAACTTTTGATCCATCCTCTCCTTTTAATCCTTTTATAGCAGTAAAGGATCTACATTTGTTCACTTGCAGCCTCTTCTTTAAAAGGATCTTTTTTAACACCAAAGATGCTGATTTTGAACCACATCAACTTGCTAATTCACAGGATGCTGCAGCGGTACAAATTTTGGAAGATCTCTTGATGGAACAAACTGAGCGTGACACAGGTAATTTCTTCCTCCTGTATGGGGCCATTATCTCAGATGAACAAAACATTAGTCACATACCATCATGTATCTAACCAAAATCGCGTAAATTTCCAACATTTTCAAGTTGTCCAGTGGTTGAGGTTTTTGTCAATGCAGTATCGCAGGAATTTGGGAACATACCTCACTGCATTTCTAATGACAATTTAACTAGACAAGAACAAATGAGTCTAAATAAATTCAAATCACTGGATGACATTCAAATAAAACCGGGAGATAAAGGCGGGAATGTGGTTTTATGGCCATCTGCTATGTACCTTAAAGAGGCCTATAGACAACTATGTGATATTAAATCTTATTAAAAATTGTGTGGGGATTTGGCCCAGTAGAGACCGTGGTAGCGGGGTGCTGTGATGCAGTTCAAGACAGTGACACCAAGGTTTAGTCCAAAACAGGTCTCGCCTGCGTTTATTGTAGCAGCAAAATAAAACAGCCTTTACATTCAGGCATTAAATAAACAAAATCCTACCCGTCAGGGTGCTAACTATACAGGTGTTCACTAACTCACCACTATACAAAATCACTTGCTGTTCCAGGCACAAAGGTCAGGGCTGTGTGCTCTCCAGCCTCCTTCCAGAGAGAGAGACCACACTCTTAGCTCTGCTGAGCCACTTTATGGAGACTGATTAGGCTGCTCCCATCACCTGTGTCCAAGGTGCTGGACAACCCAACCTCAGCACTAAGGCCTTGCATAATAGCAAAACCTAGGGGAAACATACCGCCCATCCACCGTTAACCCCTTCAGTGTCTCACAATTGACATTTCCTCATACAGTTCTCAATTGACAAATATTGTCGAAAGAGCAGTGGACGACAATGTAATTTCTAAGTCCGTTGCAGAAGCCCTACTGACGAAAGATCCAACCATCTCTACTCTGTACCTACTTCCGAAAGTTCACAAGAATGCATCAACACCCTCTGGAAGACCCATTATCTCGGGCAGAGGTAACCTAATAGATAACATCTGCAAATATATTGATTCCCTGCTCCAACCCATGGTTCAAAACCTACCATTATACTTGAGGGATTCTACAAATTTCCTTCAACGTCTTGATGGAGTCCAGTTGGACCCGGAGGATATATTAGTGACATGTGACGTGGAGTCACTGTACACTTCCATCAGGCACAGTGATGAATTGGAGGCAGTTATGTATTTTCTACAAATGACTGATCATACAGGTCCAGAATAGACTTTTATTTTGGCGCTTCTTGAATTTGTCCTTGTGTCCGTGGCTACAGTACACGATCCATAAAGAAGAATTTGTTACGAGTTTGTCGCATTGATCATGTGAATCTGGATATGAGAGGAGGTGCTCTAAAGAAAAAAACTTCAAGTTGAATCTAAGTGGATCTGGACATTAAACACTGTATATCCCTTGGGATTAAATGAAAACTTCTCTGCCTTCTTATGATGACTTTGTATCTGCATCTTTTTGCCCACTAGAATGTAATTAATCTAATTAGTTTAGCCGTGACTGCTGCCCGTCAAGCCTGTAGATATCTTCTATAATTTTATATAATTGTTGTCTTTGTCATTTTGGTGTTTTATTCATGTTTACAATTTTTGTCCGAAGTCCGAACTAGTGTCTATACACCTCCAGGCATCTTCTCCGAACTTGTATAAAGTCTATGACACAAGTGCTTCGAATTATCCTGTTGTATTGGCTATGTGTATATATATCGATTCTTACCTTTGTAGAAGCAGCTGTGTATTGAGTAGAATCATCAACATGAATTACATTTTGAGTCAGCTGCGGATGGAACAAGTAATGATAAGTCACTTTAGTTCACTACATAATTGTTCACAATACATGTGGTTTATGTCCGGTTCACACAATTGTATTATAAAAATCTAAAATAGTTTTCATTTGGTTACAGAGTATAGATTCAATAATACCTCACTGTGTACACATATACACCATAGATTCACATTATCACATAACACATTTTTGATGGAATAGTGCATATTATTCATCTATACAGTCTACACATATCTTCAATTTCATTTAGCCTTTTATATATTAGTATAGAATGATATGGAGATGTATTTATGCATTTATTTATTAAATTTTTTTATTTATCAACATAGAGATGTATTGAGATACCGATCTAGTTGTTGGCTAATTGTTGTATAGATGCACTTTTTAATTTTGTGTTAACACATCATTGTCCTTATATGCACTAAGTAATGCTGCACATGATATTATGAGTCACAAATCAAATACACAGCTGTCTATATAAACAAATTTGCCTGGAGTGCACTTTCTGCTCTTTACAATCCATACAGCTTGTTGATACATTACCTTCCACCATTACCTGCCACTGTGCTGCGGTCTCCAAGTGAGGGGCGTGTCCAGATGGTCACGTGGGACGGAGCTTAGGCACCGCCCCACTGATGGCACGGGCCCGCCCCCACCACGGACGTTGGCACAAGCAACCGACCATGTGCCACAAACACAGGTGAATGTTTGCCTCTCATTAAATCCGGGCCGATCATTGGCCAGAGTAGGTCTATATGCCTGGAGTTAATGTAATGATGTTACCCCTTGAGAAAGACCGGCAGGTTGAAATGCGCTTTGGGGGCTGAAAACGCCAGGTAGTATGGTCCACATGATATTCCTCTTGCAATGATTAACCACAAAGAGCAAACTTACGATGTTATGTCTTTTTGCATGATGTGATTACACAATGATATTAGTTGCAAGTTGGACTTGGTATATATGATGCATTGCAGACAATAATTCGAATGTTATTGTAATGTCTGTTTCATTTTATATCTCCTGAGATGCCTTTTTATGTAAATTTTAACAAATGATGTAAATAATAAAGATGATTCATTTTGCAACAGTATGGCATATTTTATTCCCTCTTTGTTTTAGTTTGGTGTAGGATTATACATGTATGTCTGTGAGGGCAGCCTTGGCTTTTTTGGCAAATATAAATTGCCATATAGGTGATAGTCTTGTATGACTCTTCTACTGGTACATGAGACATTTGTATTTTGAATACATTCAATGGGGACATACACCAGATTTTGCGCCCAGGTTTCCCCACCAACCTTTATCTGGCCTTGGATGTCACAGCATATACCTCCCGCCGGGCGGGAAAAAGCCTGAAAATCGTGACTGTCCTGCTGTATCCGAGGATGTTGGGAAGTGTTTGATCCTGACCTTGGCTATAAAAGAATATTATTATGCTGATATTGTAGAGGCCATAAAAAATAGTGGGGGGAAAACTATGCTGCAACCTGCATGTAAAGCTAGATATGGCAACACAAAAACAGAGGAGTTCTTAAGAAAATGGTGTTTTTTAAGCTGAAATATTAAAAGAGTTGGCCACTTTAAAATATAAATTAAGCTTTGCTGTTGGGCAAGATTATCAACATTTTTCTAACTTAGCTTTATTAGAAATTCTCCTGCGTTATCCTGTTCTTAAAGGGGTATTCCCAGGAAGACACGTTTCTTATATGTACTCAGGATAACAAAATAAAAGATTCTTTAATTCACTGTTATTAACAAAAAAAACAGAATTTCATAGGTATAATTCCAACCTGTCTCTATCTGTCCTGGCGTACACAATTTCATTGCCCCGAGACACAACCCTGTAACTTCTGACTTAGGGTTGGGGACGCCATCTTGGTATCCTGTGTGCCAGCGTAGAGCTGAGATTCTGGTACATTTACTACTGTGCCGCGATTTACAAAGATCATTCGCCTGATTTCCTGCATCGTTGCTTCCCCGCTCAGGTCTGCCGGAGTCCACCATCTTCTTCCCGGGTTATGTAAGTTCATTGGCTGTGACACAATTTGAATATTAAATCCCTTGCTCAGTCCGAATCAGTCGGCCGCTGTCACAGCAGTGCAAATCTCAAAAAATTTCCAAAAATCCAACAAAAGTGCATTCCGCCGTTTCTCTCTTCTATGTGCCTGTAGCCCCGCCTGCTGCAGTACAGCATGGAGTTCACAGACACTCACTGACATCCTGCCAGCACCACATCCTGAGGAAAGAGAAACTGCAAACTACAAGCAGATAAGTGATCCGGGGAAGGGGGAGGCAGGCACATACCTGTGAGAACACAGATATTGCAAAGCTGACATTGCGTAATAGGAATCTCATACATCTCATCATATCTCTATGGGGAAGATTTATCATAAGGCAGGATTTTGAGCAGTTGTCTATGTGTTAGACTGGCAGGTTTCCAACAGTCGGATTTATAGTCCGGTGTATGTGCAGTGTAATATGCCTTCTGATGTGACTATCAGCTGTGTGCGCTCTATATGAGAATAGACTGCACCAGTCGCATGCACGTTTAACATCTGCTCAATTTCTGCCTTTTTGCGAAGGTTTTTGCACAGGAATTTCTCATATACCTCAAACATAAAATTAAGCAAAAACTTCAAAATTGTGCAAGTTTGAGATAAATCTCCCCCGTGGTGTAGTTTTGTGATTTAAAGGGGTTATCCGGGTTTAAAAATTTTTTTATGGCCGGGCTGGGGAGGGCTATTTAAACACAATAAACATGTACTTACCTTGATAAATGTGGTGTTGCACACTCTGTGGTGTATTTTTTCTGATATTGCGTGACTTTACGGTAGCATTTTTTTCTTGCAAAAAAACCCCTGCAAAAGCTATGTTTGCTCAAAAATATGCGGACTTTGCGTGGGAAAACCCCTTTAACACGGGGCATGCGATAGAATTCTGTTGGACTTTGCATGTTAAATCTGACGCAAGATCAGACTGAGCACCGGAACGCTCCCTTTAGTGCAAAAATTAGCGTTGCAGGAAGAATAGTGCTGCCACAACATAAAACGGTCACGTGCTTCTGAGAGTTTGCAAAGTCCGACAAAAAAAACGATAGATGGACCCTAGTAAATGTGCCCCATTTTTGGTGAAGGAATGCATGGGGTGGGTGAGGGCACAAACTTTTTTGGGCTGCCTAGGGTACCAAAATCACTTGTCCCAGTCCTGCTGCGGAATATAAGTAAAGCTTATTAATCACACTATAGATATACTCTTTTAGTACGTCCAGAAGGTAGCAGTAATACGGCCCACTATACTTCTTCCCTTTAGTTTAGAACACGGTCCCGTCACATTAGGCAGCGGTTCAGGCGCAAAGTCTCCTAACGTCCAGGACGGGTCACATGACCACTCTGGGCGTGTCTGTGCTGTGCGTGTACACACAACCATGCCGCTATGAAGCCGCCCCGGCAGTGAGTTAGTAGGAGGCGGGGCTGCACATAGCTCCTCCCCTTGCCCCGGTGTGTGTTTGTTTGCGTGCTCTGGAGGCGGCTGTAATGATGTCTGTGTGTTCTGAGCCCGGCTTCTCCAGTGAGGAGGTTCTCAATCTCCGTTTTCCTCTACACCGAGCCTGCAGGGATGGAGACATCGGATGCCTTCAGTCTCTGCTTCAGGGCCCGCCCGGGAATACCGCGCAACAACTGGGCAAGGAAGACTCGTGCTACGGCTGGACGCCCATACATTGGGCAGCTCACTTCGGGAAGGTGAAGTTAAGGGGAACGGCGGTGTGTTCTTGTAATTGAGCGGGAACATCGTGAAGAGATGGAAAGTGGGAGGGGAGGCCGCCATTTTGTACGACTACTTCGCGTTGTGTAGAAAGGCGGGATGACAAGTGATGGGACCTAGACAAAGAAAACTGGGCGTGGTTAGGCAAATCTCGGGCAGCAGTGGCAGCCTGAGGAGGGACGGGCATCCTTGTTAGCAGAACAAAGGTGGGAGGTGCTCTCCCTGCACACAGAGGCGGGAAACTTAGAGGCGCGGGGCCAGCTGCTTCCAGCTCCGCTCTCTTCATTCAGTTTCCTGTCATAACTGGGAGGAGGTTGACAGAATTTTATTACAGCAATAAATTGTTCAGCTCACATTTGCCGGGGGAGAGAAGTCTGTCATATATTCCTGTGGTTTTGGTGCTATAAAGGATATTGTGGGTGCACTGGTTACACCCAGTCACTGCATTATTACCGAAAAACCAGGTGCCAGTATGGAGCTGTGCACTAGTTTTATTCTGGCAGGCGTTTTGTGTACATTCACATTTTCTGCAGAAAGTCCACATCTGCTGACAGACTGGGTTTAATCCAACATGACTTGTACTTGTTCCCTGTCTGGGGAGGAGGATAAGCTGTGTGCTAGTAAGGTAGCCCTGGGACCTCCCTGCTGTGTACACAAGTGTGGTATAAGGTCAAACATGTATCCTTATTGTTGTGACTGCCACCTCCACGCCATGTGGGCGTGAGGGCCAGTGGCTACCTGCGGAGTGGACGGCACAGGGTGTTCCTGCCCCAGGGCTGATCACTTTCTAAAAACCTGTGAACATTTGCCATTGAATGTTAGTAGTAGTGTGCTAAATCTCCCCCAATCTACTGCTCCAAATCAGATCTGTATGTTAAGTTATGCATGCATAAAGAACCACAGAGACTAGCATAGGACACTTACATTTGGGTGTTTTGATAGATCAAACATTTTGTGAAATATAAATGTTTATGATATTTGACTATTTCTTTTCATATCAGTTCTAGGGAAAGGGGGATGATTTTTTTTTAATTTTTTTTTAATACACTTCTTTAAATGGAACCTGTCATCAGGAGCCCTTTAGGTTCCCAAAGAGAATAGTGTGCACATTATCAAAGTGTTAAGTTTTATTAAAACTGGCTTCTTCTGAAAAGTTACATGAAAGTTTACCTTTCTTTCAGCAGAGCAGTGTCCCTTGGGAGTGACCAGTGAGAAGCGGTCCTTCCTAATTCCTGACTAATCCCGACAAATGATAAATTTGTAGGTTTTCTAGTTAAACCTTTACTATTTCCAACTCATCCTTGATTTTGAGAATTCCTTGGGCTTCTACTTGCAGTATTGAAAAGACTGTGCTGCCTCGCACCTCCCCTTATCATTTGGACATCCCCCATAGAAGGAAGGTTTAAGAAGTAGAAAATATATAACTTTTGAATTGATTTGGTAACTGTACACTCCTTGTAAGGTGTTTATCCTGCCTATTCATCTGTGACACCTCTGTTTTTTCTTTCCACAGTTGGAGTGCCTAGTGCAGCTGGTAGCAGCAGGCTGCTCTGTAAATGCCAGTACAACTCGATTTGCTCAAACTCCAGCTCACATTGCTGCGTTTGGGGGACATCCACACTGCCTAGTATGGCTAATTCAAGCAGGTGCCCATGTAAATAAACAGGTAACCGATCAAAAAGAGAGCTGTATATGTCTAAAGAAAAATAGTTCAAATGGAAATCTTAAAACCTTAGGTATCCAGATCCCGTCAATTTATGTAATTGTGCTAATGTGTAGCCAATTATTGCACGATATTATTGAATAGTTATTCATTATTAATGGGTGAAATGCCTTTGATGCAATTTCAGATAGTAGAAATTATAGTTATCAGATCCAAAATCAACCTGACATTGTTGTGATGTTGTGTGTGAAAAGATACTGGTTTGTAAATTCCATAGAAATGAGATGAGCGGCACCTTTCTAAATCAAGGAAATTAATATAATGCTTTGGAAATAGGTAGAATAGTGCTGCAGATTATTACTACTTGATGCAGGTTGCATTTTGTTTTTAGCATTTCATTCATTCCTCTCTTATGTGTGTGTTTTTCAGGACTATGTGGGTGAGACCCCTGTTCACAAAGCAGCAAGGGCTGGTAGTATGGACTGCCTTAAAGCCCTTGTAACCAATGGAGCACAAATAGAGTATGTGTCCCTTTTTTGTTTCCTTTCCTTATGCTTTTTCATATAACTTGCAAATAATTAATTACAACACATAGCCATTCTCAATAAATAACAAATGAGTAGACTCATTTGTAGAGCCTCAGTTTGGGCTTTATGATTGATTGTTTCAACACATTACTGAAAAACCGTGCATGCTGCTATTATATTAACTCGGACACTATAAAAAGAAACAAATTCCATTAATGCTTTATGTATTAACATTCTCAATACATTACTCTGCTGTTTTACGTATGTTGTTTAACCATTTTTGTCTTAAAGGTTTATAGATTTCCTTCTAAAGTTCTTCCTACCAACTCATGTAGAAGTATTTGCTCTTACAAATCCCAACAATGACCGGTATAGACTTGCAGTCATGTGACTTAAAGCAGGTTTCCTTTTAATTCTTTTTCATCTTCATGCTGCAAATGAACAATATTGGTGCTTTTGTTCTATGTAAATAATTGCTGGGTGATCTAAGATTGTGCTGAAGATAGTGTAGTATTATTGACTAGTTCATTTCCAGCTGCAGGCTTTTAGTACAAATTCATCCCTTCTATTTGTATGCAAAACTATACCCACACATGCACTATATTCGTGTGTTGTAACCAAAAGTTAAATTTGTTTCTCAATATGAAAAATACTCAAATAAGCCCAGAGTTCCTTTTTAAAAAATTTTTTAAAAAATATATATTTGGTATTAAACCAATTATTCTATTTTCTTTCCCATCGTCTTGTCTCCCACTTTAAGGTAACTAGCTAAAAGGAGCACTTTCCCATCCCTCTGTCAGCAATAGGAGACAAAGTATGTTAATCCTACCCCCCAACGGCCTGGCACACACTAAATTAGGATCAGAAGGAAATTAATATAACATTATATTTACAAGAATTTGGTGTTTTTGGGCAACTCGGTTATTCCTGATTCCTAAATTGTGTTGTGGGTAATTTTGTATTCACTGAACAGCGTGCAAACCCCTCACCCCCCATTTTAGCCGATTTTGGAAACTTCATGTGGTGTAGTCTAATATGGGCATATGTGTGAAATTGCTACATGTATGTTACCAGTTGCTTAATCCAGAGAACCAGAATCCCTGTATAGACCTTTGTGAGGCAGCTTAGTGGATTTAAATAAATTATCTCTGCTGCACCTGTCATGAGGATTTAGGTCCACCAGCCTTTTAGCCATCAGAGTGACTTTGTCACAATGATATCTTTCTATGTGAGGTTCAACATTGTGGCGTGAAAAGTACTTTGAGTTCTGCATTCAAATGAACTGAAAGGCATCATCATTGAAGAAAGGTCACGCTGGGATATGTCATCCTGACTTGATTTGAATCTCATACACCAGGTACGAAATTAAATCAACTGCTTGGTGGTGGCAAAGTAGGTGAAAGTCCTATAGAACATAATATGAACCAGGGGGTGTCTTTCAGGGTGACTCCCCCGCCTCACCTCCTCTTCTTTCACGTTACTTAACTCCACTGGTCAATTACCCCACCTACTGTATAAAGTACAAAAATAGCAGCACTCAAGGTTGAAGTATTCAAAAGTATTCCTTATCAGAGGTATGGTGCAATGTTTCGACCGTATAGGCCTATATCAAGCAACCATCCACTGTATATTAGCCCTGCCAGAGATCTGCATCAATGCTTCAATTGAAGTGCAGTGCAGTGTTCGGGCATTGGACCCCGCAGCTCTGAAATTGGAGATCTATCTTGAGCATAAAAAAAAACAAACCCTTTTAAGATAGTTCAAAAGTGTTAGTACACGTAGCCTCATAACATAATCCTGTCAGTGTGTAGCTTACCTGGTAGGGAAGGTAAGGTGTATTGGCTCACAGCATGTAGAATTTAACCTACTTTGGGTGGAACTTCTTATTAGCATCTCCATCTTTATACCATGGAGGATTTTCCTTGAGCCTTAGGTCCTTAAAGCCACATTTCTGTGGCAAAATGTGCAATATAGAACCCTTTGCACACTTGATATAGAAACCAATTATGAATTGAATTCCAAATGAAACATTTCATCTTTATGTGAATTTGTAATATGACCAAAACTTCAATCTTGTTTTATAACCTGCATTTTGTTTTTCAAAACCTCATTCATTGATGTTCACGTCCTCCTTAACATTCAGAAGACTTTTCATTGTCTCCATTGCTTCTGCCCCAAAGACTGCTCCTCGTTATTAGAGTGCATTTTGTACCCAAATCCACAGAAGAACTTGTTCCTTGTTTGATTAGAAAGTGATGGCCTGTATGATGAAGCATTGATTCATTCGCTGTTGGTGTGATTATGCACCTGAAAGTAATGGCCTCTTCTGCTGTGCTCTGTTGCCATATTTCTTGCTATTGTATATGTGGTGTTATAGCTAGAAATCCAGATGTCGACGTTGGATCTCGTATGCTATGCCACTTATCAGTTTGAATCACTCCCTATATTGTAATTTATTTTGAACCAATTGTAATAATATAATGTAATATTGAAAAGGGCTTTAATATTTAAATGAACCTTCTGAGGGCTATGATGAGGTTGAGGGTGCGTGTTGTGCTATTGTGTTTTTAATTTTTGAAGCAATGTGTTCTAACTGGACACTAGATGTTAATATTTGCCGGGATGGTTATAATTAAGTACATTAGTTCCCAGAGACAGAGTTGGATTATTCCATCTGTTTTCCCCAGATGAATTCAGCAGGTATACAGGCAGTCCCCAGGTTACATACAAGATAGGGTCTGTAGGTTTGTTCTTAAGTTGAGTTTGTATGTAAGTCGGAACTGTATATTTTATCATTGTAATCCCAGCCAGAACTTTTTTGGTCTCTGTGAAAATTGGATTTTAAAAATGTTGGGTTGTCATAAGAACCAGGATTAACACTAAAGCTTCATAGTAGACACCTTTGATAACTGTTACAGCTGTTTATTGTAGCCTAGGACTAAGGTACAATAAATTACCAATATCCAGAGGTCCGTTTGTAACTATGGGTCGTATGTAAGTCGAGTGTTCTTAAGTAGGGGACCGCCTGTATAACCATCCATGCAGAGCTGGTACATTTACTGTATATCTGTAATTGCTGGTTATCTAATGCTCACACACACACACCTACTCACTTTCTATTAGATTTTTAAATGCCCTTGAAATGCATTTTCTTAGACGCACAAGAAATTTTTACATCTATTTTTCCATTCATTCTCTGGGTTTAATGTAAAGTAGTCTAAACATACTGTACCTTTTGTTGACTATACAAACAAATGAGCTGAAGCAAATTTCAGAAAACTGTTGTAAATGGGTTGTCCTGTGAAAGTCTCTTCTCCCCTTGAAGTGTGTGGATCATGCATGTCAACCAGCTTTGTTCCTAGAGGAGATTCAGGAGTACTTTAATCCTGAGTCCCCATTAACACAACTGTAAGGGGGCCCTCGATCTGACAGCACAATTTATGGGCAGATCACGGTGCCATGAGCACAGTGGTCCACATTTATCAAAAACGGTGCAAACTTCATACTATGTAGTATGCAGTGTGCTCCAGATTCATGAATCTGATGCTTACTGCACTATATTTATTTTTTTGTGCACTTTGCTGTAGAATTGTGGCGCACACTCTGTCTAAGCACTAACCCACCCCTTTTGGTGCATGTTTTTTGTCTTGTTGGACACGGTGCAGCCGTAACACAAAACTGGCACTGGCTTTATAAATATATGTGCAAGCAGTGTGCAGGTTCTTTCTAGTGCAAATTCGGACAGATAAATGGTGCAAACACTTTAAGAAATATGGGCCTATGTGTCTTGCCACAAAATGTCCAAGCCACTTGGTTTTCGGAGGGAAGGGTTGAGGAGCGCTCACTCCCTCCTTTCTCCAGCCAGCTGTGTGCTATGACCAGGTTTTAGCCTGAGTGAGCGCTCTGTTGTGTGCAAGAGGCCTCTTCAATCTTAAACCTATCCTCCTATATTTCTAATGGGTGATGAGTGTCTTTTATAGGACAACCTACTGCCATTAACAAGCAGTCGCAGGGCAGATGTAGTTTTGTAAAAGTATAACAGTAAAGTATATATGCCTAATTTGCTTCTGAAAATCAAGACTTCCTTTAATTTTTTTGGATTTGCAGCATTTTGATGATCAAACTTGTTTTGTCAAACTGCACCAACATATCGGTCCCTTTTTACACTTAATTCATATTTTCTTATTTAAGCAGCAGTTGCTCCTAATTGTCATTTTAATACTACATTAAGCTATATTCCCTTTCAAATGATTTCATCCACATACTTTATGAACCTTTTATCTTGAGGCTAACAGCCCTAATATATTTTATAAGGTGCTTCATGGTTTACAAACCATAATTCTAGTCTTGGGCTCTAGTGCACCTTTTTGGGTTTGTCGTTGTCATGTAAATGTTAGTTACAGATATGCGATCACTCACATGATCAGTCTTCTGTTTATTTTTCTGTAATCTGCCATTTCCCTATTTTAAATTAGACGTTTTAAAAAACAAAAAAACTGTAAAAACTACACATGTCAATGTTTTACAGCTACGTAATTCGAATTGACTTGATTTTTTCAAGTAATCCTAGAAAGGGGAGCTTCCCAAATAGAAACTGCTGAAACTGCCACAGGTGCTTCTCCGAAAACCTTACAGTTGTGGCAATGAGTGTTCAGTATCGCTTCCTTTCTGCACACAAGGCATACTGTTGAGGTATTTGTTGCGGTGATTGGTTTTAATGCTAATTTAGGAATTCAGTTATAGAATTTTTAGACTTGCATGCATATATTGCCCTAATATACAGTTTAAGCCATATATATTAACTAACCATAGCTATATGAAAAATAGTTATTGTACTGTTGTTCAGGGAGTAAGCTGCAAGAAGTCCTATAGATTGTCTGGTGGCATTTAAATCTGTATGATGACCTATTCAGCCAAACTTGTGATCTAATCAATTTGGCTCAATTGGGGATTCTGAAATCATCTTCCAGGCTAAAATGTTGAAAATACTGGGGTGACCTATTTACACGTTGCTTTAATCCTACTCTCTCTTAATTTATCTCAATGTCTGCCAGTGGATGCATAGTCCATGTCCATTTTTTTTTTCTGTTTTTCAGTCTCCAGAGCCCAGTTTGCAAACTGGCTACCACAAAATGCTCTGTCCATTAGGCACCTGGAAGTTATGGTGCCACTTTCTGGCCTAACTTATTAGTTGGTCGCTTTCTGGCGTGACCTGTAATCCATAAGATTCCCTATGACACAAGGGTTGTTTTGAGGATTTCAGAAATTTTTTTTCTGCTACATTTTTGCAAACACAATGCATTTCATTTAAATGAACTAGATGGATACATGTCTGTCCTGCTGAGTGGTTTTTGTTTTTTTTGTTTTTTTTCCCCCTTCATCACTTCTGTGTAGCCTTGCTACTGTGCTCCACAATGTGCACAATATGGCCTGTAACTTATGACTTGTGCAAAAGGCTTCTATTTTGCATCTCGTCTAAGCTAATACTTGAGCGTCTAAGCTACTTGATATAGCTTAAACGTACAAGCAAACTTCTAATAAGTTATGGCATTAGGCTCTGGCAAGTTTACATTGTTATGCTATACTGAAAGAAAAGCATAAACTTATTCCACTTCACTGGCTTTCCTGATTACCAGTCTTGAGGAAATCCTTTTCCAGCAGGGCGTTTGCATACATTGCTGTAATTCCCAAGCATAAACCCACCCCATATGTCAGCTTTTTGCATCAATATGAAATGCATCCAAATTATATCAATTTTAATTGGCTACTTTATTTGATGGCATTTCTTCCTTATGACAAATACCATATGCCTGATCCTCTTTTTCTCTACTCCCATGACAGAACGGAGGGATATTATCATTCTCTACTTTATTATTGTTTTATATTCACAATGGATTTTCTGGCATCATTTGAATATACCTATGAGGAATTGCCTATATAGGGAACAATCATGAACATCTTTACCAAACTCCTTGACATCCCCACTGTCTACATTTAGTCCTAACTACGCACACTAGAATCTTTAACTCCTGAGTTATTTCAACAAAAATGGTGGCCACTGATCCATTGTACCTTTTACAGTATAAAGCTACTGTAAAAACTCCCACTCTACAATTATATTAAAAATTATTTGTTTTAGCATAAAGGACCTTGCATTTCCTCGAGGCCACATTTTGAAGCTTTTCAATGGTATTATATAATACTATGTACAGTATAAGAAGCCTGTGGCAAGAAAAAGCCTTGCCTGTTTATTTCAAGCTGCTGGACTTTGAGGGTAAAAATTTCTTAAGTCCATTTTTTTTCTCCTTTTGTAATCCAGTAAGCCATTGGCAACCAACAATGATGGTACCTTTACAAGCTAGTGCTCTATCTTTATCTAATGAGGAGTTTTACTTGAGTAATTGCTATTCTCTCTCTCTCGTGGGTTGATGGGGGCCAATGTGGACTCCGTTCCCCCAATTAATGAAATTGGAATCCAATAGTTCCAATAATTTCTTATCCGTGCCGCTGTGTTTTTTTTTTTTTTTCTCTTGTGGCTTCAACTGCAGGCTTACATATGGTGTCACGATTCTAACTAGCCCTTCATTTAGGGATTTTTAATCCTGTTGGGAGACTACCCAGTTTTATTTTTCTTCCATCTCTCATCTGAGTGTTCCCCCCCCCCCCCCACTCCTAATTTAAAAGAATCTTTCTCCAACCTTATGAGATGGATTGCTTGTATTATGTTCACTTTTATCTTTCGATTCAGAAGCCACTATGTTTTTTGAAATTTGGAATTTTTTAATAGTTTTTGGCTGACTGAAACAACAAACAGGAAGCTAGTTTACATTGATGTTTCTCGGAGAGACTGGCTTTTATATGTGGTTGTTTTATGTCTCCGGTCAATCCTACACTCACTAGACATCTTGGCAGGAATCGGAGTGATATAAACTCATTTCCTCTCCCTCTGTTTAGAAGATTCTTGTTTACATAGTCCTTGACCAGAAACTGGTCCCTATAGCCCCAACACTGCTTTTGTTTACAACCACCTTTCCCCATTACAGAACAGTGAACCATTTTAAAGCACAAGCTGCTGAATAACAAAACTGTGGTTCAGACTGAAGTTACGATTGAGTAATCTCTTCCCAATAAAGCCCATTGCTATATTTTACAAGTGTTAAATCATGGCCATGGCTTCCCAGCAGCTTGGTGCGATCATTGTTTTGTTCTAGTATCTGGTAAAGTTGTAATCATTTGGGCTTTATTTCCCATTGTATTTTTTTCCACCCATAAAATAACATATATTTTTTTGCTTTTTAACATGTTACCTACATTTTTTAAGAAAATGTCACTTGCATGAAGTTGCATCTGCCAAAATAGTATTGCTTAAAGCTGTGTTTAACAGCTTAATTTGTTGTGAAGTTTACGGTTTCATAAATGAACTTCACATTAGATTTTCTATTTCTAGAGAAATGCACAAAGATGTTAAGTTTGACCATGTGTCATTGATTTGAACGTGATCTTAAAGTTTAGCATCAGAGGTAATGGATGTGTAGACCGGCCTAGCATTCAACCAGTAGGATTACAGGTTTTTGTGTAACATTGTGACAGATACCCCAGTCAAGGGAAATGCCGCAGACAATCTATAGTTATCATTATTCAATATAAATAGTATTCCTGCTGTCAAGTGTGTAGCATAAGTATAATAAAAATTTACTTTTGTATTTAGCAGTTAGCTGTCATTCTAGGTACCTAAAATCTATCTGTAATTTTGAGTGTAGTTTATAAATTGAAACCAAACCTTTATATATTTTCTTTAGAATTAGAAATGCTTCTGTTTTAAGGGTAGATTACCTTTTATGTAGAACAGGCCTGACTAGATAAAAATGAGTTCTGCAGTATGGCTCTTTAATTGTTTAGCCTTCAGATAGTTAGCCACTGAGGGCTTACACTATGCAAAGAATACAATTTAATTCGGTACTTTCTTGTGCAGCTTTAGGAATGCAAATGGCTTGACGGCGGCTGATCTTGCACACTCCCAAGGCTTTCAAGAGTGTGCTCAGTTTCTCCTAAACCTCCAGAACAGTCAGCTGAACGGTTTTTATTACAGCAGCTCCTTAAATGGAGTGCACCAAGGCAACTCCTCTAATTTTAATGGAGGCCCGATAAATCGCAAACGATCCTTCAATGATTTGGAGGCTTGTGCCATCAAGAAGCTTAGAACCGAAGGTAAGAAACAACATTTCTTCTCCACAGATATGACAAATTGCCACTAATGCTTTACCATTTTACATTTACACACCAACATGAGACTTTGGAGTTTAAATGCAGGGATTTATAGGGGGAAACAATCCTTAAAGGGGTTTGCGCAGCATAACTTCTGACCAATCTCCATTGCTCCATTTTAAACATGGGTACACCGTTGAGTAGGTATTTTCTTTCAGTGCACTATGCATAGCTTGATGATATATGGTGGTATAGTAACAAAAATAGCTATACGTAAATGATGTGAACGAATGATCTACTAAAAATCAATCTAAAGTAATCTACTCAATAGCATTGATTTAAGCACTGGTCTCCAAAGGTTCCCTGCACTCAAACACATGTGCTGAGTGCCTATATTAGGAGACAAGTCTATATTGAACTGAGTTATGTCGGTGGTGTAACTAAACCTACGTCTAAATTTTAAAAAAAAAGTAAATGTAAGCTTTTTTGCTTTTAAAGGGAACTTGTCACCACATTTGCACAGCCAGTGACGGTTAATAGAGCTCTAAAGGAAATTATCTGCCACACTTTTTTGCTAAAAATCGTTTACCTTGCATCCCCATAAATCGCCTTTATCTTGTATTACCTGGCCCTGCTCACCCGGCCCCTCCCATATACTTCTCCCCATGCCTTATGCCTCCTTACTGGTCACAGTTTAGGTCATGTGACCAGAATGACATCCTCTTGTGTCCTTTAGCCTCTTAACAATAGACACCCCATGCATGTATCTGACCACATTAAGTCACAACAGCCTCCATGGACTTCTACTCCTGTTCCATGCAGGCTGCTGTGATTTCATGTGATCATATACATGGTGTACAGTTTGCTATTGTTAGAGGCTAAAGGACCTAAGATGTCACTCTGGGCACATGACATGTAACACAAGGCACCATGTGAATGATTAACACAACATTTTCTATAAAGAAATAGGAGGCAGAGCAGTGATTTTAAAGAGATACAGAGCTGAATAATGGGGCATGGTTCACTGGCAGCCTGAGAGAAGAGTCAGAGCCAGGAGACATGAGTCAGGAAAACTAATTTGCATATCAGAAAAATGTCTAATTCAAGTAAAGTGCCTACCTGGCAGCTAATTTTAGGTGATATAAGGAGGACTTGTGTAACCCTTTATCAGCAGGCATTGCTAGTCAGGGTGGTTAAAATCTGGTGACAAGTCGTCTTTAATTTTGTATTCCAGGAGGCAGCATTCCTCTACAGACTGATTTCGCTGGAGGGGTAGAAGATGACAGCATGCATGTAGAAAATCACACAGAGATTTCAGGTGGGAGTGGGCAATATTTTGACAGATGTTGCAACACACAGCTGGTTGAAGATCTGAAACCACCACAGAGCCCATCTGTTAGACCAGCAAATAATATTTGCACATTGTCTCCAATGCAAACGCCTTTTCGTTGCATCAGCCAATACGCTTATTTCTAGATATTCATGTATGAAGTAATGGTATCGGTGTGTTCCTTATCTGAGTTGTATCATAACTTCATATTTTAAGAAACACAATAAAGACTTTGGGAGGGACATATATAACCTGATGAAAAGTAACCCATACAGTACTTGTAAAAGCATACCAGAGATCTGTTCTGATTTTAGTGTCCTTCTTCTGTGTATTTAATTTTTTTATATTCTGAGGCTTTTGAGAAAGTGGATTGTTCAACTGTAAATTTGAGTATACATGTTGAAAATTAACTTTGGCATGAATGTTGTAGATATTAAAATCTGTATGAAATTGGTGTGCACTTGTTTTGGTTTTGAAACACGAAAATGTATTCTAACGCAGCACAGATACTGCCTGTGAATGCAGTGGTAATGAGTGAAGTTGGCTAAGGCTTTATTGCATCATCATATGGTGACTAGTTATATGGATGTTTTTATGGGCAGGGAAAGACTTGCTGCCCACCATGAAAGAGATGTGCCCATTTAGTAAGGTGAAGGTGTACATTACTTCCTTATTTAGGAGGAGCCAAATTGATAGATGTGCAGGAAACTGCAGCCTGGTCCTATTCAAGAGCAGTACTGTTAATCCAGCACTATTGTCTTTTTAACTGTCATTCTTTTACATTATATGGACATAGAAACTAAATAGGCTTTCAACCAATGTAAAGGTCACAGTTAACCCGATATGAACAAAAAAGCCAACATATTCCTACCCTCAGTACTTTCTGGTCCAGCAATGATGTCCCAACTCAAACACTTAACATTGATTAATCACTGATTCTAACAGGTGACTGTAAGGCTAATATGGCAGATTTTTTATATACATCTCTCTCCAAATAGCCATTCAATTATTTTATTTTCATGAACAACCCCTCAAACTGCAGATTACACTTACCCAGAGCATATATTTTTGTGAACCATCCAGAGCTAAGAAAACTACCAGCTTCACCACTGTTTCTATACTGTCATTGCAGCTTTTGGATTTGTGTGCATATAAAACATAATTTTCTATTCACTTTCTGCCAAATACAATTGACTGCAAGTGAAGGGATGACGGCACATCTTTAGCTGTATTACAGGCACTCGCCTGTAATAAATGACAAGCTTGCTGTGCTTTAACAGTATGTGCTGTAAATCATGGAGTTGAGACACACACTGCCACAATTCAAGAGCAATTTACTGTTCACAGTTAACTAGTTAAGTATAAAAGTATTGGGTTTGTCCAACTTTTAGATGATTTTAGTTTTTTGATTATATAATATGCCAAGTAACTGGATTAGTACAAGTTATTTAATGTATTAATGTGATGTATATCGGCTTTAATTCCTGAAAGCTTTACAGACTAAATCCTACAGCATCCCCTTTTTGTCTGCAGAGCTAGCAGTGACAAATTGCTTCTAAAGTTGTCTCTATTACAAGCAATCTGCAGAAACAAATTGTCCTGGTAACTTACAGATCATCCTATGTACTTATTCTCCCATCTTAGAAGTAGATTATATATTAACCAAAAATATCCTGCCTCAATATACTCCCCAAAACATTGCCGCATTAATGGAGAAGTCTAAATCTGTTCAATCATTTGTTTTGATGCCATAGTAATTTTGTAAACTGAATGACACGCCTCCTGCCTTCACTTTACATATAAGGAAAATGGGGCAGAACTTTTAATGTATATTTGTAAAAATCCTGCCAGGCTCACTTGCACACAGATTACAAAAAACATGAGGTAAAGTGGCCAACATCTCTAACACCTTCCCAAAGTGCACTGTAATAGTACAGCCCGTCGATCGCTTTGCCGGTTGCTTCAAAAAGATGGCACCCCCATCTTGGTGACTATCGCTGCTCCCCAGGACGTCATCAGGGAGTGGCGATCGCTCACTGTGAGGCCTCGGGTCTTCAAGCATTTACTAAAGATTTTATAGATTAAAGGCGTATTCCCATTTTGGCAAATAAATGTTTGTATATACATTCTTTATCAATTCCTCAGTTTCCTAGACCTCTGCTTGCTGTCATTCTATAGAAATCTTTATTTCCAGTGGGCAGAATTTTGACCATGTTCACGGCTCGTTATAACCCACAGCTCTAATTACTCTGTTGCACGCCGTGTACCTGTGACTATGGTCAGATTTTTGTCCACTGGAAATATTCTATAAAAAGCTCCATAGTTTGACAGCAAGCAGAGATCTTGAAAATGGCGAGAAATAATGCATAAAGTAAATTCGAAAATTGTATAATTTTTCATTACATAATAACATTTTACTGAAATTTAAATACCCCTTTCAAGGGTGTCTACCATCTCCCCAAGCAGCATGATCTGCTGGCAACATGTTGTAGAGGAATGCATTATTATATCAAAAGCTCCTTAATTTCTGTCCATTATGCAGTTAAATTTTTTTAAAACTTTTATTTATCTTTCCTTTTAGATCAACTTACAGCAAAGCACATATTGCACTCCTAGGTCCCAATTAACATCAAGGTTTTCTATTGCTAATGAGGTAGTTGTTGTACCAAAGTCATGTCCTCAGCACCCGAAGAGCTTTTGTCTTTTAAGCATCGTGGAGTGGCACTGGAAGAAGAGGGAAGTGCTCTGGTTCTTGAGGAGATGATTTTGGGGATATCTTGGAAATGACACAATGGACAAAAATAAAGATATATGTAAAAGAGCAATGCATTTCTGTACAACATATTGCCAGCATATGTTTAGCTGAGATGGTGGTGAATATTCATGGCATCTCTTACAATACCCTTAATGGACATCTACCACCAGGATGAAGAATTGTAAGCCAAGCACACTGACATACTGGTGTGTGCCTCTCTGGCAGAGCTTCATCTGCCCTTGTTTTTAAGAAAAAAAGGCTTTAAATTATGCACATGAGCCCCCTGGGTCTTCAGGCTCCTTTAACAACTATGATGCCTGGAGCCCCTCGGGCACATTTGCATACATTTTTTTTTTTTTTTTTTTGTCAAAAAAACTAAGCTAAACAAAGATGTTCCTGCCAAAGGGGGCACACCAGCATGTCCGTGTACCAGCATTGGTTTACAATCCTTGATCCTGGTGGTAAATGTATTTTTAATGATTTTTTTTTTTTTAATTATTCTTTTTCTCCCTTTAAAAAAGTTTCAAGGATTGTGACAGGTTTGTTTCTTAATGCAGATGTGAATGGTAGCTTCACTACGTTAACAAATGGACAAGCAAGTAATGGATTTAATCTTCCTCTTGGAGACATGGAAACAAGTCCTTCAAAGTGCCTTCAATTGTCCCAAGGGATCAACCATGTCCCAGTCGCAAACGGCAAGAAAGAACGCCCTGATGAAAACGTTCATTCTCAAACTTGCGGCTCTTTGCATGTTAATGGAAGTCCTAGTAGTTGGGTGACTGCTAAGCCTTTTCTGGGTGAAGGGGCTACTGATGTCTTACAATATGGATACTACCATGGATTTGGAGATTCTGCTGAAAGTTTACCTGAGTACAGTAGTTTTGTAGAACATTCTGATTCGATCAGTGTTGAAAATAGGTATAAAAGTACATTTATAAGTACACTTCATCAGTATCAGGGGTTCTGAGGCGTCCAAGGCGGCATCTAAAATGGAATCTATTATATAGCTTTTTTCTTTTTTTTTTTTTTTTAATATGCCGACTATGTAAAACTCATTGTTTGTGTCTTATTCCTTATGGAAATGTAAGCAGCGTTTATCTACTCAGCTACTGCTAGAAATGACTGCACACAGAAGAGTTGGGTATAAAAACAAAACAGCACTTTAACGTTACCAACATATATCCTTGGTTTCAAAGTTGTTTGTCTCAAAATATTAGGGACAAATTATGGAGACTCATAGGATGGGCATCCATGTGTAGTGTATTTAATGGGCATTAGTAATGCTGTCATTCTATGCTATAAAGTTTCTAAGATTGGGATTTTTTTTTAACTGCTATGCAAATAGTACAATTGTTTTTTTGTTTATTTTTTTTTCTTTCCAAAAAGGTCAGAATTCTACTTGACTGTAACCTTCAGTGTATCCGAATGGCTTATTCATTCCATATTTTGTTAATAGTCACTTTAACCAAAAAAAAATGTAACAATGCGTCTCTTTGAATCTTTCATGGGGCAAAAGAAAGGCAAAATATTTAAGTTTAATCAAAGAATTACATTTTATATATTGGGAAAGACTGCTGCAAAAACTCTTAGAAGCTTTTCCATTTTCTTTAATATTGCTGCTTTCTGCAGAAGGCAAACTAGTTTAATGCATTTCATTTTGTAGATTTTTATTGTGAAGTTAATTTTTTTTAAAGCAGATTTTTTTTCTTCTAGAGACCTTTGTACTGTTATGGTTGAATATGGGAATATGATTTTAGTTTGCAATAATATAACTGAAGGTGGCTGAAATTTGTATAGAAATGGCTGTCAAAGACGGTCAACATTTAAAATGGACCTATGTACTATTTGAATTGCAAATAATGTGTTTTATGTAAGCCTTAAACATGACTAGACACGGAGAAAGTTGCAATTTATGTATATCAATTCACTCATTGCTTCTGTGTTTATTTTATTTTTTAACAAGCTTCAAATAATTTACAGCTTGCATTTCGAGAAACACAATGGTTATCCACATTTGCTGACAATACATTGTTCACCTAATTTTGCCACCAGCTCATTGTTTTGATTGGATGGTTACAATATACTAAGTTGTATATAGTTATTATGCTTGTGTTTTATTTTTTTTCTATATAAATTAGACTGATTTAGTTATGATCAGTCTCTGGGCATAAATGGAGCCATATGTATTATTGTTTATAAGAAGTTCAGTTTTTAAATCCTAATTATCAGTGATTCTTGTAAGAGAAAACCCTTCAATCCTCGGAGTTCGGTCATATGCACAGGATTGTGTACAACGCATGGAAATGGGTCCGTATGACGGGTCAATCCTATGGACTGCACACCACCTACAGGAATGGAGTCCTTGCGTTATACCAAAATATTATGCAAGGACTTTCCGTCTGTACAAGATGTGCAGTCCGTGGGATTGGCCCGACATACTGCTCCCATGATTATGTGCATTTGCCCTCTGTGGCATAGATATTTACTTTGAGCACGAGCTGACTTCTCATTCATTTTGTTCTACGTTTATATACTGTTGAACTTTGCAAAGGGAAAGCATGTGCCCCGAGCTTTTGTTTATTAAAAAAAAAATAGAGTTGCTGCATAAACTTTTGGTTTTGCTTTTTTTTTTTTCTTTTTCGTTTTATCATTTTATAGGTAGCAGTGATATACTGTAATAAAAATCTTTTCACCTTCCCCCAAACCCTCCAAGGTCTCAATGTTTTTGTTGACTGGAATACATCGTTCCTCTTTTATATCATGAAAACTCAATAAACATTTGAAGAAAAAAAGTTTTCAGTGACCTACATGGGTTAAATGGGTTTCAACAATCTTGGCATTAATATAAGTGAATAAAATTTTTTTTTTTAATTTGCCATAAAGAGATGCATAAAAATACAGCAATGTCAATAAGTTATGAGGTTACAAAATAAGCGGTTATCAACATTTTTAACCCCTTACCACATGTGACGTAATAGAACGGGCTGAGCCCTCTACATAGCCGGTACGTTTTTGCTACATATTGATGAGGATCTTTGCTCCCAGTACCGTCATCGGGGAGCTGTGCTCGGTCACCACGACAGCCTTGGGTCAGACCTGGGGCTTTCTCGTTTTAACCCTTTCATTACAATGTGTGAATTGCACATTGTAATGAATGAGGAGAAAAATCCCCATATAAAATACCATGGGAGTCTAAAAAAAAATAGTAAAAATAAAAAGTGAAAAAAAATATATATAAGAATTCAAATCACCCCTCTTTCTTAGAACAGATTTAAGTATAAATAAACAGTAAAAGTCATAAACACATTGGGTATCGCCGTATCCGACAATCTGTCGATCTATCAAAATATAATAATGGTTTTTCACTGTGTTTAACACCGTTATGGAAAACAGCGCCCAGTGGAAAATGGCACTTTTTTGCCATTTTGAAAAACATTCAAAAATCTATAAGGTGATCAAAATGTCATACAGTCCTAAAAATGGTAGCATTGAAAACGTCATCATGTCTCAAAAAAATGCCACCGCTCCGTACACCAAAGTATGAAAAAAGTTATTAGTGTCAGAAGATGGCAAAATGAATTTTTTTTTTTTGTACTAGAGGTTTTAATTTTTGTAAATGTATGAAAACATAAAACCTATACAATTTTGGTATCGCCATAATCTTACTGACTCAAATAATAAAGTAGACATGTCATTTGGGGCGTACAAAGAAATCCGGGAAGTCCACAAGAAAACAGCGCACATGTGTTTTTCACTGCATTTGGATTTTTTTTTTTTCTTTCCAGTACATGGCATGAAATATTATATACCATCATTTTGAAGTGCAATTTGTTACACATAAAAGCCATCACACAGCTCTGTACATGGAAACATTTAAAGTTAGATTTTTGAAGGTGGGGAGTGAAAAATGAAAACGCAAAAATGAAAAAGGGCTGCGGCAGAAGGGGTTAAAGAGAGTGAAATGATAACTTCCTTACCTCGATATAGACATTTTAACCCCTTACCGACACGCGCTGTATTAGTATGGGACGCGTTGGGTCCCGGTGCATGGTGAGAGCTCACTGGCTGAGCCCTCTCCATAGCCAGTAAGTCTTTGCAGCAAATACTTACCGGTAAGTATCATCGCTAGCACCGATCTCGGGTGCCATTACGTTGATAGCTGCTGGCAACTTCAACAAGATGGGGCGGTGATCCATCGCCATGACAGCCTCGGGTCTTCCGAAGACCCAAGGCTGTCTTGTTTTAACCCTTTCATTACAATGTGCTATAAGCAAATTGTAATAAATGAAGAGGAAAATCCCCATATACTGCCATACTGTAGTATGGCAGTATATAATAGGATCGATCAGACAACCTAAGGTTAAAATAAAGTTAAAAATTATAATTAAAAAAACCCCTAAAAATTCTAATCACCCCCTTTCCCTTGAACCGAAAATGCCTGATCTATCAAAAAGTAACGTTTTTTCACTGCGTTTATCCCCTTAACGGAAAATAGCGCCCAAAGTAGAAAATGGCATTTTTTTTGCCATTTAAAAAAAATATTTAAAAATATTATAAAAAGTGATCGAAAGGTCGTAAAAATGGCAGCATTGAAAATTTCATCAAAAGTTGGAAAAAAAATTTGTACAAGAAGTTTTAATTTTTGTAATTGTATGAAAACATTTTAAAACCTATACAAATTTGGTATCCCCATGACCAACCCAAAGAATAAAGTAGACATGTCATTAGGGGCGCACAGTGAAAGCTGTAAAATCCAAGCCCACAAGAAAAACGGCACAAATGGGGTTTTCCACCATTTTTACTGCATTTGGAATTTTTTTCCCGCTTCCTAGTACACGACAAGGAAAATGAAATACCATAACCATGAAGTACAATTTGTTACGCAGAAAACAAGCCATCACAGAGCTCTTTACGTGGAAAAATAAAAAAGTTATGGATTCTTGCAGCTGGGGAGTGAAAATGGAAGTGAAAAAACTCAAAAGGACCAGGTCGTTAAGGGGTTAATGTATCTAAATGTAGCAAATTACTTTCTTCACTTAATTTGCCCTTATGCTTTCTTTAACTGAAAACATTTTCTCACAATTCACCAGAAATTTCTATCTAGCTTCCAAGACAGACAGATGCTTTTTGTATTGTCCGATAACACCAGAAACAGTTTTTGTTCCTCAAGTACACACTCTGGACTCCTGATTACTGCAAAGTTTGCTGAAAGGTGAGGTATTCTTTAAATCTATAAGAATCCTCAAAAGCGATGCCCCACAAGAAGACCTTTATTCCTGGTAACAGAATAGGGTCTGATTGCTAGGGGTCTGATCATTGGTCGATTTGGGAGTTATTTGGGCATCCATTCTCCTGATGGGTTAGAGTCCTAGCATTAACAATTATCCCCAAAACAAATTTAATAGTACAGTTTCATAGGTAAATAGGGGAAATTTATCAGTGCTTCTACACACTGGACCCTGCTCACTTCATATAGCCTGTGAACATTCGCTCATGAATGTCCTGGGTTTTTGTTTTTCATGTGAAATTACACTAGGTAAACCTGGCCTACTTTTGGCTGGCAGATAAATCAGGAGAGCTTATTGAAGAAGATAATATTAATAATTCTTTATTTATATAGCGCGCACACAGATTATGGAGCGCTTCACAAAGCATGTCAAATTTGTCCCTTTCCCCATGGGGCTCACAATCTAAACAACCTAACAGTATGTTTTTGGAGTGTGGGAGGAAACCCACACAAACACAGAGAACATACAAACTCTTTGCAGTTGTTGATCTAGGGATTCGAACTCAGGACCCTAGTGCTGCAAGGCAGAAGTGCTACCCACTCAGCCACCGTGCCGCCCCTTATATGATCTGGGCGCTGACGTCAGAGCCGGGGTGTGTGCTCTCTCCTAGTTCCCCAGCCGGGAGGAGGCTTACAATGCCCGTGCATACATTAAAAGCCAGGGAAGCTGCCTGAGCGCCTCCGGCTGTTTTACAAAGTTATTATTTAATTAATAAAGATGACCTGTTAAAAACGTTCCCCCGATCCCCTAGACATAACTAGCAGTATATTAAGGACACTCTAGCACCGGTAAACTGGGAGTAGATGTCCTTTAATAACATTGACCAATCAGATGTAAAGTTACAATTGTAATGTAAGGAGAGAGCTGGTTGGATAATGTGTTTTCCACCTCACAAGAAGAGTTTATAAAACCCCTTTGGGCTGGAAAGTTCCAGAGACTTGTAGAGTCCTCCCTAAGAGCAGAAGAGAGGTCAGCCCAGGCGATTTCTCTGAGAACCTTACTAGGCTGAGAGCATTCCTGTGGAACAAAATCCAACCAGCCATCTCCATCTAGTTGAAGTTACTGCTGTTGTGGCCGTTGCCGAGTTCTTGTAAGGACTGTAAGTTAAATGCTTTACCAACTTGCCTCTGAGTGATCCCTGTGCAAGGTTGTTTACCACCAAGGGTGTCCCACTCGCTAACACCAGGGATCCTATACCTATAGCAGGGTTGGCCCAGGGAGAAACTTCCATCTTCAGCCTCTTCCTCCATTTCTTGTACCTTCCACCCATCGGATACCTGCCAGGCTGTGGACGAGGCCTCTGTTCTCTGGGACCAAGGATCATGACCACTGACGAGCACTATGCCACTCCGGTACCATGGCCGCGGTGGAGGATGTTGCATATTCCTCCACTCTCACATATTTCTAATTCTTGTTTATACTTTTGGCAATTTTAGGACTGTTGTGTTTTTTTTTCTTCCTGTTCAACTTAGAAATATCTGTTGAAATGCTGAGTAATAGTGTGCAGAATTGTGGTTTTTAGCCCATTGATATTTCATACTAAATACTTGCTTTTTTGTATATTGATCCTCTGCCCTGTATTCCATACTCACGGCTTCTAGGCAGTGGTCTCCCAATCCTTATTTTTGCACTATTGGTTGTTAAACCAACTTACCTCCTTAAGCAGGTACTCACTTAGAAGAAGTTATCACACTGTCTGTGCTCATGCAGTCCATGTGCTTGAGATCGCTGATAACCCCCTGAGAGCAGCAATGCATCTAAACAGCTCTGCTAACTGTCCAATTACAATTATTCTAACTTGTACTATGCTGCCACCTCCTGGTGAAGGAATAACATGCCGAATGTTCCACAGTAATTACAGATGCCTTGTTTACTGAGGGCTTTCTCAGAAAGACACGTGTCATAAGTCATGAGACAAGTGCAACTCTGGAATACAGCGGGGGTGTTACAGAGACAGAATGGCATAACCAAATACTCATAGTGGCCATCTAGGGTGTTGAAGGCAGTTTTCCATTCACCCCCGGGTTTAATTCGGATGAGGTTGTAGGCACCCCGTAAATCCAGCTCTGTAAAAAGAGTGGCACTGCGGATTAAGAAATAAGGAGTAGTGAGTACTTATTTTTTATAGTAATTTCATTCAGCCCGCGATACAGTGTTGGAGACCCCCATCCTTCTTTTCCACAAAGAAGAACCCTGCGCCTGCTGGAGAGAAAGATGGACAAATAAAACCCATTTGGAGATTGTCCTATTCAGACATGGCCCGTGACTCTGGTAAAGACAGGCGGCAAGTCCTTCCACGAGGAGGGGTTTTGCCTGGAAGCTAGTTGATGGCCAAATCCCAGGGATTTATTGTTAATAAATTAAAGCGCAGAATAAAATTTTTCTTAATTATATGACAAACCCTATCTAACTTTACAGTTTTCTCTGACTTTGCAAAAATGGTGTGTTATCCAAAGTGACTGAATCCTTCCGACAGGAGGTTGTCCAGATGATGACCAAAGGGGTGGCCTAGCAGCCATAGTCTTGCTTGTTGGTTGTTCCAAGTCTGTGATTCATAGAAAATAAAGGTTTTGTGTTGATATAATTTTGGTCATTTTTTCTTTAAAACACTGTCCTAGTGGCATAATGTACCCCCATACAAAAACTGCATCAAAAAGTGTTCAATGTAGATTACATTATTTAAAAAAAAAAAAAAAAGAAATCAAGTGATCATCCATTGTTCTCTAATTTTCATCTTCATTCTATAAAAAATGTTTGTTTGTAAATTTGTGTGTAATGCATATAAAGTCATGCATATAAAGTGTGTAGCAAATATTTGTATGTATTTAGTAGTTACTCCACTGCTCATATCACAGATCTGTACTCATTACACACTATAACAGTTTCCAGTCATTGTGCACTGTCATTAACAAGAGAAGAGTAAGGCTCACTTCACACTACTTGTCATTTTTTTCTGTTTCTTCCCTCCGTTGGAAAAGTAAAGAATAAAGGTTTAACAGAGTTTTTTAAGGTATCACTTAAAAATCCCATTAATCAGTGTAAATTTTATGTTATCCGTTATGTTCCGTTTTGGCAGGGATCCGATATCCATGTGTTTTTTGGACGAAAATGCATTGGATAAGGGATCCCTGCCAAACTGACTGTAACGGATGACATAAAATTTACATTGATGTCAATGGGATTTTTAACTGATACGTTACACCTCCACTTTTCACTTCTTTAATGGAGGGAAGGAATGGTAGTGTGAACTTAGCCTAACACTTTGAAAATAAACTGGTGTTTACAGTCAGACTCTTTATAGCACTACCGATTGTCTTTAACTATAAAGAGACTGCAGCAGTCCACAAGATTCCAAGGATCTACATGTATGGCTGAGCACTGCAGCACAGAAGTCTACCTTTCTCTGCTGTCTGCCTTATTCAATAAGCGTGGGGGTCAGAATCAAGTTTCTCCTTTGTACTCTGAATCAGATTTAGCAATCAGTTTGGGAAAAATGCCCAGATCACTGCCCTGCAGGTAAATTTTACATCAGTCTCATATATCAGACCATGCGGATTTCTAGAGGATGTCTCCTGCAGCCGGAGCAAAAAAATAACCTGTTTTTAAAGGGATGCGCATTGTAGCTTCTCTCCAGGGTCTCTCTGTACAGGAATAATCGTCGGGCCAGCAGTAGGACCTCCAAAAATATTCTGAAACTGCATCTCAATTGTCTAAGACTGCAGGAAGATTCAAGTCCTGTCTGGTGAATTTTGTCCTGGAGCGACAGCCTGGGTGCCCACAAAAAGGTCTCAGAGTGCCACCTCTGGCACCCGTGCCATAGGTTCGCCATCACTGGTCTAGGATATCACACGGCCATGGAAGACAGGAAGATGGGACATGGAGTCTTAGGAGTGTTGGGTTAATCGCTGCCATTCATGTCCAAAAGCGCAAATTGTGGAGATTCGCAGACTATTGGAAAATCAATACGCGAGCAGAGCAGAGAGACATCACAGGTGATTAGGGCAAAAGGGATCGGAGGCGGAATGAACGAGGAGCGGCAGGAGGAGGCGGCATTAGCAATCAGTTTGGGAAAAATGCCCAGATCACTGCCCTGCAGGTAGTCCATCTTCTCAAGGATGGCCCATCCATGCATGTTATAGCAAGAAAGTTTCATGTGTCTTCCAGAACTGCCCTAAGAGCATGAAGCAGAACCCAGGGAAACATAGCCAATATACATGGGTAACTTGGCATGGTCATAGAAGAGGCTCAATTTAGAAGGACCATTATGTGTTTTGGAGCACGATGACCAAAACTACTTCTATCACGCTCCTGTATGTAGGGAACAATGTTATGATCCTTGATTTTATATGGTATCTATCACACCTTTTATGTGATCAAAGTGGTACACTAGGAGCCACTTAGAACAAAATTAAAATTACAAAACATAAAACCTTTATTTTCCCAAAAAATCTGTAGATCATAAATAGCAAAAGATTAGAATTATATTCTCTGAAGGCTACACTAGTCGCCAATGAGTAGAAAGTATACAGGCCTTTGCTTTGAATGAGTTCTGTGGCCACAGGATATCACTAGACTCACACTGCTCCGATGTGATTTTCTTCCAGTCTTATCCACAGTTCTGTAACTGTTGTGGATATTTTCACCATCAATGATTTTCCAGAGGTTTCTATTGGATGTAGATCAGGGCTCTGGGATGTTCATTTCATTGTTTCAATGTTTTCTGTTTCAAGGAAAAGCTTTACCTGACAGAGGACATTGTCCTACGTGAAAATTGCTGGCTGGATTATCTTTATTATCCAGTCCTCTCTTACTGTTGTCTTTTGAGGGTGTCCAGTCTTCTTGGGGGACTTGAATGCGTTTAAGATGTTGCAAAGATGCAATATGCTATAAATTGCAGACTTGTAACAACCAACTTCTCTTGCTATGGCTGATGGGGGTCACCCCTTTGGCCTACTGGGCAACCTGCTGCTGGAGTCACTTTGGAATGGCACAACATTTTTGCAAAGTCAGTGAAAACTAGAAAGTTAGGCTGCCAGTTAAATAGGCTCCAGTATATCTTTGGAGGGTGATATCCCAACTGCTATAAAGTAAAGACATTGGCAGAAGTTCTGTAGATACAGCAGGCCCCGAATTCCTCTTGTGGCATGAGTGCGCAGGCAACAAAAAACTTTTGATGCTCTTAAAGAGAACTTGTCAACAGGTTTTACCCCACTAAACTTCTAGTGCCCTCGTGTAGGGTATGAAATTTCCATAAAAATTAGGGGTATAGAGGGTTTCTGTTATGAGGAAAGATTAGAACAACCAGATTTATTTAGTATCAAAAAGAGACGACTAAGAGGGGACATGATTAATTTATATAAATATATGAATGGTCCAAACAAAAAATATGGTGAAAAGTTTTTCCAGGTCAAATGAAAAAAAAAAACAATCACCAGAGGCGATAGGGCTTTTTTACTGTGAGACCTGTGAATCTGTGGAATAGCCTGCCTCAGGTGTTGTTCACAGAAGGGACAGCAGAGAGCTTCAAGAAGGGTCTAAATACCTTTTTACATCTAAATAACATTGATGTTTTTTTAAATACACTTCCTTCACCGGTAAGGACAGGCCCTTTCCTGTTTTTAATTTCGTTGATCTTACTTCCCACCTTCAAAAATCTTAATTTTTATTTTTACGCGGTTAACCAGAGCGTGTGACGGCTGTGTTCTGCAAACAATGCCACTTCATAGTGCTGGTATTGAAGATACCTGCCATTTTGTATTGGGAAAAGCGGGAAAATAAAATTCCAAATGCAGTGAAAATGGTGAAAAACCGCATTTGCTCCATTTTCTTGTGGGCTTGGATATTACGGCTTTCACTGAGCGCCCCAAATGACATGTCTACTTTATTCTTTGGGTTGGTACGATTACGGGGATACCAAATTTGTATAGGTTTTTTAATGTTTTACAAAAATTAAAACCTCCTGTAGAATTTTTTTTTTTTAATTTTGCCATCTTCTGGCGCTAATAACTTTTTTATACTTTGTTGTACGGAGCTGTGGGTGGTGTCATTTTTTGCGACATTTGATAATATTTTCAATGATATCATTTTTAGGACTGTACGACCGTTTGATCACTTTTTATAGTTTTTTAAAATATTTTTCAAAATGGCAAAAAAGTGCCATTTCCGACTTTGGGCGAAATTTTCAAATCTGCCCTGTTTCACTATAAGTGGTTATAACTTTGGAATGCTTTAACATATCCAAGTGATTTTTGAATTGTTTTCTGGTGACACTTTGTACTTCATATAAGTTGAAAAATGTTAGTGATATGTTTTGCGTTTATTTTTGAAAAAAACGTATATTTGGTGAAAATTTGGAAAAATTCTCAATTTTCGAAATTCAAAATGTTCTACTTTTTCCATACATAGTCATAACAGCAAACAAACTTGATAACTAACATTAACCGAATGTCTGGTTTATGTTGACATGGGTTTTTATGCATTCTCTCACTTTTGTAGGATGTTAATGGGCTTTGAACTTTAGGTGCGATTTTTCACATTTTCTTAAAAAACACAAAATCCTGCTACTGAGGGACCTGCTCAGGTTTCAAATCACTTTAAGAGGCCTAAATAAAAGTAAAACCCCATAAATTACCCTTAGTATAGAAACTACACCCCTTAACCTATGTAAAACAACTCTCATTAAGTTTGTTAACCCTTTAATTGTTTTACAGGGGATCAAATAAAATCGTGTGCAATTTTGAAATTTTCATTTTTTTGGCTAAATGAATGTGTTTTTCAAAAAATGTACACATTTTCAGTGGATAAAATACAAAAACGCTCCACAAAGTTTGATTTCAATTTAGATTTCAAATTCTACTGAGTATGCCAATACCCATATGTTGCAGTAACATGCTGTATGGGAACACACCAGGGCATCGAAGGGAAGCTGCGGCATTCAGAGCAGATTATGCATTGTCACTTTTTAACGGCTATACAATTTGGACAAATAAGGGCTTATTTTCAGAGACATTAGATGCACTTTACAAATACTTAATTTTAGTTGGTCATTAGCTCATTGATGAGATTTTATTAACTCTTAAATGTATGTAGGGAAAGAAAATCGTAAATTTTGGTTTCCTTTCTTCCTGTATTTTTTGGCCCATACGCCGTACCATAAAAACAACATATTAGGGCTCATTTACTAAGGGTCCGCAGACTGCATTTTCGTCGGGTTTCCTGACAATTTCCAATTTGCGCCACATTTAACAGGGTTTTTTGGTGCATGCGATCGGATTTTAGCACAATTGCGCCGACTTCCATGTGACACAAATCGGGGGCCTGGCCGTCGGATAACCCGCGGGATTTAAAATTCAAATTGTGTCGCAAGACATGCACTTACAAGCACCAGGAAGAAGAAGGTGAACTCCAGCGGACTGTAGCGGGAAAACGACAGATTGGAAAGCAGGAAATTGGGTGCAAAAGCTACGTGAATCGCGCCCCTCTTCATCTTCGTCGGACCGTCTGGATCGGGGATCGTGACAGGCCCGGGTAATTAAATTTGCCCCATTCTCTTTATTCTAGGGATCACTACGATTATGGTGATACCTCACTTATATAGTTTTTTATATATTTTTACAATTGTACTGAACAAAAACTAATATAGAGAAAATCTCATTTATTTTTGTATTGCCATCTTTTCGGAGACATAACTTTTATATTTTTTGCTTGACAGAGCTGGTTTAGGGCTTATTTTTTACATGTTGAGTTGTCCTTTTTAGTGGTACCATTTTGGCACACATAACTTTTTTTTATAACTTTTTGGAACATTTTTTCAGGTTTTGTTTTTACAGCGTTCACCAAGCGGATGCAATACTGATTTATTGTACAGATTGTTACGGAAATATTTTTTTTTATTTTTTATGATTTTGTGTTTTTTGTACTTTATTACGTATGTATAGGGAATGTTTAGGGGACTTTCACTTTATTTAATTCTTTTTATTAAAAAATGTTTTTACTAAGTGTGGTATACTCTTATTTTTACTTTTACAGGTTGTCTTGAACAAGCGATGCTCTGATTGCTTGTTCAAGCTCTCATTTCTTTAAGACAGTGTTATACAGATGAATTACACTGTGTTATGTAACACACTGAGCATCCAGCCAGGTCCTTCTAGTAGGGAGGCCCCGGCTCCCGGACAGGATCGCGCAGCCCTGGGGCACTGGCAGCACATCGGAGCAGCGGACCCCCTGGTAAGCACCATAGGGGGTCCGATTTAGTACAAAAGACCCTTGGACGTCACGGACAGCAGTACATAGTACCTATAATCCTCCTAGAACTCACCATCCAGCAGAGTCTTTTGTTTACATGGTTAAGAAAGATATTGAAGTGGACAATATTAAAAGAGATATTTACACATCCCGCCCTAATCTAACTAAAGTCGAGAAAGTAGCATAGAATACACTGTTAGATAGCCAAGAAGTTATTATAAAGCCAGCGGACAAAGGCAGATCCATAGTTGTCGTGGACAAATCTGCCTACAAGAGAGAAATCGTAAAACAGTTGTCTGATGTAAGCACGTATAAGAAACGGAAAGGAATTTGACAGGACAAATCCATAAGTTGATTTCAGACTTAATTATGAAATACACTTTAAATCATATTATTGATGAGAAATTGGGTAAATTCCTGAAACAGCACTCACCGGTAATTTCAGTGTTTTTAATTATTTGCCAAAGATCCATAAACATTACTTGACCCACCAGGAAGGCCCATAGTGGCATCAATGGAATCCGTTTTGTCATCTTTGGCTATTACACTGGAGAAACTGTTGACTCCTATAAACAAGAAGATGCCCTTCTCTTTATTAGACACCAATGATTTCCTCACTACAATGAGATTGGTCACAGAGCTATCAGCTACAAGTTGGTTTGTCACAATTGATGTGACAAGCCTATGCACCTCAATTATACACACAAAGGATTAGAGGCTGTGAGATGGATATTGGAACAAAGTGAATATGAACACAATCAGAAAATGTTCATACCTGATGCATTAACTTTTGATACTGACTAATAATATTTTCATGTTTCAGGGTGACTTTTATATGCAGAAACGGGGCACGGCAATGGGGTCCAATGTGGCCCCCCAATAGCAAACAGTTACATGTCCTTTTTTTGAAGATCACATATATAGTTACCCAGGTTTTGGGGACTTTTTGAGGGTTTGGAAAAGATTTATCAACAATATTTTTTGCATTTGGGAGGGCTACTCAACACCCGTTTAGCCTTCTTGATATGAATTCAATATGGGAGGAACTAAAGTTTACAGCTACATATAGCCAGAATGAAGTCACCTTTTTGGACACTAGAATTTTGAAGGGGAATAATGGAAGGTTATCATCTGATCTGTATTGAAAGGAAACAGACAGAAATAGCCTATTGCACTTTCGGAGCATTCATCCTCTATCCACAAAAAATCGATTTCCAAGTCACAATTTCAAAGAGTCCGTAGAATAGTATCAGACCCTGAACAGTGTGAAGTGAGACTCACAGAGATGCATAAGACATTTTGAGAGCAGGGTTATCTGGTGAGCTTATTATTAGAAACTAGGAAGACATGTCCAAGCAGCAAGAACCGTTAAAAAGGAATAAAATGAGATTCCTGTTTGTAAGACCACATCATCCATTAATCTATAAAATTGATAATGTTATTCAAAAACATTGGCGGATACTGCAGGAGGCTTATCCGGAGGTAGAAGAATTTCAAGAAACCCCACTAATAAACCATTAGAGATCACCTACATAATGTAATAAATTGGTCAGGGCAGATCTGGGTAGTGAAAAGAAGGTATCCAGACAGACTTTCTTAGCTACCCAAAGAAAGGGAACATTTCCCTGTTTGCAATGTCAACAACGTGATCAAAAATTAATTTTTCTCCCACCAGCGCATGGGTAAGACATACAATGTTAATGTGTATTTCACAAGAGAGGTTGTTTATCTAATTAAATGCCAGTTCGGTCCTCTATAGGCGAAACCTGCCAGCGTGTAGGGGACTGTATTGGACAACAGAAGTCCACAATAAGGTTGTGTGGTAATTTATTATTGTCACTACCCAGTCACTTAAAAAAAATCAACCACACTATTGCATAATTGAGGTTTTAGGTTATTGAAACGATCGATCCCCCGAGATGAGGAGGGGATATTAATAAAATGATATTGCGATGAGAGGCATACTGAATACATGAACTAGACACTCTAGAACCCAGAGGCTTGAACAAGGAATAAGAAATTAATAAACTATGATCATTCGTTTCCTTTTCCTCCCTTTTTCTTTTAGATACAGAATAATTAATCGTGATTAATGTCCACGGTATTGTATCAAATGTTAAATTTTATTTCGTTTGTGTTTAACCATAACTAATATCTGTATCGGTTATTTACTAATGACTAACCCTGATCCATGCGTAGTCTACTATAAAACATTTTTCAGGTATCTGATATAAGATCTCTATACATATGTGTATTTATGTACCTTTGTGTTCTTTACCTTGCATCATATCATTATATATACTTACTGACTTCTGTCCATACTGAAATCCAGATTATGTTTCGATAATATGAGCAAATTGCGATCATGTGACTGGTCACGTGATCGCGACTCCCCCGAATGCATACGTCACTAGGCAACGAAGGACTGACACTTGATGATCCAGAAGTAAACCATACATCACCATACTATATAGACTTTGTATTTTTGTGATTTATTAAGCAGTTGAAAAAAGGCTCTGGTGGGCGTCCGGAATCATAGGATGCCAATAAATCTCGTTGTAACCTAACTTTGGAATAAATCTCACAAAATATTAATCTCATGTGCCTCGCTAGGGAAAGGGGACCTCCGCCACCTCCTCTATAACAGGTGGAACTAAGGCCCCTTCCACACTTGCGTTGCAGATCACATCAGAGTCTGATCAGGGTGCGATCAGGGTTTGGTCAGTGAAAAACGCACATTTTGCATCAGAGTGCAATCAGTTTTCAGTCAGAGTTTCTTCAGTGTCTCAGTTTTTCACGCGCGTTTATGATGCAATTTCAATGCGTTTTTCACGTGCAGAAAATGCGCGTGAAAGGACTCAGGACTGTGCTCTATCTTTTCTATGGCAATTGATGCGTGGAAAAAGTGTCTCAGAGTGCAATGCGTTTTTGATGCGTCTCCATAGACTTGTATGGTGCGTTTTTCACGCGTGTGACTTGCAAAAGTAGAGCATGTCGAGATTTAAACGCGCGTTAAAAAAAAACACGCGTGTGTGCGTGAAAAAAAATGCAAGTCTCAAAAGACCCATTGGTTACAATGGGTCAGAGTGCAATGCAAGTTCTGCGCGTCAAAAGCACGCGCAGAAAACGCGCATGAAAAACGCAAGTGTGAAAGGGGCCTAACTCTGTAGCAATTTTTGTCGCAGCATAGTTGCCAAAGGCTCAACTCCTCTCATTCGAAGGCCCCTTTCACACTTGCGTTCTTCACGCGCGTTTTCGACGCGCAGAACTTGCATTGCACTCTGACCCATTGTAATCAATGGGTCTTTTCAGACTTGCATTTTTTTTCACGCGCGTTTAAATCTCGACATGCTCTACTTTTGCAAGTCACGCGCGTGAAAAACGCACCATACAAGTTTATGGAGATGCATCAAAAACGCATCGCACTCTGAGACACTTGCAAGTGCAATGCGTTTTTCACGCATCAATTGCCATAGAAAAGATAAAGCTCAGACCTGAAGCCATTTCACTCGCATTTTCTGCGCGTGAAAAACGCATTGAAATGTTCATGTGTATGAGGCCGTACAGAAATAGTTTGAAACACAAGTTGCAGATAAAGATCTAGTTTCCATCTATAATTTTATTCAGGTTCTCCCTCATCCATGCCCTGTGATTTTTTTTTTTTTTAAATAGGATCGTGGACATCCTGCACGGATAGCTGTAATATTGCCTTTTTATTCTGACCTCCATAAGTCAGCTGTAATGCGTGCAAGTGTGCAGACTCCTTTGCTTAACCCCTTCAAGACCAAGTTTTCACATTTTTCAGTTTGTCACTCCTCTCTTTGCACAAGCCATAAATTTTAGATTTTTTTAGTTTACAAAGCTGTAGGTTGGCTTGTTATATGAAGGAGAAATTTTATTTTGTAGTGGCACCATTGAATACTCTGTGTCATGTTCTGGAAAGCTGGAAAAAAAAAATTCTAAGGTTTTGGCAAAAAAACAAACAAACCAAAAAACACAGTTATGCCATATTCTGATGGGTTTAATTTGTACAGCTTCCAATGTGCAGTTCAGGTGACAACTCTACAAATTTTTTGTATCAGTGATACCAAATTTATTTAGTTATTCCTCAATACCTTTTTTTAAAATTTTTTAAAACCTTGCATTAATAAGAAAATATCTCACATCGCCATATTCTGACACCCATAACTTTTTTTTATACTTCAGTGTACAGAGCTGTGTAAGGTGTCATTGTTTGTGGGATATGATGATGTTCTCATTGATACTAGTTTGAAATCTGTACAATCTTTTGATCACTTTTTATGAAAACTTTTATTGGAAGCTTAATGACAAAAAATTGGTGGTCCGGACATCTAGGCACTATTTTCCATTATATATATATCGTCAGGAATAAATGTTTTTATATTTTAATAGATTGGAAACGTAGCGTTACTCAATATGTTTATGGTTTTACTTGTTTATTTATTTTTATATGTGGGGGGATTTGAAAATTTTTTGCTCTTTATATATTTTTAAAATATTTTATTTTTTGAGCTCATGGGGAATCAGTTATACAATATACTGCAATACAGGAGTATGTTGTAGATATACTGCTACTATATTATAGTCTCAGACAGACTGTAATATAGAATTATTAACAGGGCCGGTTTAAGGTTGGTAGGGGCCCCCATTGAATGTAGTCCAGACAGGAAACAGAAATCGCTATATACAACCCCCTTTAACTATATACAGCTCCCCCAGTAATCACTATATACAGCCCCCAGCAATCACTATAGACAGCTCCCCCAGTAATCACTATATACGGCCCCCCCAGTAATCACTATATACGCCCCCCCCCCAGTAATAAATATATACAGCCCACCAGCAATTAGTATATACAGCTCCCTAACAATAACTATATGAAGCCCCCAGTAATCACTATATGCACCCCAGCATTAACTATATACAGTCCCTCTATAACAACTATATACAGTCCCCCACTAAATTATATGTACCCCCCTATAATAACTATATACAGTCCCACTATTATAACTATATACACATCTCCTATAATAACTAACTATATACAGTTCCCCTATTATAACTATATACACATCTCCTATATCAGTGATGGCAAACCTTTTGGAGACCGAGTGCCCAAACTACAACAAAGACCTCCTTATTTATCCCAAAGTGCCAACACAGAAATTTAATTTGTGATTTATACTCCCTTCTCTGTCACAGCTTTCATTGATACCAGCACCCTGAGGACACCAATAAAGCAGAAAATAGTCCCAGGTATAGCTGTCACTTTAAAATACCTCTGTGCACAACAAGTCCTGGGCTGTCTGGGACTGCAGGAAGATACCTGGAGTCATCTCTGGTGATGGCCCGGGTGCCCACAGAAAGGGCTCCGAGTGCCAACTCTGGCACCAGTGCCATAGGTTAGCCATCACTGTCCTATATTAACCAACTATATAGCCCCACATATTAACTATATACAGTCCAAGGTAAAATAATAAAATTGTACTTCACCTTCCTCCGTTCCCCCGATCCTAGTCTTCTTCCTTCACGGTTAACCTCGGAGATGTACAAGAGGCGGCATGCGCGCCAGTGACGCCCCTGCGCCGCCAGGGTGCCGCCGTCTTGGTTAACCACTGAACGTCAAATGGCAGAGCAAGGAACTTATTGTTTCCTTGCTCTGCCATAGGCTTATGTCGACCATGTCTGCAAGTTACGGCCCATCGGGCCGCAGTACCAGTGGCGAATAGGGCCAGATTGCATTGCCAACATTTGGTGGAGGCCCCTATAAGGGCAAAGTGGTGGGGGCTCCGGTGGCGCGCCCCCTCTTAATTAATCCCTGATCACTATTGATAGCTACGGGAGCCTCTAAATGGCTCCCAGCTGTCACTGCACATAAAAATCCAGCATGAAACACCAGGAACACTTACCAATAGATCCAGTCACTATGGTAATCTTATATTTGTTATCCACAGCCTCCTTCCAAAATCAACCTTTATGCTAATGAGGCAGAAGTGGTCTGGGGGGTGTTACTAACACCCCACCATTCTGCAGCTTCACAGGCTATTACACCATGTCACCCTCCCCCCAATCCCTCAGCATTTCAACCCTTGCAATGTCTGATCTATGGGTTCCTGGTTTATGATGCTTTATTTTGATGGTATATGGCCTTTAAAAGACATCTACCATAAGATTACTGGCAACGGGGAGGTGAGTTGTAAGCATTTACCATCAGGTAAACTTTTTTTTGTATCTTTAGCTCTTTGTAGCTTTTTGATGAATGGTAGATGTCCTTTAACCCTTTCCCGCTGCAGCACTTTTTCCTTTTCATTTTTCACTCCCCTCCTTTAAAATTATAACTTTTTTATTTTCCCATGTACAGAGCTGCGTGATGGCTTGCTTTCTGCGTAACAAATTCAAAATGGTGGTATTTAACATTCCATGCCGTGTACTAGGAAGCAGGAAAAAATTCCAAATGCAATGAAATTGGTGAAAAAACGCATTTGCGCCATTTTCTTGTGGGCTTGGATTTTACGGATTTCACTTTGTATAGGTTTTATAATGGTTTTTATACATTTAAAAATTAAAAACCTCCCAATTTTTATTCTCGCGCAAATACCTTCTTTTATACTTTGGCGTACAGGGCTGTGGGTGGTGTCATTTTTTTTGCTACTTTTGATGATGTTTTCAATGTTACAATTTTTTGGACTGTAGGACCTTTTGATCACTTTTTATTGAACTTTTTATATTTTTAAAATGGCAAAAGGCCATTTTCTATTTTGGACGCTATTTTTCATTACGGGGTTAAACGCAGTGAAAAAGCGTTATTATATTTTGATAGATCGGGCATGTTTGGAGGCGGCGACACCTAATGTGTTAACGATTTTTACTCTATTTATATGGGGTCATCAATTAAGCTTCATTGTAGACACCTTTGACAACTGTTACAGCTGATCATTTAAGCCTAGAGCTAAAGTTTATTAAATTACCAACATCCAGAGAGCTCCACTAGCCATCACATTGGGCAGAGAGGCAGTTTGTATCTACCGTAGGTGTTGTTAAGACGTGGTATGCATGTACACATATAGTGTAGCAGTGGGACATTTTTAATTTATTTTTTTTTCTGAGCCTTTGTATCTAAGCACCAACTATGACTTGATTAGGTTCCACAGAAACCAAAAAAACGGGAACAACAGAGGACAGCGCCTCAGGTAATATAGCCAGGTGCTTGAGTTTTCAAGGTAGTATAGAAGGTGCTCACCTTGTGAGAAACTTGAGGTTATACATAAATTCCCACTCTTGGCGAACGATCCTTGGTTTTTCCAATCAGGAATTGGCCTGGTGTGTAAAAAACAGCAGCTCCCACAACTCTACATACCCGAAACCAAAGGTTCCGGTAAAAGCATATATGGAAAAACAACAGTGTAAGAGTTATCGTGGGGCGCTAAACAAACACAACCACTTGAGCCCTTGTATGTAGGAGACCTCTAGTGGGGTCATACAAACCACGGTCCACTTGAGCCCTTGTATGTAGGAGACCTCTAGTGGGGTCATACAAACCACGGTCCACTTGAGCTCTTGTATGTAGGAGACCTCTAGTGGGGTCATACAAACCACGGTCCACTGGACCGTGGTTTGTATGGCCCCACTAAAGGTCTCCTACATACAAGGGCTCAAGTGGTTGTGTTTGTTTAGCGCCCCACGATAACTCTTACACTGTTGTTTTTCCATATTTGATTAGGTTCCAGACAGCAAGAGCTCCACACAATTTCTTATTATTGTTGTGCTATATTTGCGTAAAGGGACCCATCTTTTCCTTATGTGCAAGTAGAGCACAGAAACTACATAAAGTACTTGTGCATTGTGACTTTTCTGCTAAATTCTGTACCTTAACGTCTTCCATAATTGTTTATCATGTAATACGCTATGTTTCTGTTATTCCAAGTCTTCTATAATTATTCTTTCCCATTTCATTTGCATGCAATAAAAAAACTAAACGCACACATTCAAAAAAATGTAACTTTCCATAGATCTGTATTTATTTTAAGTATCACAGCTGTACAATCTCCATACATACAGAAGGAAATGCACATTGGCTATACAATGGCAATCAGCTGCATTTCCAATTATAATACATCAAGTGCAATGCCACTTAAAATGTACATTTATACAAATTAGGATTGCTCACTAATACCTGTGACTGTATAAAGCTTGATCTATGTGAATCATTACTAAACCACTGTTTGGTTGAATAAAAAACATAGTTAATTATTTTAAAATGGCCTCTTCTGGTTCCCAGGCCAGAATCGAGTATAAAATATTTGCCATGTAAAATGCAGTTTTTTTGCATCTCTTTAAAAATAAGCTACTTGTCTTAAATCCTGTTTGTTGGAATAATAATGCAGCCATAGAACATGGGTCACTTTTATACTTCACAAGGGATGTACAGAAATAAATTACAAAGCAGTGGCTATTGACAAAAAAAAGTCAAAATCGATAGGGATATCCGCTGTTATTAAATATCTTGGCATATCTGTATGCCATAAGGTAGTGGGGAAAACAGAACCAACTAGACAATGGGCTGTGAGAAAACTAGTGGATGGACACAGTGCTTTTAAGTAGTTTAGAAGTGCATTAGACATCCACCATAACTGATATGTTCTCAGTCACCATCTATTCCAGAAGTGCCTGAGACTATGAACATGAGAAGACATGCACGGCATGAACAATAAACCAGCTCACTAGGTAGGCTTGTAGACGTAAAATATGGGATAAAGTGATGTTATTGCTGTCACTTTAACAGGAATATCCCTAGACTTGGGTACAAAAAAAAAAAAAATGAAAGAGGTGCCACCCTGTCACCTTCACAAGGTGTGGATGGGCAATAAATACAATGCTTTATTCTTCCCTCCAGAACTACCTGTTGTATGCCCGCTCTTTTTTAGATTTCTCAAGTGCTTTACCCATGGTTTTTTCATTTTCTCCTCTACATTCAGGGCAGTACCATTTTCCTTTTGGTTTATGGTTGAGTCCAACACAAGAGAAATGAAACCATTCTATTGGACACTCTTCATTATCACAACCAATCATTTCCCCATAGGAAACTTGATTACACAGGCAATAGGTCGGCTCATTGGGGTCAATAGGAAGATCTGCAGGCGATGCTTCTCTTTCAGCTTTAGCTTTTGATCTCTTTTTCTTCTTTGAAGTTTTTGGCTTCTTTTCTTTGGGTGTTCCTGACGTAAGGTCATCATGGTCATGGTTAATGGTGGCATTTTCCCGATTCTCATTGTTCCTCTGCCTCCTCGATCTTTTATTGCTGGCTTTCTCAGTCTGAGAGAGAGCTTCATTTTTAGACTTATCTTGGGCGTTCTTACTGCTATTACTAGTACTGTCATTTAGATCCTGGCACGTTTCAAACAGTTCCACATGACTGTCCACTTGTCGTGTCCTGTTTTCAACCAGTTCCACCATCTGGCTTACTATCTGTATTTTGTCATCACCCAATTCTTGGCTACGTATGAGAGCCCTCTGAATGAACTGTAGCAGGCGTCGCTTCTGTATTGAATCAGACTCGTGGCGGAATTTTTCATAGTAGTCATCCAACTCTTTCAGAATCTCTAGAATGACAAGAGTTAACTAAACGTTAGTAAAATAAATCCATTGCTAGAACCCCCTACATAGAATACTAGTACAAAGTGTCTCTCTCATCCTGAAGGACCAAGGCATCCATAAATTACCTGGGTGGCCACTGAATTCTCCATTCAGCTTAATTAAGAGCATAGAGCCAATTTTTCTGATAATTCCACCTCCTACACAAGTGTTTAAGGAAAACATGTAATAAATCAAAAGAAAGACTGAACAAATCCTCTCTACTTTTTATGTATATTTTATGAGCTTGGTGGCATGACTCTGGCATGACTCTGGCATGACTATATTTGTAAGGTTTCCTTTATTTCATAAAAAATTGTTCTACAGTTTCCATCAAATTTTCCACCCAAACCCTAAAAAAGCCATTAAAAGTCTATTGACATCAATGTCTATTTTTGTGAGGGGAGTTAAACATAGGTGCAGGGGCATCATATATTTCAAATTCATTTCTGACTGTAAAGGGGCATGAGGAAGGGTGTTTAATGACCACCTATTACACCAGAGACTATGGAATGTGACTACCCTGTTTTTTGTGTTAGGGCTGAAAGGGAAAATAAGATCTGCATGTCAATCACAGGTTGTATGTTGCTTTTTTTTCATTCCCAGTCTGAAACATGCATGCGACTCTACAGGTACCACATAACATATGTGACCCGTGTGTGTGTGACTCTACAGGTACCACATAACATATGTGACCCGTGTGTGTGTGACTCTACAGGTACCACATAACATATGTGACCCGTGTGTGTGTGACTCTACAGGTACCACATAACATATGTGACCCGTGTGTGTGTGACTCTACAGGTACCGCATAACATATGTGACGTGTGTGTCATCACTAATCTGACCATCTAGAAAGTAACATCTGGCTACAGAACCGGCTGCTACTTCTGCTCATCGCTGGTGGCTATGAAGCGCCTTCCAGCAGCCATTCCGAGTACGGACAAGGCACTTCCTACTTTCTTCCTTGTGCAGCGCCTATATAGGAACGTCTTCCACCCCTATATAAACAACAAACAGACTACCGCACATAACAATAGCTATTGTGGTAGGAAATCCCTCATCATGCCCACGAAAATATGGCCGCCGCATACGGCTATACTTTCCTGTATTTTCTGCCCATATCTGTACTGTAGGGAAGCAGCCTGTATCAGCCCCCCCCCTCTAAATATCAACATCCAATAAGAAAATGTGGGCGGGCAGAGACATTCAAATGAATGTAAAGAGGTTTACTAAATTGCGAAAAGGAAGGCGGGACCACCAGTAGGAGGCGGGGTAAAGTAGCAGCAAATGAAATCACAGCCAGCACCCGGGATGTTCTAAAATAGAGAGTAACAGCCAATCAGCTCAAAGAGGCGGCGCCAGCACGATGACGTTGGTAGGCCCCCCAGTATAAAAAAGCAGTGTGTTCTCTAGTCAGGTTAAAGCGCGGCTGGCGTTAACAGTAGACAGGGAGTTAGTAAATAGACGCGGTTTACACATAACATTTTGTTTTTCTCGCTGCCCTCTACATACAAAACAACGATGTAAGAAATGTACACCAGCACACCAGACATGGTTCACGGCGCTAGCAAGACGTGACTTCCCCTGCCATGTATTCACACCGGTGTTCGGTAGCATTACAACAATAAGTTACCGTGTGGAAACCGCTCACATTCACAATCTTTATAGACCCAGCCCAAGGGATGAGAAGCAAAACAGGGAGGGCAGCTGGAGACACCCCGAATGTGACGCATTTCCACAAACGAGGGCTGTCTCTGGGGGACGGAGTGACCCGCTCCTCCGGTATACGGTGCGGGGGAGGAGGGGGCTACATGCGGCGCACTGCGGCCCCATATCCATGTAGAGCCCGGCTGTTTAGCCATGGAGTTCCACACGGCACCGACAATGTCACACTTACAATAACAAGTATATAGCACACAAACAGCTGTGCCTCGCCATAGGGTCACACATCCTACACGACTTTCTGTGTGTGTAGGACAATGCAGCGCCGTCCAGCTGTGTGCCCAGGAAGGTGAAGTGCTCAGCAAACTAGAAGAGGGGATTAGTCCATGTAGTAGCAGACTGCAGTCAGCCCACTGCAGGTAATGCATAGGATGTCTGTGATGAGAACACAATGAAGACATGAAGCAGATGAAACCCTGCCCACCACTAGAGCACTTACTACTACAGCCATCCTGGTGACTGTACATTCCTCAGTGTTGTGCTGTGGGAGCACTACAGGCAGCCGGGCTTTGTGCGGCAGGGTGGGATTCAGGTGACTTTAGCCTTCAGTGTATTCCAGCTCAGAGGACCTTTTGTTCCGCCCTATGACTAGCGCTGCACATACACAAGTGTCCCTACAAGTCGATCCCTACAGACAGGGAGACTGTGTGCGAGGCTGAGGCTGAGCACAATGCAGGATGCATATGGAGGAGGAGAAGGGAGAGCCTGAAACGCCAGACAAAACACCAGCAAAAGTTGCCCTACACATAGAGCCGTCTTACCTTGGTATTTGGCGTCAATTTCTCTCATCAGGGAGACGTTTCTTTGCAGGTCGAAAGGCAGAGACTCGATGGAGTCCAAGTAATCCTCCACATAGTTCACCATATGAGTGTGGTCGCCGTTAGTCGGGTTTAACATCTTGTGCCAGCGCCAGGATGTGTCCTCTGAGGGCACTCGCCGTTAGCGCAGCCTCCTGCTCGGGAGATAATAAACTAGTAATGCACTGGAGCTGATGGCAGAGATGGGGGCAGCGGCAGGACAAAAAAACACAAAGGCGATCCGCTCGGAGAGCTGCTGCACGGCCGGGAGAGCCTCGGCGCCTGGCATCCAGCCTCTAGCAGTGGCAGGGAAGCGGCCACACGGCACCACCGTCCGGCAGTCTCAGCAGCTGATTGCAGGCTGTCTTTCTGGACAACTCGGGAACAAGAACAGTGGAGGAGGTGTGGGGTGGTGTGTGTGTGTCAAGGGGTGGGGAAAGAGGTGGGAGCTCGCTGTGTGGAGAATGCAGCAGGCCGGGACATCAGTGTTGTTGGGAAGACATAGAGGGAGGTGATGACATGGAAGTGTGTTCTGTGCAGCGGGCGCCTCTCACTAACACTTAGGAAACATCCCCGCTCCACAGCTTCCTATACTCTCCCGTACTGACTCCTCCTACCGCACCGCACGGTGCGCCGCTCACACACAAACTTCCACGGGCACGCGGACACGACATTCTGACAGCGCAGCTCTTGTCACCAGAAAACTATCAATCCCAGAAGCCACCTGTCACCAAGAGCCGGCCAATAGCCGCTGCCTCTCGCCATTTCTGGGCGGGGCCTAAAGCGCGCAGCCCTACAAATCTCTCATCCTAGTAGTCACCAGGTAAAGCGCAACGCGCTCCCGCATTGGGCGGGAGCCAAGCAGTGAAAGCGGAAGTTACTCTAGAACAGGGGCGGGAAAGTTTTCTAGCTGGGCGGGCATTGGCAGGGCTCCTTGTAACCATGAACAACAACGCCAACAGCCCGGCCCTCGTACCCGCACACCCACTGCTAGAAAGATAAATAAATGTGTCTCACCCTCCGCTTGTAGCCTTGTACAGTCTGCTGTTGGGGAACTAAGGAGCCACAGCATTGTCGTTCACATGGGACAGAAACGGGTAGAGAGTAGAGACTGCAACCGCCACACAAAGTGTTGTGGAGGGCGAGGATGCTAGCCCGAGCCGGGGTGATGGCGGCATGTAGGCTGCAGGAGAAGTACAGGGATTAAGGGCTGGTATTACTTGCAGCCTGTCCATGTTATCATAGTAACAGGCTGATCCGGGGAACAGGCGAGCTCTGCAGTGTATCCAGTGCTCAGTGACCTGATTCCCCCTTATAAATAATGGGATCTGAGGCACCAGGAAACTGGACCTTTCCAACTCTCTAACCGTGGCGGCTAAGCACTCAAGGTGTCCCTGTAGTGCAGGGTTATCATGAGGACAGGGCGGTCTAGACCAGTGGGGCCCTGGCAAAAACTAAGAGTGGGGCCCAAAATAAAAATTTTATATGGACCCAGTCACAGTCAGTAAGAGGCTCCTTTTATAGGGTAAAACAAACTGTAAATGGGAAGAATTTTATAGGAGATAGATGATGGGAGATTGATGGGCAGCATGGTGGCTCCGGATGATAGCACTACAGCCTTGCTGGTGGTCAACATCTGCAAAGTTTGTATGTTCTCTGTGGTCTAGTGGGTGGTTCTCCGGGTCCGGGTTTCCTCCCCAACTCCAAAAAATTACTGGTACGGTTGATTAGACTGTGAGGCCATTGGGAGAGGAGCCCAATATTTCTGAAAGACACTTGCCCCATTTCAAAATTGCATCAAAGAGTTTATAGACATAGGGTTCATGCAATTTTTGATTCAAATTGAAAATTTATAAAAAAATACTTATAAAATTGACTTTGATGGCAAAAATTTGATCCAAACAGAAAATGTTTACCTTCACATCTCTAATGTAATGAAATGGACAGTGTATGAGTTCACAAATGTGCCCTATTGATATGTCACATAAATAAATCCACATAATATCACTAAAACTGTATAACTAGATATCTGCTTTTCAGCTAGACATTTTAGACAGTCTCAACCCTCTAATTAGAAATAAAAGTCACTTTTAGATGTGCGCCATTGTATTAGCTTGAACAATAACAGAAACCTCCAAGCGCTTCATAAGATAGTTGAGAACGTCAGGGGTAAATAATGAGAGGATGGTGGAATAAAAACTTTATTTAGAAACAGTGTATGTTTTTGGGTTACATATAACTTATGGACAATGTTCTGGGTCACGGTGTAGTCAATTAGGCGAAGAGGATCGAATGTCATCGTATCAGTCAATTTTCAAACAAGAAAAAAATATCACAAAATAAAAGGGAAAAGAGGAGAAAGGGCCCATTATCACTTTTGTGACGCCTAAGGAAGTAGTTGCGCCTAATTCTGGCGCAACGTTTTCCAGAATATACACAAGCTACAACCATCTTGGATAAGGTAATTTCCTGCCTCTTATTAATCACTTACTTTAACACCGTGTTTGGCGCAGTTCGGCGTAAAGTAGATCCTGGCACTTACATGTGATCCTGCACAAGCTCCTCTTGGCTTCTCACTCAGCCCAGAATAGAAACCACTCACAGCACCCAGGTGTGTGACACTCCGCACCAGTGACTCCTCAGCAGGGGCTTCTCCTGGAGGGATCCCCAGTGCTGATCTCCTGCTGACCCCTGTAATTCTGTACAGTCCCACCTCAGAACACACTGGTGAATACTGCAGAATTAATGGGGGACACTGTATGTAGTATCTGCAAACATTCTGAAGAGTCTCTCACCTCTCTTTGCTTTGAGCTCAGGATTCTGCAGATTGTTTTGTAAATAAGAGGTGATGAACTGTAAATAGAGTCTGCAGCTCCGTCTGCTGAGTATTTCATTTGTATGTTGATTTTGTCTGCAGGTATCTAAGCTGGGATGATCTGTGTTCTAGGTGGCTGAGCTTGTGCTGCTATAAATGAGCTGTTCTGCAAAGGGCTCAGTGGCTTTTTCTCCGATACGCCACCTTCGGGCATGGAGTGTTTTTGCGCCCATTTTTGCGCCTAAATGAAAAGTCGAAGTGAAGAATATCATAAGGCGCAGCAAAACATCTGGGGTTGCTAGGATAAATGGGGAAAGCTGGTTATTTTGCTGCGCAGATTAGTGTTGGCAAAAATGGCACACAAAAACGGTGGCGCTGAATGAAAAGGCCCAAAAACAACGAAAAAAAAACGAAGATACATGTGCCCCAAGTGTGTTCTTCGATAGTTCTGCAAGAGAAGGTTTTAAAAACATGAAATATAGTTGATATTACTCCATTCTCAAAATGTGTAACATATAGGGCCGATTTATCAAGCAGTCTGAAAGTCAGAATATTTCCAATTGCCCATGGCACCAATCACAGCTCCCTTTAAAATATCATGAGCACTGTGAATGAAAGCTGAGCGTGATGATGGTGCATGGGCAATGGAAATTTGACTTTCAGACTGCTGATAAATTGCCCCATAGAGTGAATATTTCATTATCTGTGAGGGCAGCAGCTCCTGTGTGCAGTAATCTCCTGCAGCCTGATGGCTAAGAATCTGGAGTTGGGGGGGGACATTTCAGAGGGCTGTACCTCTGCACTTGTGAGAATAGACCTCTTCTTTTGTCCTATGAAAGAGAGGTCTCCTCTTTTGTATGAATTTAATTTGTGTTTCTATGTTTTAGGAAACGGAGATACATATGTTAAATCGCCATCGGGAGTGATTTTATATAAAAAAATGGCACCTAATATTTCACACTTTAAACCTGAATATCTCTGGCTACATGGCAACCTAGAAAAAATCAAGATTCATTGAAGAAGAGATTCTCCTCTCCAGGGGGCAGGGGGCCCTGGGCAATTGCCACCTATGCTTACCCATAGCGCCGGCCCTGAGTGAGGAGGCTATAACTACAGGCCATGCTCATATGTGGGGTTTCCATTGTGTTCTGAAACGCAATTGGGCAAAGATTGTGTTTCCTTAGTTTAGTAAATGTTCAGGAAATGCAATGTTAGGCTACATTCACATTGACGTGTTCCCCCCGTACAGTAGCATGGTGGGCACACGTCGGTGCTGGGGAAAGGAGGAGGGGATGAGTGCTGCTCACCCCCGCACCTCTCCATAGAGGAACATGGGGCACAGTGCCGTATTCTGGGAAAAGACATGTGCGGCACCATACCTCTCCCATGCGCCCATTGCCGTCTACGTCCGTATATATCCAAGCATTTTTCAAGGGGACCAAGGGTCTGCACAGGGAAGCTTGGCCAAACACCTGAAAACCTCAGAAAATGATGGAAACACCACGGAAATGGACAGGAGACAAAACCGGGGCGCATGCATGGATGCCTCTGAGGCTGCTAATCGCACCATTATGCCAAAATTATGGGGCAACAGCATGGCGATGACAGAGTGACCGAATGAGGCTAGATAGCATCTAAAACATCCAATAATTGACCCTGACACCATCGAAGACGGCATGCGCAGGCGGCAGGCTAGAGAGTGGCACTGGCGACATACCCCAAAGGAGCTCAGGTTTCAAACCCAATTAAAAAAAATTCCCTTGGCAGAGATAACGTGTAGCACTGTATGTTCAGTATTTTGCCTGGTAGGTGGCTAGAGGCAAGGAGGTGAGCAAGAAGCGCTGAAATGATTTCCTATGTGAACAAAGGTGACGGTATATGTAGTCGATAACACAGCATGTGGCGACATAGTGACCAAGTTCATAACGTATTGGTGAACACCCGAAAAATTAGCCTGACACAGCTCGTTTGATAAGGGGACGAATGTGGAGGCAGCCATGGAGACGACTTCCATGATTAAGAGCGACAGTATGGGGCATCCATATTGCGTGTATGATTGAAAACCTCAGGTCTCCATTATGTATCTGGTGGTGAAACACCTGAAAATTCTGCATGAACAGTCGTGTTTGATAAGGGGATGATGTGCTGTATTCCTCTCACGCTCCAGCGTCTGGGGTATAGACAGTTGAAAGTGCGCAGGAACATTGGTGGACGCTGTGGAGGATGTGGAGGCGAAATGGACAGGAAACAGCAGGGGCAGTAGCATGGATGCCTCTGAGGTGAATAACCTGGGATGGAGCTGGCGGTCCGCTGCCAGGCGAGCTTTCGCCTGTCCAAGCCTTGCTCTTGGCTCCTCCCCACCCAAATGGGCCTGGGGGCCAGAGCATGTACTTTGAAAAAATGTAATTTTCAAAGCGGCGGGTCGTTTGAATATTTAGGAATAATGGAATGCATAGCGGTATTTTAATTGTTTTTGCGGAAATGCTTCATGATAAGAGCGCGTATGGACTCATATTGCGCTGCATGATGCAACATTCAGGTCTCCAGCATGGCGGCGACAGATGCGCCGAGTTTCCACTATGTATCTGGTGAAAACACCGAAATTCTGCCTGACACAGCTCGTTTGATAAGGGGACGATGTATGGAGGCAGTAAAGTATAGTAGATTAAAGGTGCGCAGTTAAAACTATGTTAGTTGGATTGGGATGGAGCTGTGGTCCGCTGCCAGGGGCTTTCGCCTGTCAAAGCCTGCCTCTCGGCTCCTCCCACCAAAATGGGCTGGGGCCGAAGTGTTTACTTGAAAAATTTAATCTTCAAAGCAGGCGGGGGCTACAAACAGCACTTCTAAGAACCTTTTGGATAAGATCTGGTGTGTAGTTCTGTTCTTATAAGTAATGGCTTGGTTATGGCGGTTATTTAGGTTGAGTCTTTCACCTGGGGAGAATGGAGATCTGAGAATCAGGTTTATTCATCTTGATAAGCTCAGCCTGTCAGGCTGTCAGTGGTGACAGGCGGTTAGCATCGGTGATGATGCCACCAGCTGCACTGAAAAAAACCGCTCAGACCAAAGTGTTAGCGGCAGGGCAGGCAAGAACCTCCAAGGTGCGCGCAGTTCGTGCCATGTCCAGCTTTGAAAACCCAGTAGTTGTAGGGAACTGTGTGATATTTAGGACGATGGTATGGTCAGCTACATACTCCCTCACCATTTCTGTAACGATCAGCCCTACTCTGACGGAGACGGGAAGGGACAGTGTCTTGCTGGGGTGACATAAAACTGGCAAAGGCCTTGTAAAGAGTACCCTGCCAGTGCTGGACAAGCTGCCTGCTCGCCTACACTCCCCGCTACTTGTCCCGCAGAAGTACGCCCTCCTGCTAGCGCTGTCGAAGGGAAATACTGTTTTAGTGTGCACCAGGGCTATGTATTCATGCATTCTCACATCCTTTCCTCTCCAGGGATGAGAGTGGAAAGATTTTGCTTGTCGTGGGTCAGGAGAGTGAATACCCAGTAATCGGTGCTGGAATAAATTCTTTGAACACGAGGGTCACGGATAGGCAGCTAAGATGAAATCTGCCTATGCGCCAGAGTCCATGCAGCAAGAATTCACTCTTGCTCACTGGCCTGACTGTCCATTCTCCTCCTCCAAACTCCTCTTCTTCTGCCCATACACGCTGAACAGTGAAGGGCTGAGCAATGCCCTCTTCTGTCTCGCCAACATTCTCCTCCTCTTCTCCCACCCTCTCCAATATGCGCTGAGAAACAGACCTGGGGTGCTTTGGCTTCAACAAGGGAATCTTCTTCCCCGTCTCTTGTGACGAGCACAAAGCATCCGACTTCATGCTGACCAGAGAGTGTTTTCAAACAGCCAGCAGCGGGATGGTGAGGCTGATGATTGCGGCATCGCCACTGACCATCTGTGTGACTCCTCAAAGTTACTCAGCACCTGGAGATTCAGACATCCACGTCCAATTCATTGTAGACTGAGGAAGCTGACTGACCTGACTACCAGTTCTGTGGAGTTGACATCGGCAGTCTAAATCGCTCTGCACTGCTGGTGAAACTCTGGATACATGGTTAATGTTGAATTCCACCCCGTGGCACGTCGCACAATAGTCGGTGAGGGGCAGTTGGAGGCGGCGCTGCGCTGCCCTGAGAGTGGCAGCATCTGTGCTAGGACTTCCTGAAATGCGCACAGATGCGGCACACCTCGTGAGCAAATCAGACAGATTGGGGTATGTTCTTGAGGAAACGCTGAATATGAGATTTACACATGGGCCAGGCATGGCACATGTGGTCTGCGAGTTTCAGAGCCGCCACAGGTTACGGCCGTGTCACACACAACCATGCCTGGCTTCAGGTTCAGCGGTGCCAGCACAGACAGTCTGCGCGTGATGCCCTCATAATAGCTCTGGGCGTGTGCCTTTATCGCCTAGGCTCAGGCAGTTTGAGCACCGCTGCTGTCACTAGCGACGGCACTGCTGCTGTGCCTAGAGGCTACCGATGATGGCGCCATGCCCCGGATGGTAATCGAGGAGGGGTGGGAGGAGGCATAGTAGATGAGAGACCTGGACCCAGGTAGGCCCACAAACTTGGCAGCCGGCATATGAGCGCCCAGGTCGACTCGGTCCAGCCTCCACCAAGTTACCCAATGTGCGTCGACATATGTGGCCCGCCCGCAGCACTCTTCCACGTGTCCGTGGTCAGGTGGACCTTGTCAGAAACGGCGTTGGTCAGGGCACGGATGATTTTGTCTGACACGTGCTGGTGCAGGGCTGGTACAGCATGTCGGGAAAAGTAGTGGACCAAATACCGAGGGGCGGCCACAGCCATGAGGTTGCGAAAGGCCTCGGTCTCTACCAGCCAATAGGGCAGCATCTCCAGGGCTGAGTAATTGGAGATGGTACGTTGAGGGCTTGGGCGTGTGGGTGGGTGCACTGTATTTCCTCTTGCGCTCCAGGTCTGGGGTATAGACAGCTGAAAGCTGCGCATGGAGACATTGGGATGTGTGGAGGATCGTGGAGGCGAAGGTGTGGTTTTCACAGGGAGGTGTTGGGCCGGGGTCCTGGGCAGGGGGCTGACTAGCAGAGTCAGCCGAGACACAGGGGAAGAGCCGTGGTAGTGCCGGCCGAGGTGACCGGCCTTGGTCCCCTTGAGGGGCGCTATCGACGTGTAAGTGTCATCGTGTGCTGGGTGGAGTGCAGAGTCTCCCGCTCTTTTTCTGGTGCCAATCAAAATGGCGGGAGATGCCATGTTCTCGAGCTGGCGAATATTCGTCGACGCAACGAGCATGCCTAAGCCGAACGAGCATCAAGCTCGGACGAGTGTGTTCGCTCATCTCTAGTCATCGGGGATGGAGCCTATCAATTGTGTTTCAAATCACCAACGTGTGCCACACGGAGCCAGGAGAGGAACTTGTGGGCTCAGGAAAAGATCCAGGAGAAGACGTCTGTTTGATTTTTTTAATTCCTGTCCCCAGGACTGTGGCAGTAAAGTAAAATTGGGACCACGCACTTCAATGGGTTTAACATGATTAAATGCTTCAAAGTGTAGATTACCGCAGTAATACTGTGTGACGTTTCGGCCACAAGGCCTTTCCACACACAAGCTGTCCTCCTGTGTGCAGCAAGCACATACTAAGCGCCAGATACTTTTGGTAGACAGCTTGGTGCTGTGAAGAAGGCCCTTGTGCCGAAACGTCAAAAAGTGACTGTAATCTGTATTATCACTTGAAGACATTAAATGATGTTAAAACCATTGGCGTGGCGTGGTCCCAAATTTTACTTACTGTACAGGAGGAGTTGGCTCCTGTGGATCTATGATCCCAACACATATGCGGAGTTGCAGACCGAAGCTATTACCCCAGGACTGTGGCAGCTTGATAGGGAGCCAGGTAAAATACACTATATGATTATAGCGAACCTATACTACTCACAAACATGACAAAAGCAACTATGCAATTGTCATGTTATGTGCTTTCGGAAGACGTGCATGGTGAAAAATGGGGGTTGTGGTGATGGTTCAGCCATACATAATAAGGCAGCAGTAATTTATGCTAATGCACTCTACATTTGATAATATATATTACAGTCTTTAGTATGCAGAATTAGTTCAACTTCATTGAAGGTGCAGTACATGTCATATAGAATATAGTATGACCTGATCCATATGTGTAATATACCACGTGGTCATGTTTTTTTTTACTAATAACAACAGGTAAGTAACAATCTGCTGTTATCTATTACAATGCTATTCATTTACAGCCTATATTGTATGGTCTGATCTATCCATGGTGAAAAAGTGGTACCAATTGTGAAGATATTTGGTATACACATTTCAACCAAGTTAAAACTAATGCTTCACATGGGGCATACCTCTCAAGTGATCATACATTGTTCTCTAATTTTGATCTCTAGTGTATATATATACTTGATTGTTTCAGAAATAATGTAATTTCCATTGATCAACATTTGATGGATTTTTGTAAGGGGTACACCATGCCACTAGAAAAGTGTGTTACAAAATTACCAAAGTATATAAACATAAAACCTTAATTTTGCGAAACATTTGATGATCATATTTAGAGAACAGCACTGACTGTAGCACAGAGAAAGATTTCAATAACTTTTTTTTTTTTACAACCAATATTTGCTTTGAATGACTTCAGCACATGTGTACACAGGACATCACTAGTCTCTCACACTGCTCTGGTGTGATTTTGATATTCTTCTTCCAATCTCTTCCACAGTTTTAAGACTGTTTTGGGTTTCTTGGCCATAATTTTGTTACCAAGAATTTCCCAGAGGTTTTCTATTGGGCTTAGATCAGGACTCTCATTTAATTGTTTCAATATTTTCTGTTTCAAGTAACTGCTTTACCTGTTTTTCTGTTTGACAGAGGGCTGGCTGAGTAAGTAATGAACTCAAGGAAGGTGCCACATGTTGCTGAATAAGGTTCTAATACACATTTGTAGCTGTATGTATGTAGCAGTATGAGAGACAGGACCAGCGTTGACACCTGGCGTACCCGTCAAGTGCTAGGGGGCACACACGGCAGAATCTTAGTCCCCAATCCTTGGTGCCGGCAACGCAGGAAACTGGCCTACATCTCTGCACTGAAGGCTATGTGTGTAGACGAAGGCTATGTGTGAAGAGCTGGAGCGTTCCCGCCCCTTGCCTGCGTTCTTTTGCAAAACTAGCAAACTTTTGTTTTTTAAGCGAAACCATGCCAGGGCCGATCTGGCGTTGCTTTGATTGTTGGCCACGCCACCCGCAAGATACGTAAAGAGGCCCAAGGGTAGTCGCAGGGGCGCCCGCAAATGATAAATCTCATCCAATGTTTCCCATCAGACCTAAATAAATTAAACTAGCTTTCAACACTGTGGGATAATTCTTTGTCCACACAACACGCTTCTCAAGTGAGTCTACCTTCTACCTTCTAGGTCAGTGATGGCGAACCTTTTATAGAACAAGTGCCCAAACTACAACCAAAATCCACTTAATTACTGTGAAGTGCCAACCTTTTTAAGTAGTAACTTATTGCTCCCTGTTCTTACACATCTTTCAATTTTACCAGCCCCTAGAGCAGTGATGGCGAACCTTTTGCAGACCGAGTGCCCAAACTACAACCAAAATCCACTTATTTACCATGAAGTGCCAGCATGGCATTTTAAGTAGTAACTTGTTGCTACCTGTTCTTCAACATCATTCAATTGTATTGGCCCCCCCTGAGGCAACCAATACAGTTGAAAGAAGGAGGACAAATTCAGACCATCATTGTAGCTTCTCTCCAGGAAGAATGGTGGGTCCAGCAGGAGGACCTCCAAGACAATGCAGTTCTGTCAACACCTTCTCACTTTTCCTGCAGTTCCAAACAGCCAATGAAGTGTCACTTTAAAATAGTGCTGAGAGCAGCATCTTTTAAGTTGCTTGGGACTGCAGGAAGATTTTTATGGATTTAATCCTGTTTGGTGAAATTGGGGCAATGGCCTGAGTGCCCACAGAGAGGACCCCGAGTGCCACATCTGGCACCCGTGCCATAGGTTCGCCACCACTGCCCTAGAGGCAACCATTACAGTTGAAAAAGGAGGGCAAATTCAGACCATCATTGTAGCCTCTCTCCAGGGTCTCTGTACAAGAAGAATGGTGGGTCCAGCAGAATGATCTCCAAAGATAACGCAGTTCTGTCAAAACCGTCTCACTTTTCCTGCAGTTCCAAACAGCCAAAGAAGTGTCGCTTTAAAATAGAATTAAGTTGACCGAGACTGCAGGAAGATGCAGTGTTTGGTGAACTCTGTCCCGGGGTGATGGCCTGAGTGCCCGCAGAAAGGGCTCTGTGTGCCACTTCTGGCACCCGTGCCATAGGTTCGCCACCACTGTTCTAGGTTCTTTCTTCTAACAAGAGGTTTGGTAACTGTAGAGTGGGCTTTTAGTACAAATGATCTTTAACCTCTTAAGGATGCAGCCATTTTGTAGCTTAAGACTCAGCCCGATCTTTTTGGATTCTGACATGCGTCGTTTTATATGGTTATAACTTTTAAACACTGTTACTTATCTAAATGATTCTGAGATTGTTTGTTTGTTTTTTCCCCACATGTTGTACTTCATTTTAGTGGTAAATGTCGGCTGATACGTTTTGCGCTTATTTATAAAAAAAAAAAAAGAAAAAATGATGAATTTTTTAAAAAAATTAGCCATTTTCGAAATTCAAATCATTGCGTTTTCAGGCAGATAGATTTACCACCTAAATAAATTGCTGAATAACATTTCCCAATTGTCTACTTAAAATTTTTATCATTTTTGAAACATCTGGAAAATTTATTTTGATGTCTCGCGGCTTACAAATCAAATATTGCTTTTACGGATTTTCAGAATTGACTATTTTGGGGATAAATACAGTTTTGAATGAAATTTTACATATTTAGCATCAAAACCCCCAATATAATCAACCCATTTTCAAATCTGCACCTCAAACTATCAGAAACAGCTTTTACGAAGATTGTTAACCCCTTGAGATCTTCATAGTAATTGAATCAAACTGGAGGTGAAATTTAGAATGGTCAAATTGTGCCGGTTATATGTTCATTTAGTCCTAAAATTTACACATTTCCAAAAGATAAAGCACAGCGAGGCACAGAAGGGAAGGAGCGGAGCTGCCAGGATTTTAGTTTACTTATTGGCCCCTTTTGTAGGCTATAAAATTTTAGCTTTTGCATTATTGGGCCCATGTGAAAGCATTTTTTTTGCGGGATGAGCTGCTTTTTCCAGTGTTACCATTTTGGGGTTGGTATCCCCTATTGTTGAAAATTTAGGAACTTTTTTGAGGGCAGGAGTAGGGCATCAATTCTGTACTGGATTTTTTACTTTTTTTTTTTTGGTGTTCACCGTTTAGCCTAATAATCATGTTATCTTTATTTTACGGGTCGATACAATTACGGGGATACCATACATGAATATTTTTTTTTTTACGTTTTACAAAATTTTTCAAATAAAACCCTAATGTGGGGAAAAATCTATCATTTTTGCATTGCCGTCTTCCAAGTGGCATAACATTGTTACTTTTTTGGCTATGGTGCTGGTTGATGGTTTGTTTTTTTGCGGGGCATTTTGTACTTTGCACTAGTATCATTCTGGAGTACATATGTTTTTTTGATCAGTTTGAATAGCATTTTTTATGGGATTGAATAGGTAAAAATCATAATTTTTGGAGGGTTTTTTCAGCGTTTATCTTGCGGGTTCAATAATAATTTACTGTTATTGTACGGGTTGTTACGGATGCAGTGATACTATATATGTGGGTTTTGTGTTATGATTTAGACTTTCTTTTGCGTTTTTTTTACTTTTTCCAGCATGGGACATGAACAAGCTAACATCTGATTGCTTGTTCATGATAATATCCTGCAATACTCATGTATTGCAGGGTATTAGCAGTGTCAGCCTATGCACATGCATAGGCTGGCACTGTGCCAGTAAGATGACGTCATAGACGCCATCTTACCGGCAGTTTTGCAGGCAACACTGGGGTCAAGATCGGACGATCAGCGCCCCCGGAAAACGGTTTGGGGGGGCGATCGTGAGGGAGAGCCCCCCCAGAGGCATGTTAGATGCCGCGGTCGCGCTGACCGCGGCATTTAATTGGTTAAGCACCTGCGATCGGAGCCCACTCAGATTGCGGGTGTTTTCTGGGGTGCTGGCTATATGTTACATCCGGCAGCCCGTGTTTTCCGATGCCGTTTCGGCTCAAATCTTGAGCTGAACCAGCAACGACTCTGCGTCCGATATATCGGACGCTGAGCGTTAAGTCGCTGCACTCAGTGTCCGATATATCGGACTTAAAGGAGTATTACCACAAAGACAAGATTCTTAAATATACTCAAGATAACAAAAAAAAAAAAGTCTCTCATTCACTGTTAACAAAAATACAGCATTTCACAGGTGCAATTCTAACCTCTCCCTAGTAGTCCTGGTGTTTACAATTTTGTTTGTTCCTGGATATGACCATAAATCTTCTGACTATGGTTGAATTCTTCTCATGAATAGCTTCTCTTGCTTGCACACTGCAGTGCTCTCTGCCTCATGCCGCTCCCTCCCTGCATTACAAGACCAGCTCAGGGACAGACAGCTGGCAAGCATCAGTGTGCAGAAATTTACTCTACTGGCTACAGACAGATAAGGTCTTTATCTAGGAGGGAGGAATATAGCAGAGCTGCCTCTTTGTGTGTTATAGCTGAGATGTATAAGAGCTGAGAGTGGCATTGTGTGTTTTATCCATCTCATGTATCTCATCATCAATGATCTGTCTCATCTCTTTTTCTATGTGTCAGATGATAGTAGAATGTTCAGAAGCTAAATAAAAATATAGATAAATCCTCAACCATGATAATCTAAGCACATTGTCTGTACACAGCATTTCATAGCACAGAGGAATCATGAAGTGTCTGCTTAGGGAGTTTTAAACTGACCATCACTAAGTTATAGGAACTAAAACTGAGTAAAATTGTAAAGTAAGGGGGTTCAAAATTATCTTTATTGTGTAAACATCACTAGGGAATTAAAATTTGAGAACTGTTTTTCATGGGCAAATCCCTTTAATGTCATGAGACTGTAACACAAAACAGATCCTGACACTATTCAGTACTAAACTGGCGAGCAGTTCCAGCTGCAGTGTTATAACAATTACCCATGGAGATTCTCGACATTATCCTGTCTTCTCTTGCATCTGTCTTTCAAGGGTGATCAACCTTTTTGGGGGACTCAAATGAGTTTTTGATGTTCTAAAGATGCAATATTCAAGAAATCTAAGACTTTGATTGACCAACTTCTCTTTCTATGGCTGATAGGGTCATGCCTTTTGCCCTAAACTGGACAACTTGCTGCCGGAGGCTTTCCGTCATTTTGCAACAGCACAACTATTTTGTCAGTGAAAACTGGAGAGTTAGGCTGCCAGTTAGGGCTCTTTTACATTGGCGTTGGTGCTTAGCTTCAGTTGCCCATCCGGTGTGTTTTGTCTCAGTTTTTCTTCCATTTTGTATCTGTAATGCATCAGTTTTGTGTAGATTCATAGACCTCTATTGCTTTCTGTGATCCGCATCAGTGAAAAAAATAACAAAAAAAATAAGTTTCATTTTTTTTTCACAGACAACGGATCAGTGAAAATACAAGCCAATCTGAAAACGCCCATTGAAAACAATGCCTTTGAGAGGCTTTCATGGAAATCACTGAACCATGGACATTTAAAAAAAGCCAATGTGAAAGAGCCCTTAATTAGGGTTTTTCAGATAATTAAGGAAATTAGCACAAGGAGCCAGATTAACACAAATTATTTGAAACTATCTTAAAGTGTTCTCTAATTTAGTTCTTTTACAATTTTCTAATTTACATATTTATTCTGCCATGACTAAGAGCGTATAGCTCAAACGTGTCATGAAAATGCCTCAGAGTGTGCCTTCTGGGAAAAATAAAAACTTCACAGTACTATTAGAGCTTTATGTACAGTACCCATGCTGAAACTTAAGAGCTTAGCTATTTGTACCCCAGATTGTAGCCATTTTAGGCCTGTTGCCCACAAGCGCGTTTGTAACAAAAACTTGCTCCGTGCACATGTGGGATTTACAAGTCCAAAATTAGAACTACTGCGCTGAACTGACATGCTGAGTTCAGTTCAGCAATTGTAGGTTCAGTTGGGTAAATCCCACAAATGCAAGAAGCAGGTTTGTGTTAACACATTTGCTGAGTAAGGCAACAAGCCTTACTAAAGCTACATGCACATAAGCATGCACACAAATGCATTCTGGATGTGTGTTAGCCTTTGTTTCAACAGCTGAAACACATCCCCATTTCTTTTGATGGGCTCTCACACACGGCTCCAAATTTTTTTGTAATGAATGGCCTAACCCGAAGATGCTTTGGGTCTTCAGGAGACCAAAGGTTACCATGGCGACGGATCGCCGCTCCCCGATGACGTCACAGGGAGCGACCAACTTCTGAAAGATGGGGTGCCCATGCACCGCCATCTTTTTGAAGCTGCTGGGAGCTTCGCCGGCGGCGATCAGCGGGAAAACATGCAGCAAAGACTTACCGGCTATGGAGAGGGCTCAGCTCGTGAGCTCTCTCCATGCACCCGCACCCGGCTCAATGAGCTTGAGGTGCTCTTCAGAGCCTCTGTGGCACCACCTCCGACTCGATGTCACTGGCTCTCTGCAAATCTTGCACATTGCTAAAGTCAACTGAGCCAGCTGAATTGTAGTGCAGCGAGATTTGCCATCAGGGAATCTTTCGGTAAATGTCCTTTATAGGAAATTTCTGAATTGTTATAATTCATTATTTGTTTGTGGAGTTTATCCAGGAATGGTGGAATAGTGGAAATGTTTATACATCTCCTGCATTTAGTAGCTATCATTGATTTTGGCTTCCAAATACTGATTCAGAATACTTTGGCATTAAAATTGCCAAATTTAACTGGTTCCTGACCGCCCAATGTGAATTCACAGCGTGCGTCGGGTACCGGTGCATGGAGATGGCTGCAGCTGAGACTTACCAGTTACACCCACAATCGGTCTTATCCCAGCGATCGTCGCTGTCAAAGCTGCCCGTGGCTTCAAAAGAGGCGGCGAATGGGCGCTGCCATCTTTGCAAGGATTGTCACTCTACATAACGTCATCGGGGAGCTGCAATCCGTCGGCATGACAGCCTTGGTTCTTCCGAAGACCCGAGGCTGTCTCGTTTTAACATTGTAATGAATGAGGAGGAAAATCCCCATATACTACCATACTGCAGTATGGCAGTATATTATAGGATCGATCAGACAACCTAGGGTTAAGGTACGCTAGGGAGTCTGAAAAATAGTAAAAATAAAAAAAAGTTAGAAAAAAAAAATTGTAAAAAAAAAACCTAAAAATTCTAATCACCCCCCTTTCCCTAGAACTGATATAAATAAACAGTAAAAATCCTTAACACATTAGGTATCGAAGTGTCCGAAAATGCGCAATGAAAATATAACGGTTTTTCACTGAGTTTAACCCTGTAACGGAAAATAGCGCCCAAAGTCGGAAAATGGCACTTTTTTGCCATTGTGAAAAATATAAAAAAAAATCAAGAAAAAGTTATCAAAAAGTCAAACAGTCCTAAAAATAATATAATTTAAAAACGTGATCAAAAGTCGCAAAACACCACCACCACGCGCAGCTCTGTACACCAACGTATGAAAAAGTTATTAGCGCCGGAAGATGGCAAAATAAAAAAACATTTTGTACAAGAGGTTTTAATTTTTGTAAATGTATGAAAACATTATAAAACCTATACAAATTTGGTATCCCCGTAATCGCACTGACCCAAAGAATAAAGCAGACATGTCATTTGGGGAGCACAGTGAAAGCCGTAAAATCCAAGCCAACAAGAAAATGGGGCAAATGCGTTTTTTCACCATTTTCACTGCATTTGGATTTTTTTTCACGCTTCTCAGTACAACGCATGGAATATTAAAAACAATCACTATGAAGTGCAATTATTATGCAGAAAACAAGCCATCACAGAGCTCTTTACGTGTAAACAAAAAAAGTTATAGATGGTGGTGAGTGAAAAATGAAGAAAAAAACAAAAAGGGCCAGGTCCATAACCGGTTAAAGGAAATCTACCATCAGGAATCTACTTTCTGAAGTAGTTCCCATGTAGATTCCACCTCCCTGCACCACCCCAAACTTTTTTGGCTAGACCTTCAACCCCTTAACGTCTGCGCCGTAGCTCTACGGCACAGAGGTACAGGGAATGTATGAAGAGGCTCACGGGCTGAGTCCTCTTCATACAAAGTGGGGGTTGATGCATATTGGCGCAGACCCCCTCCGGTAATAACTATTACCCTTTCATTGCCGCCGGGGCATCTGAAAGACAGCGCAGCAAGTGCCGCCATCTTTATTACGATCGGAAGCGTCCCCGGCGTTCGGTTGCCATGGTAGCCTAGGAGTCTTCGTTTCAACCTATCTGCTTCTGCAGATTCGTTACAATGAGCCAGTGGCTCATTGTAATGAATGAGCTGCAAAAATGCCATATATTGCATACAGAAGTATTGCAGTACTATGGTAAGAACGCTCTGACATCTAGGGTTAATGTACCCTTGATCAGTGATTTTCAACCTTTTTTGAGCCGCGGCACACTTTTTAGAACTTAGAAAATCCTGGGGCACACCACCAACCAAATAGCAACAAAATGACACTAAAACAGTCATAAAAGGCCTAACCTTACTACTTAAAAAACCCCTAGCGCCCTCCCTTACTAATCAAAAGCCCTACTAGCGGCCTCCCTTTACTAATCAAGAGCCCCTAGCGGTCCTCCCTTTTATAAAGAGCCCTAGCGGCCTCCCTTATTAATTAAGAGCCCCTAGCGGCCTCCCTTTACTAATTAAGAGCCCTAGCGCTCTCCCTTTACTAATCAAGCCCCTAGGGCCTCCCTTTACTAATTAAAAGACCCTAGGCGCCCTCCCTTTACTAATTAAAGCCCCTAGCGGCCTCCCTTTACTAGTTAAGAGCCCCTAGCGCCTCCCTTTACTAATTAAAGCCCTAGCGACCCCTTTACTAATTAAAAGACAAGCGGCCTCCCTTTACTAATTAAGAGCCCCTAGCGGCCTCCCTTTACTAATTAAAGAACCTTTAGCGGCCTCCACTTTAATTAATTAAAAGCCCTACGGCCTCCTTTACAATTAAAAGCCCTAGCGCCTCCCTTTACTAATTAAGAGCCCCTAGCGGCCTCCCCTTACTAATTAAAAGACCCTAGCGGCCTCCCTTTACTAATTAAGAGCCCTAGCGGCCTCCTTTACTAATTAAAAGACCTGAGGCCTCCCTTTACAATTAAGAGACCCTAGCGGCCTCCCTTTACTATAAAAGGCCCTATAGGCCGCCCTTTACTAATTAAAGGCCCTTAGAGGCCTCCCTTTCTAATTAAAGCCCTAGAGGCCTCCCTTTTTCTAATTAAAAGGCCTAGAGGCCCCCTTTTAATTAAAGGCCCTAGAGGCCCCCTTTACTAATTAAAGGCCCTAGAGGCCCCCCTTTACTACATTAAAGGCCCTAGAGGCCCCCCTTACTAATTAAAAAGGCCCTAGAGGCCACCCTTTACGTAATTAAAAGGCCCTAAAGGCTCCCTTTACTAATTAAAAGGCCTCGAGGCCCCCCTTAAGTAATAAAAAGCCCCAGCCTCCCTTTACTACTAAAAAAAACCTAGCTTCCTTCCTTAATAAATAAAACATTTATACTTATCCTGATGTCTTCTTCCGCGTAACTTCTCTCCTAATGGCGATCCGCCCATCTTCTGTAGCTCCTGCACCACACGGCCATGTCACGTGACTTACGCGACCTGAAGTCAGGTCCGATGGACGGATTGCCGACGCGGGGCTTGTTGGTAAGTATGGGGGCCAAAACACGGGGGCGCGGCGGCAGCGCTACACGGGGCTCCCCGGGCACACTCAACCATGTGTCGCGGCACACTAGTGTGCCGCGGCACACAGGTTGAAAATCACTGCCCCTAGATGGTCTAAAATTAGAAAAAAAAAAAGTTTAAAAAAGAAAAAAAATTAATAAAAGATTAAAAAAATCACCCCCCTTTCGCTAAATAGAAATATATAAAACATAATAAACAGTTAAAATCACAGACACATTAGGTATCGCCGTGTCCCAAAAGCCAGATCTATCAAATATAAAAATGTTTACGGCCGGCGGTGACCTCCGAGACGGAAATTCAAATGCGACTTTTACACACTTTTTCCATCACCATAAAAAATGGAATAAAAAATGATCAAATGTCGCACAGACTCAAATGGTAGCAATGCAAATGTCGGCTCATTTTGCAAAAAATGACACCCTCACACAGCTCCGTGCGCCAAAGTATGAAAAAGTTATTAGCTTCAGAGATTGCAAAAAATGTTTTTTCTTTTTGTACACATTCGTTTTTTAATTTTTGAAAATGTATTAAAACATAATAAACCTATTAAATTTGGTTATCACCGCGATCGCACCGAACCAAAGAATAAAGCTGAGGTGTTATTTTGATGCACAGTCAAAGTCGAAAAACTGAGCCCACAAGAACGTGAATTTTTTTTCTTTCAATTTTCCAATTGGAATTTTTTTCAGCTCCGTCAGTACACGCATGTTAAAAAAATAACTTACTGGAAAGTAAAATTTGTACACACAAAATAGCCCTCCCACACAGGTCTGTACACGGACAAATGAAAAAGTTATGGATTTTTGAAGGTGGAGAGCGAGAAATGAGCAAAAAAACCTGCGTCCTTAAGGGTTAATGAAGCCCTAAATATTTAAGCTACATATTATAAATATACAAATGAACTACTGGGCTGGAGTAGTAGTAACTTTAGATCCACCTACCTGATTGCCTTGCCTTGGTGTACGCAGCTGCTGCTGCCCTGCACAAGACAGCGGTTTCTGGGCATCATCGGGAGCATTAGAACTGCACATGCGCATAGTAGCTATTGTTCCCCTGGCCGCTGACACAGAGTAGCAGGGGAGCTGTGCACGTACATATAGTACCATATCCACCCATGCAACTTTATAAACATCACATATACAACAATACACATAGTCAGACACAACACACACTCACATACAGCATACACACAATACCCCAAATGCCGGGGCCCCTCACACTGTGGGCCCAATAGCGGACGCTCCTAAGGTCTTCATAGAAGGACTAGCCAAAAAGTAGTTGGGATGGTGCAGGGTGGTGGATCCTTATTGTAGATTTCCTGTAAGAAAACTTTTTTGTCCAGCCATAAATGATCTAAAACAAAACTTTTGATATACCAATAAATGTTTTTTGAGGGAAATCCTCTTTTGTGGGTTTTTGATTGTAGGTGTCAATGTTGTGTGTAATGAGTAAGGAGGCAATAACGTGAGCACGCAACCAGGAGACTTGTGGGGCTGTAGTTACAAGGGCGCAGGTGTGTAGGCCTATTGCTCCTCAGCAGAGCTGTGAGGCATATACCCTGGCTCCAGCCGGCCCCACATCTTCACCGAGTGTTTACGGGAGAGAGAGGGTTATGGTGGGAGGATCAGAGGAGAGGTTGGCTTCTGTCATTGACACTGCATGTGGAGTCCGTGACAGCGCTACAGCCCCGCATTGTGCCGCAACTGCAAGGGGCACAACGTGAAGGCTTCCGCGCGCGGTGGGAGGCTGCTGGCGGGAAATGCAGAGCTTAGCGCGGCACAGCTGTAAGCTGCTCCCTGGACTGACTGCGAAGGCTCGGACCGCTGGCTCGTCGCCTCGGCTGCTGGACATTGGACGCCCCTTGTGGATATGACACGGGAATACAAGTGTACAACAGTCTGATCTAAAAGGAAGGAAGTGCTCACTCTGCTCAGACCGGCGGCGACATGTAGTGTGGGGGTACGGGACGGACATGCCAAGGAATATACAGAAGCTCAGAAGTGATGAAGCTGAGGCACAAACTCATACTTGCTTCTCTATTAGTGGCATACCTAGTGGCCAGCACTAACATCCTTATACGCGTAGACTTACACTGGGCCAGTTCCATCTGCCGGTTTTGCTTCCATTTTGCAGTTTCCATTGAACCTGTCCTGCTAATGGCCTTTTCCATTTTTTGGTTTCCATTTTTTTGCTCCCCTTTTCCCTTAAACTGAAGTTAGGGCCTAACTTGCTGATCATAGGGGTCTCTGTGCTGACCCCACCACAGATTGCGAAAATGAGGGGTCAACAGAGAATAATGCTCGCTCCTCAGAACTAATGGAGCAGACGCGCTCTTGACCTTTTGCTCCATTAGTCTCTGCGGAGCCGCACGGAAATTGCAGAGCACAACTCAGGCTTAGGGTACATTCCACACAGCGTATGCCCGCCGTTGCTGGAGAGGAGGAGGAGCGGCCCCTCCTCCCTCCATAGAGAATAGCGGCGCACGACCGCACACACGCCAAAAGATACGAGCTCATTATCTTTTTGCGGTGTGCGGGCCGGATCGGTGCCACACATGTGTGGCTCTGCGCCGCGCCGCTATTGCGGTCTATGGGGACGTATTTGCGGCCGCATGTACGTCCCGCAGACGGCCATGTGATGGACCTTAATGCGGCAGTCACTGCCTTCCGCCGAGCCCCTCAGAATTGCTGTAAGCCCGGTCCGGTGTTCAGAGGCTACTTGGATTTTTAATTGATACGTTAAACTTCTGTTCTTTACATTTTTTTAAGGAGGTTTGAACGGTAGTGTGAATAAGCCTAAAACGATTTGTATCAGTTATTAATCTGCAAAATCGCAGTTGGTAGTTACATTGCTAGAAAAACACCTGAAATATTGTGTCTTGGCTGGAGCTTGTGTAGCAGTGTGTTGATCAGATTTAACCTTAAAGAACCATACCCGTTTCCATTCTGGCTTTTTTTTTTTCGTTTCCTGATTCCTAAAACGCCACAACTTTATTTTTTTCATTAATGTAGCTGATAAGGATCTGCAGGACAACTGTATTTCCTAGCAACCCATCTAATGTTCTGTGCCATATACTGGGAATCCGGAATAAATTTAAAAATGCCTACTTTGTTACTGCGGCTTTTAACTGCATTGTCCAGTGATACCTCAAATTTATAAAGATTATTTAACAACGTTAGACACGTGACAAAGACAGGGCCTAATGGGTGCCAGCAAATTGCAAACATAATGCAATACAGGAGATTGCATCTACTGGGTCAGTGTTAAACTGAAAATTAAAAAAAAAAAAAATAAACTTGTTTACATACCTGATTTACACCTAAAAAACCATTGATAGTTATGTTATATAGATTTGTTTCCCCTAAATCCTTTCCTCACCAATCCCTCCCTTCCTTCCCTTGGTTGAACTTGATTTCAACCAATAAACTCATGATCTATCAAATATAAAAATTATTATTCCTGCGGTGCTTTGCGGGACTCCACTTCTACACACCATTTAAAACACAAAAAAATTGAACAAAAATGAAAATGTCATCTTTTGCAGTATTAAAGTTATGGGCATCGGAATGTAGAAATAGATATCCACTTAAAAAAAAAAAAAAAAAAAATTAAAACAATAAAATTTATATCTATTTGGTATCCGTTTGGTATCTGACACAAAAAATTGTCATTGACAATTGAGAGCAAAAAAACATTGAGAGCAAAAAAAAGCCTACAATAAAAGTAAGAAAATACATTTTTCTCTCACATTTAATTTTTTTTTTCCAGTTTCTCAGTACATTGATATGGAATATTAAATGGAAGTACAGACTGTTACTCAAAAACAAGCCCTGATAATGCTCTGTAGCGGAAAATAAAAAGTTGAGATTTTAAAAAGGGAGGGGGAGCAAAATAATCAAACCCAAATGTGTGTATATATATAATATATATATATATGTTTTTCCAACTTCTGTATACAGAGCTGTGTACAGGTGTAAATTTTTTGGAGGACAAACTGATATTTTTCATTGGTACCATTTGGGAACCATTAGAGAATTTAGCATTTCAGCCATTTATCGTGTGGGATAATTTTTTGAAATATTCATAGTCATGCATTTGGGGCTCACATATTATAATTTTAATTATATATGTAACGTATAAACTGGAGTATAAGCCAAGGCCACCTAATTTTTAACACAAAACCTATTTGACTCGAATATAAGAACCGTTCCAGGGTGGGAAAATGCATTGGTCCAAAAATCCCACCCCAGCAGTATGTCAAAGACCAGCCCCGCCTCCTCCCCCCAGCCTCGTATGTAGACTCCGCCAGCCCCTTGCCCCTCCCCAGTGTGTAGACTGCCAGTCTTGCCCCTCCCAGTTATATAGCCCTACCAGCCCTTGCCCCTCCCAGTACCTGTAGCCTGCCAGCCTTGCCCCTCCCATATGTAGCCTGCCAGCTCCCTGTCCAAAACCCCAATATATAGCCTGGATCACTACATTTCGGTCCACCGACGCGGTTTCCCTTGCTACTGGAAAACATTTTCTTTTTCCCCCCTTTCGTCTTTCTTTTCTTGGGTCTTCCTGCCCCCCCCCTCTCACCCCAGCAGACATGTCATTTGGGGAGCACAGTGAAAGCCGTAAAATCCAAGTCAACAAGAAAATGGGGCAAATGCGTTTTTTCACCATTTTCACTGCATTTGGATTTTTTTCACGCTCCAGTACACGGCATGGAATATTAAAAACAATCACTATGAAGTGCAATTTGTTATGCAGAAAACAAGCCGTCACACAGCTCTTTACGTGTAAACATAAAAAAGTTATAGATGGTGGTGAGTGAAAAATGGAAATGAAAAAACAAAAAAGGGCCAGGTCCATAACCGGTTAAAGGAAATCTACCATCAGGAATCTACTTTCTGAAGTAGTTCCCATGGTAGATTCCACCTCCCTGCACCATCCCCAAACACTTTTTGGCTAGAATGAGGAGAGGGAGCAGCAGACGGGGGACCGCCAGCTACGCATATAAGCTCGAGAGGACGAAGAGGGATAATCCTCATTCTAGCTAGTCTTCCCCGCTGTTAACCTCCTACTCCCCTCGCTCTTATAGTAAAGCATTCAGAGAGCTTCACCAAAGGTCACAGTGGCAGAGGTTCGCGTCTGTAACTAGGGGGTTTTCGTTGTAAGTCAGGTGTCATTAAGTAAGGGGACTGCCCTAATATAAATGAGCTACTACTATTATCTGTATCTTATTATCAGAGTCGTAGCGTTGCATTAAAGAGACATTCTAACCTTACTAAAGGAGAGAAATCTAATGGTTTTCAGGTAATATTAACCAAGCTACCTGGAATGCTGTAGAGACCTGATGCAAGAAACCTATCTTATTTCAATCCCTGAACCTAGTTAGTTTGCCTCAAAACAAATAAAAATTCAGAAATTCAGGGGAAATTGATCAAGTTGGGTTGCGTGGATGGACTCATACACAGCAGTAGAGGGATGAGGCAGCGTTTGATTATTTGCTGTCGGGACAACACAGTGATACAGAGTTGTCTGAGCAGGCATAATAAGAGTAAGAGGAAAGAGCGGGGCAGCCACAGAACAACAGATCCTCATTATCAAACGTTATAATGGTTGATTATAATTGTACAAAATAGGTAACAGTTTATAATACGAATATTTAAAAGCAAGTGAAAAGATCCAGGTGGAATTTGTAGATCGTGACTATTTTATTTGTGTTTAACAGGGATGTTTACAAATATATGGCAGCAAATTTATCAGCCGTCGTTCCTTTTAACTCATGAGCAGTTATTGTTATCTCATATTAGTCTTGATCATTACGCAGGATATTGCCCTGTACTTTCATAGACAAACTACAGAAGATGAAGCATCTGTACACATTCCCAAACAACCATGTGTGGGTTAACTCTAGAGGCCGACTTGATAACTCAGTCCATATAGTTATCTGCTTGCGATGCCACATTGCAGCTTTATTTGACAATCTATAAGAAGGACACCTTTCACCACACAACATGTAGAGATTATCATACCATCCTGTAGGAGCGCCTACCAACAGATTCAGGGGCACTTGGAATTTTCCTTATAGCCCCCGCGGTTGCGGAGATAACATTCCCAGTGTTTGACCATTGTACTGTGTTGCGCAGAGAGGAGGAGCTGGGGCTGGAGGCGTGTGTATGCTACATCTTCTCTCATACTGCCAATCATAGTCAGAGTAGTAATTATGAATATTGATCTGTGAGTTTTTTCTATGTAATCAATAGCTTTGGTGTTCACAACATCTGCCTAATATCTCTTGGAAATTGTGTTAACATAATCACAATGTTTTGTCAGTTTGCTTGCGGTTGCATTACGCGTTTGTGTCGGCTACATGCGTTGGCCATGGTTACGCTTATGCAAAATGTTGCGACCACAGTTTACTTTTACGCACCTCCGCATTTGAAGTACGTTTACTTTACCACATGTTTACACTTACACAGCTCTTGCATCACGTTTACGCTTATGCAGCGGTTTGCATCACGTGTAGAGGAGTTTGCACAACATTTACGCTACACGCCATTGCGGAAACGTTTGAGCCACGGTTGAGCTTATGTGGCGTGTGACGTCATTGGATACGCTTACAAAGCGCTATGTGCACATGTACGCAGCAATGACATCACGTTTCGCGACTCGTTTGCATGTTTATGCGGTTTGAGTCACATTACGCTGACCACGTAGCTGGCGTCACGTTTTGCCGCTTATGTGTCGTTTGCGTCAGGAATGCTTGCGGCGTTGCTCCACAGTTTACATTTACGGGCGTAGCGTCACGGTTACAGTTACGCAGCGCTTGCGGCATGGTTTACGCCGCGTTTACACTCACACGGTGTTGGGGCAAGCCTACAGGTTACACTTAAGCCACGCTTGCATCACGTTCTCACTTATCGCCGGTTGTGTCAAGTTTATCTGCGTGGCGTTTGAATAATTGTACTTTACACGTTTCTGTCATGTTACGCTTACGCGCAGTTTGAGCCACGTTTAGGACCTTACGTAGCATTGTGCATCACGTTTATGAGGCCTTAGATACACATAGAGACATTACATCCACCACTGACAGTATGAGAAAGATGCATAAAGACACACCCCCAGCTTAGCTCTCTCTCTATGACCAAACAACAGATTGTAATGGTCACATCTCGGGCCCAATAACTCTGCAACCGTGGGGGATGAAGGAAATCAAAGTGCCCGTGAATCTATGTACGCGCCCTACAGAATGCAATCTCATATAGGAGGGGTCCTCTTTAAAAAAAAGGTTTGATATGCCAAGCACTTAAATCTTTGTGTCACACCTTGCCCCTTCTTCCGCCTAGTGTGCGAGGCGTCCATATTCCTCTAGTTGACCTTGGTGGACTGTGTGTATACCTCGTAATTTCATTTATTTGTATGTGCCCCCTATGATGGTGCTATATAAAAATATATGATTATTATTATTGGTGGATGTGGTCTCACCATTGACCATGGAAGTGAAGAAAACTTGGATTTGAGAGCTGAGTGATCTGGATGGACAATTCAATTATGTATTTTAGCATTACTTATTATTACTAACAAGATGATGTATTATCAAGTAACTTTTTATGGATACAAATTATGATGTTCTCCATAGACACTGGGGTCATGATTGAAGATGCCCTGTGTAATGCCTGCCAAGGGGTATATCTAGCAGTGCCTGTGTAGCCTATGATTTGTGACTACGCTAATATACTGCCATGACATCGTCATGGAACAACTATCAAAGCTCAGCGTTCATTTTCCCACAGCAATTTACAAAAGTAAGCTGAGCTTGATTGGTTGACATAAGGCAACCAGAACATTTTGCTAAAGACAGTTGTAATGAGGCCCATAATGAAATAAACCTGATCCACGTCAGATAGTACTTTGTGGGCTGGTCTAGCTGTCACACACAGTAAAAATAAAAAAAAAATGGTGGGATTTACCATGGCATGTCTAGAGGATCATCATAAACGGTTGGCCACAGTCTACCTAAAAACAATATGAAAGATTCTGTTACTAATAGTTGAGTTCGGTCATGTATAATAACTACTAGATTATGTATGCAATTCCTGGACTGGAACACAGTTGTTTGGAAACGTCCTTACAATTGTTGGAAAAAGGGGAAAATTTACGATAAACAGTACAAACTCATTTGGCCATGAGTAATGTGCGGAGGATGATCAGATTGCACAGAGAAAGAACGTGCAAAGTACCCCGATAAAAATTGGCGCACGGGAACCTTAGTAAATGTGGCCCCAAGGAGTTTTCTAACTTGTAATAAACGGACTGCGGCTATATATTGGGGGGACAGGAGCTGGCAGGCTACATAGGGAGGGGCAAGGCTGGCAGGCTACATACTGGGAGGGGCAAGGGCTGGTAGGGCTATATAATGGGAGGGCAAGAGCTGGCAGTCTACACACTGGGGGGGGCAGGGGCTGGCGGGCTACATACTGGGGGAGGCAGGGTGGCAGTTTTATCCTGGCTGGAGGTGTGTGGAACAATGCATTTCCCACCCTCGGACTTATATTCGAGTCAAATAGGTTTTGTGTTAAAAATTAGGTGGCTTGGCTTATACTCCAGTTTATACGGTACATATATAATTAAAAATATAAATATGTGAGCCCCAAATGGATGACTATGAAATATTCAAAAAATTATCCCACACGATAAAATGTGAAATAGCTAAATTCTCTAATGGTTCCCAAAATGGTACCAATGAAAAATTATCAGTTTGTCCTCCAAAAATTTACACCTTACACAGCTCTGTATACAGAAGTTGGAAAAACATATATTATATATATATTATATATAACACACTTGGGTTTGATTATTTTGCTCCCCCCCTTTTTAAAATCTCAACTTTTTATTTTCCGCTACAGAGCATTACAGGGCTGTTTTCTGAGTAACAGTCTGTACTTCCATTTTAATATTCCATATATGTACTGAGAAACTGGAAAAAAAAAATTAAATGTGAGAGAAAAATGTATTTCTTACTTTTATTGTAGGCTTTTTTTTGCTCTCAATGTTTTTTTGCTCTCCAATTGGCAATGCAATTTTTGTGTCAGATACCAAACGGATACCAAATAGATATAAATTTTATGTTTTTAATTTTTTTTTTTTTTTTTTTTAAGTGGATATCTATTTCTACATTCCGATGCCCATAACTTTAATACTGCAAAAGATGACATTTTCATTTTTGTTCAATTTTTTTGTGTTTTAAATGGGTGTGATGAAGTGGTCCCGCAAAGCACCGCAGGAATAATAATTTTTATATTTGATAGATCAGTTTATGGTTGAAATCAAGTTCAACCAAGGGAAGGAAGGAAGAGGATTGGATGAGGAAAGGATTTAGGGGAAACAAATCTATATAACATAACTATCAATGTGTTTTAGGTGTAAATCAGGTATGTAAACAAGTTTATTTTTTTTTTTTTTAATTTTCAGGTAACACTGACCCAGTAGATGCAATACTCCTGTATTGCATTATGTTTGCAATTTGCTGCACCCGAATTAGGCCCTGTCTTTGTCACGTGTCTAACGTTGTTAAATATCTTTATAAATTTGAGGTATCACTGGACAATGCAGTTTAAAAGCCTCAGTAACAAAGTAGGCATTTTTAATTTATTCCGGATTCCCAGTATATGGCACAGAACATTAGATGGGTGTGCTAGGAAATAAACAGTTGTCCTGCAGATCCTTATCAGCTACATTAATGAAAAAAATAAAGTTGTGGCGTTTTAGGAATCAGGAAACGAAAAAAAAAAATGCCAGAATGGAAAAGGGTATGGTTCTTAAAGGTTAAATCTGATCAACACACTGCTACACAAGCTCCAGCCAAAGACACAATATTTCAGGTGTTTTTCTACAATGTAACTACCAACTGCGATTTTGCAGATAATAACTGATACAAACCGTTTTAGGCTTATTCACACTACCGTTCAAACCTCCTTTAAAAATGTAAAGAAAGAAGTTTAACGTATCAATTAAAACCAAGTAGCCTCTGAACACCGGACCGGGCTTACAGCAGATTATGAGGGGCGGTCGGAGAAGGCAGTGACTGCCGCATTAAGGTCACATTAACATGGCCGTCTGCGGGACGTAAATGCGGCCGCAAAACGTCCCCATAGACCGCAATAGCGGGCGGCGCAGAGACCACACATGTGTGGCACCGATCCGGCCCGCACACCGCAAAAAGATAGAGCTGACTATCTTTTGCGTGTGTGCGGTCGTGCGCCGCTATTTCTATGGAGGGAGGAGGGGCCGCCTCCTCCTCCTCCCAGCACACGGCAGGGCATACGCTGTGTGAATGTACCCTAAGCCTGAGTTGTGCTCTGCAATTTCCGGCGGCTCGCAGAGACTAATGGAGCAGAAAGGTCAAGAGGGCCGTCTGCTCCATTAGTCTGAGGAGCGAGCACATTGCTCTGTTGGACCCTCATTTTCGCATCTGTGGGGGGTCAGCACAGAGACCCCTATGTCAGCAAGTTAGGCCCTAACTTAGTTTAAGGGAAAGAGGGAGCAAAAAAATGGAAACACAAAAAATGGAAAAGGCCATTAGCCGGACAGGGTTCAAGAAACTGCAAAATGGAAGCAAAACCGGCGATGGAACTGGCCCAGTGTAAGTCTAGCGTAGTAAGGATGTAGTGCTGGCCACTAGGTATGCCACTAATAGAGAAGCAAGTATGAGTTTGTGCCTCAGCATACACTTCTGAGCTTCTGTATATTCCTTGCCATCAGTCCGTTCCCGTACCCACACTACCATGTGCAGCGCCGGTCTCTGAGCAGAGTGAGCACTTCTTCCTTTTGAGTCAGACTGTGGACACTTGTATTCCCGTGTCATATCCACAAGGGGGCGTCCAATGTCCAGCAGCCGAGGCGCACGAGCCAGCGGTCCGAGCTCGTTCGCAGTCAGCACGGGAGCAGCTTACAGCTGGCCGCGCTAAGCTCTGCATTTCCCGCAGCAGCCTCCACCGGCGCGGAAGCCTTCACGTTGTGACCCGCTTGCAGTGGGACACAATGCGGGCTGTAGCGTGTCACGGACTCCACATGCAGGTAATCATGACAGAAGCCAACACTTCCTCTGATCCTCCCACCATTAACCCTCTCTCTCCAGTAAACACTCGGTGAAGGTGTGGGCCGGCTGGAGCCGGGTATATGCCTCACAGCTCTGTGGAGGAGAATAGGCCCTACACCTGCGCCCATTGTAACTACAGCCCCACAAGTCCTCCTGGTGTGGTGCTCACTTAGCCTCTTACATCATTACACACAACATTGACACCTACAATCAAAAACCCACAAAAGAGGATTTTCCCTCAAAAAACATTTATTGGATATCAAAAGTTTTGTTTTAGATCATTTATGGCTGGACAAAAAAGTTCTCAGGAAATCTACCATAAGAATACCACCACCCTGCACCCTCCCAACTACTTTTTGGCTAGTCCTTCTATGAAGACCTTAGGAGCAGCCGCATATTGGGCCACAGTGTGAGGGGGACCCCGGCATTTGGGGTATTGTGTGTATGCGTATGTGAGTGTGTGGTTGTGTCTGACTATGTGTATATAATGTGTTTGTATATGGTGTGTTTATAAAGTTGCATGGGTGGATATGGTACTATATGTACGTGCACAGCTCCCCTGCTCTCTCTGATGTCAGCGGCCAGGGGAACAATACTAATGCGCATGTGCAGTTCTAATGCCTCGATGATGGCCAGAAACCGCTGTGCTTGTGAAGGTAAGAGCAGCTGCGTACACCAAGGCAGGCAATCAGGTAGGTGGATCTAAAGTAGCTACTACTCACATGCCCAGTAGTTCATTTGTATATTTATAATATAGTAAGCTTAAATATTTAGGGCTTCATTAAACCCTTAAGGACGCAGGTTTTTTTGCTATTTCCGCTCTCCACCTTCAAAAATCCGAACTTTTTCATTTGTTCCGTGTACAGACCTGTGTGGAGGGCTATTTTGTGTGTACAATTTACTTTCCAGTAATGTTATTATTTTTAACATGCGTGTACTGCGGAGCTGAAAAAAATTCCAATGTGGAAAATTGTGAAAGAAAAAAAATGTCAGTTCTGTGGGCTCAGTTTTACGACTTTGACTGTGCAATCAAAATAACACCTCAGCTTTATTCTTTGGTTCGGTGCGATCGCGGTGATACCAAATTTAATATGTTATTATGTTTTAAACATTTTCAAAAATTAAAAGAATGTTGTACAAAAAGAAAAAACATTTTTTGCCATTCTGAAGCTAATAACTTTTTCATACTTGGCGCACGGAGCTGGTGTGAGGTGTCTTTTTGCAAAATGAGCCGACCTTGCTTGCTACCATTTGAGGTCTGGGCGACATTTGATCATTTTTTATTCCATTTTTTATGTGATGGAAAAGTGTGTAAAAGTCGCATTTCGGAATTTCCGTCTCGGAGGTCACCGCCGGCCGTAACAGTTTTATATTTTGATAGATCTGGCTTTGGGACACGGCGATACTAATGTGTCTGTGATTTTAACTGTTTATTATGGTTTATATCAGATTCTAGCGAAAGGGGGGTGATTTTTTTAATCTTTTATTAATTTTTTTTCTTTTTTAAACTTTTTTTTTTACTAATTCTTAGACCATTAGGGCAGTGATTTTCAACCTGTGTGCCGCGGCACACTAGTGTGCCGCGACACATGGTTGAGTGTGCCCGCGGGAGCCGTGTAGCGCTGCCGCCTGCGCCCCCGTGTTTTGGCCCCCATACTTACCAACAAGCCCCGCGTCGGCAATCCGTCCATCGGGCCTGACTCAGGTCGCGTAAGTCACGTGACATGGCCGTGTGGTGCAGGAGCTACAGAAGATGGGCGGATCGCCATTGGGAGAAGTTACGCGGAAGAAGGCATCAAGGATAAGTATATAATGTATTATTTGTATAAGGAAGGAAGAAGCTAGGTTTTTTTTAGTAGTAAAGGGAGGCTGGGGCTTTTTATACTTAAGGGGGGCCTCTGAGGCCTTTTAATTAGTAAAGGGAGCCTTTAGGGCCTTTTAATTAGCGAAAGGGTGGCCTCTAGGGCCTTTTTAATTAGTAAAGGGGGGCCTCAGGGCCTTTTAATTAGTAAAGGGGGGCCTTAGGGCCTTTAATTAGTAGGCCTTTAATTAGTAAAGGGGGCCTCTAGGGCCTTTAATTAGAAAAGGGGGCCTCTAGGGCCTTTTAATTAGAAAAAGGGAGGCTCTAGGGCATTTAATTAGTAAAGGGCGCGCTATAGGGCCTTTTAATAGTAAAGGGAGGGTAGGGCTCTAATTAGTAAAGGGAGGCGCTAGGGTCTTTTAATTAGTAAAGGAGGCCGCTAGGGCTCTTAATTAGTAAAGGGAGGCCGCTAGGGTCTTTTAATTAGTAGGGAGGCCGCTAGGGGCTCTTAATTAGTAAGGGAGGCGCTAGGGGCTTTTAATTAGTAAAGGGAGGCCGTAGGGTCTTTTAATTAGTAAAGGGAGGCCGCTAAAGGTTCTAATTAGTAAAGGGAGGCCGCTAGGGGCTCTTAATTAGTAAAGGGAGGCCGCTGGGTCTTTTAATTAGTAAAGGGGTCGCTAGGGCTATTAATTAGTAAAGGGAGGCGCTAGGGGTCTTAACTAGTAAAGGGAGGCCGCTAGGGGGCTTTAATTAGTAAAGGGAGGGCGCCTAGGGTCTTTTATATAGTAAAGGAGGCGCCTAGGGGCTTGATTAGTAAAGGGAGGCTAGGGTCTTAATTAGTAAAGGGAGGCCGCTAGGGCTCTTAATTAATAAGGGAGGCCGCTAGGGGCTCTAATTAATAAAAGGGAGGCGCTAGGGGCTCTTGATTAGTAAAGGGAGGGCCGCTATGAGGCTTTTTATTAGTAAGGGAGGCGGCTAGGGGTTTTTTATAGTAAAGGTTAGGCCTTTTATGACTGTTTTAGTGTCATTTTGTCTGCTATTGGTTGGTGGTGTGCCCCAGGATTTTCTAAGTATAAAAGGGTTGCCGCGGCTCAAAAAAGGTTGATTTTGAAATCACTGATCAAGGGTACAGTTAACCCTAGATGTCAGAGAGTTTTACCATATACTGCAATACTTCTGATATGCAATATATGGCATTTTTGCAGCTCATTCATTACAATGAGCACTGGCTTCATTGTAACGAATCTGCAGAAGCAGATAGGTTAAACGAAGACCCGTAGGGCTACCATGGCAACCGAACGCCGGGGACGTTGCGTCGATCGTAATAAAGATGGCGGCCTTGCGTGCGCTGTCTTTCAGTGCCGCCGGCGGCAATGAAAGGGTAATAGTTATTCCGGAGGGGGTCTGCGCCAATATGCATCAACCCCCCATTTGTATGAAGAGGACTCAGCCCGTGAGCCTCTTCATACATTCCCTGTACCTCTGTGCCGTAGAGTCCGGCGCAGAGCGTTAGGGGTTGAAGGTTGGTAGATTCCACCTCCCTGCACCATCCCCAAACACTTTTTGGCTAGTCCTTCAACCCCTTAACGCTCTGCGCCGTAGCTCTACGGCGCAGAGGTACAGGGAATGTATGAATAGGGCTCACGGGCTGAGTCCTCTTCATACAAAGGTGGGGGTTGTTGCATATTGGCGCAGACCCCCTCCGGTAATAACTATTAACCCTTTCATTGCCGCCGCCGGCATTTGAAAGACAGCGGCACGCAAGTGCCGCCATCTTTATTCTGATCGACGCGTCCCTGGCGTTCGGTTGCCATGGTAGCCTCGGATCTTCGTTTAACCCGAGGCTATCTGGCTTCTGCAGATTCGTTACAATGAGCCAGTGGCTCATTGTAATGAATGAGCTGCAAAAATGCCATATATTGCAATACAGAAGTATTGCAGTATATGGTAGCAACGATCTGACCATCTAGGGTTAATGTACCCTAGATCAGTGATTTTCAACCTTTTTTGAGCCGCGGCACACTTTTTATACTTAGAAAATCCTGGGGCACACCACCAACCAAAATAGCACAAAATGACACTAAAACAGTCATAAAAGGCCTCCCTTTACTAATAAAAACCTCTAGCGGCCTCCCTTTACTAATCAAGAGCCCCTAGCGACCTCCCTTTATTAAGAGCCCCTAGCGGCCTCCCTTTACTAATTAAGAGCCCCTAGCGGCCTCCCTTTACTAATCAAAAGCCCCTAGCGGCCTCCCTTTACTAATTAAAAGACCCTAGCGCCCTCCCTTTACTAATTAAAAGCCCCTAGCGGCCTCTCTTTACTAGTTAAGAGCCCCTAGCGGCCTCCCTTTACTAATTAAGAGCCTAGCGAACGCCATTTATAATTAAAAGAACAAGCGGCCTCCCCTTTACTAATTAAGAGCCCCTAGCGGCCTACCCTTTTACTAATTAACGAACCTTAGCGGCCTCCCTTTCTAATTAAAAGCCCTAGCGGCCTCCACTTTACGAAATTAAAAGCCCCTAGCGGCCTTCCCTTTACTATTACAGAGCCCCTAGCGGCCTCCCCTTACTAATTAAAAGACCCTAGCGGCCTCCCTTTACTAATTAAGAGCCCTAGCGGCCATCCTTTACTAATTAAAAGACCTGAGGCCTCCCTTTACAATTAAGAGACCCTAGCGGCCTCCCTTTACTATAAAAGGCCCTATAGGCCGCCCTTTACTAATTAAAGGCCCTAGAGGCCTCCCTTTCTATTATTAAAAGGCCCTAGAGGCCCCCTATACTAATTAAAAGGCCCTAGAGGCCCCCCTTTACTAATTAAAGGCCCTAGAGGCCCCCTTTTACTAATTAAAAGGCCCTAGAGGCCCCCTTTTACTAATTAAAAGGCCCTAGAGGCCACCCTTTACTAATTAAAAGGCCCTAAAGGCCTCCCTTTACTAATTAAAAGGCCCTAGAGGCCCCCCTTAAGTAATAAAAAGCCCCAGCCTCCCTTTACTAATAAAAAAAAGACCGTAGCTTCCTTCCTTATACAAATAATAACATTATATACTTACCCTTGATGTCTTCTTCCGCGTAACTTCTCTCCTAATAGCGATCCGCCCATCTTCTGTAGCTCCTGCACCACGCGGCCCATGTCACGTGACTTACGCGACCTGACGTCAGGTCCGATGGACGGATCGCCGACGTGGGGCTTGTTGGTAAGTATGGGGGCCAAAACACGGGGGCGCGGCGGCAGCGCTACACAGGGGCTCCCCGCGGCACACTAGTGTGCCGCGGCACACAGGTTGAAAATCACTGCCCTAGATGGTCTAAGAATTAGTAAAAAAAAAAAAGTTTAAAAAAGAAAAAAAATTAATAAAATATTAAAAATTCAAATCACCCCCCTTTCGCTAGAACTGATATAAAACATAATAAACAGTTAAAATCACAGACACATTAGGTATCGCCGTGTCCCAAAATGCCAGATCTATCAAAATATAAAAACTGTTACGGCCGGTGGTGACCTCCGAGACGGGAAATGTCCGAAATGCGACTTTTACACTTTTTTACATCACATAAAAAATGGAATAAAAAATTATCAAAATGTCGCACAGACCTCAAAATGGTAGCAATGCAAATGTCGGCTCATTTTGCAAAAAATGACACCTCACACAGCTCCGTGCGCCAAAGTATGAAAAAGTTATTAGCTTCAGAAGATTGCAAAAAATGTTTTTTCTTTTTTGTACACATTCGTTTAATTTTTGAAAATGTATTAAAACACAATAAAACCTATATAAATTTGGTATCACCGCGATCGCACCGAACCAAAGAATAAAGCTGAGGTGTTATTTTGATTGCACAGTCAAAGTCGTAAAAACTGAGCCCACAAGAACGTGACATTTTTTTTTCTTTCAATTTTTCCACATTTGGAATTTTTTTTCAGCTTCGCAGTACACGGCATGTTAAAATAAATAACATTACTGGAAAGTAAAATTTGTTACGCACAAAATAAGCCCTCACACAGGTCTGTACATGTAAAAATGAAAAAGTTATGGATTTTTGAAGGTGGAGAGCGAGAAATGAGCGAAAAAACCCTGCGTCCTTAAGGGGTTAATGAAGCCCTAAATATTTTAAGCTACATGTTATAAATATACAAATGAACTACTTGGGCATGTGAGTAGCCTTCTCCCCCAGTAGCTACTTTAGATCCACCTACCTGATTGCCCTTGCCTTGGGTGTACGCAGCTGCTGTACCCTGCACAAGCACAGCGGTTTCTGGCGCATCATCGGGAGCATTAGAACTGCACATGCGCAGTAGCTATTGTTCCCCTGCCGCTGACATGCAGAGAGCAGGGGAGCTGTGCACGTACATATAGTACCATATACACCCATGCAACTTTATAAACATCACATATACACACATTATATACACATACAGTCAGACACACCACACACTCACATACAGCATACACACAATACCCCAAATGCCGGGGCCCCCTCACACTGTGGGCCCAATAGCGGCTCCTAAGGTATTCATAGAAGGACTAGCCAAAAAGTAGTTGGGATGGTGCATGGTGGTGGATTCCTTATGGTAGATTTCCTGTAAGAAAACTTTTTTGTCCAGCCATAAATGATCTAAAACAAACTTTTGATATACCAATAAATGTTTTTTGAGGGAAAATCCTCTTTTGTGGGTTTTTGATTGTAGGTGTCAATGTTGTGTGTAATGATGTAAGGAGGCAATAAGTGAGCACAGCACCAGGAGGACTTGTGGGGACTGTAGTTACAATGGGCGCAGGCCTATGCTCCTCCAGCAGAGCCTGTGAGGGCATATACCCGGGCTCCTGCCGGCCCACATCTTCACCGAGTGTTTACTGGGAGAGAGGGGGTTAATGGTGGGAGGAGCAGAGGAAGAGGTTGGCTTCTGTCATTGACACTGCATGTGGAGTCCGTGACAGCGCTACAGCCCGCATTGTACCGCACTGCACGGGTCACAACGTGAAGGCTTCCGCGCCGGGTGGGAGGCTGCTGGCGGGAAAATGCAGGGCTTAGCGCGGCACAGCTGTAAGCTGCTCCCGGGACTGACTGCGAAGGCTCGGACCGCTGGCTCGTGCGCCTCGGCTGCTGGACATTGGACGCCCCCTTGTGGATATGACACGGGAATACAAGTGTACAACAGTCTGACTAAAAGGAAGGAAGTGCTCACTCTGCTCAGACCGGCGCTGGCGACATGGTAGTGTGTGGTGTACGGGACGGACATGTCAAGGAATATACAGCCGCTCAGAAGTGATGAATGCGGAGGCACAAACTCATACTTGCTTCTCTATTAGTGGCATACCTAGTGGCCAGCACTACATCCTTACTACAGCTAGACTTACACTGGGCCAGTTCCCATCTGCCGGTTTTGCTTTCATTTTGCAGTTTCCATTGAACCCTGTCCTGCTAATGGCCTTTTCCATTTTTGTGTTTCCATGTTTTTGCTCCCCTTTTCCCTTAAACTGAAATTAGGGCCTAACTTGCTGATCAGTAGGGGTCTCTGTGCTGAACCCCCACAGATTGCGAAAATGAGGGGTCCAACAGAGACTAATGTTCGCTCCTCAGACTAATGGAGCAGACGGCCGCTCTCGACCTTTAAGGTCCATTAGTCTCTGCGGAGCCAACGGAAATTGCTGAGCACAACTCAGGCTTAATGCGGACCGGCCCCTCATGAATCCGCTGTAAGCCCGGTCCGGTGTTCAGAGGCTACTTATATATGTTTTTAAATCTTTCATTAGGTTATCTGTTATTTGAGCGGATAGTTGGGCGCAATCTGCTGATTTTTAATTTTCTCTTTCGGAAGTAAAAAGACTCCTTCACAATTTTTAAACTTGTTTTCTAAGTTCACACTAACGTTAAAACCTCTGTTAAAAAAAAGGTAAAGAATGGTGGTTAAACAAATTAGTTAAAAATCCCACTGACATCCATGTAAATTTGTCATCCGTTATGGTCAGTTTGGCAGGTATCTGTTATCCTTGCATATCCAAGTGCTGCAGCCTTTGTCACTTTTTTTGTCGATAAAATGAATGGGTATCGGCCTTAACGGAACATAAGGGATGACATAAAATTTAAATTGAGGTCAATTGGATTTTTAATTGATACGTTAAACTTATGTTCTTTACATTTTTTTAATGGAGGTTTGAACGGTAGTGTGAAATAAGCCTAAAACGGATTTGTATCAGTTATTAATCTGCAAAATCGCAGTTGGTAGTTACATTGCTAGAAAAACACCTGAAATATTGTGTCTTTGCTGGAGCTTGTGTAAGCAGTGTGTTGATCAGATTTAACCCTTTAAAGACCAGACCCTTTTCCATTCTGGCATTTTTTTTTTCGTTTCCCTGATTCCTAACGCCAAAATTTTATTTTTTTCATTAACTAGCACTTATACAGCTACATTATCTGCAGGACAAATTGTATTTCCTAGCACCCCATCTAATGTTCTGTGCCATATACTGGGAATCTGGAATAAAGTTTAAAATGCCTACTTTGTTACTGCGGCTTTTACTGCATTGTCCAAGTGATACCTCAAATTTATAAAGATTATTTAACAACTTAGACACGTGACAAAGACAGGGCCTAATTTGGGTGCAGCAAATTGCAAACATATTGCATTCTACTGTGTCAGTGTTAAAACTGAAAATTAAAAAAAAAAAAATAGAAAATAAACTTGTTAGCTATGCTGCCTCTTAACATACCTGATTTACACCTAAAAAACATTGATAGTTATGTTATATAGATTTGTTTCCCCTAAATCCTTCCCTCATCCAATCCCTTCCCTTCCCTTGGTTGGACTTGATTTCAACCATATAAACTAGGATCTATCAAAATATAAAAATTATTATTCCATGCGGTGCTTTGCGGGACCCCACTTCTACCACCATTTTAAAACACAAAAAAGTTTTAACAAAAATGAAAATGTCATCTTATGCAGTATTAAAAAGTTATGGGCATCGGAATGTAGAAATAGATATCCACTTTTTAAAAAAAAAAATATTAAAACAATAAAATTTATATCTATATTTGGTATCCGTTTGGTATCTGACACAAAAAAGTGTCGATTGGACTGTACATTGAGAGCAAAAAAGCCTACAATAAAAGTAAGAAAATACATTTTTCTCTCCACATTTACATTTTTTTTTCCAGTTTCTCAGTACATTATATGGAATATTAAATGGAAGTACAGACTGTTACTCAGAAAACAAGCCCTGATAATGCTCTGTAAGCAGAAAAATAAAAAAGTTGCAGATTTTAAAAAGGGAGGGGGAGCAAAAATAATCAAACCCAAAGTGTGTGTATATATATATATATATATATATATGTTTTTCCAACTTCTGTATACAGAGCTGTGTAAGGTGTAAATTTTTTGGAGGACAAACTGATATTTTCATTGGTACCATTTTGGGAACCATTTAGAGAATTTAGCTATTTCAGCATTTATCGTGTGGGATAATTTTTGAAATATTTTCATAGATCAGGCATTTTGGGGCTCGCATATTTATAATTTTAATTATATATGTAACGTATAAACTGGAGTATAAGCCAAGGCACCTAATTTTAACACAAAAACCTATTGACTCGAATATAAGCCGAGGGTGGGAAATGCATTGTTTTTCCCCCCCCCCCCCCCCCCCACACCTCCAGCCAGTATAAAACTGACCACCCCTGCCTCCCCCAGTATGTAGCCTGCCAGCCCCTGCCCCCCCCCAGTGTGTAGACTGCCAGCTCTTGCCCCTCCCAGTATATAGCCTACCAGCCCTTGCCCCTCCCAGTATGTAGCCTGCCAGCCCTTGCCCCTCCCAGTATATAGCCTGCCAGCTCCTTTCCCCCCAGTATATAGCCTGCCAATTCCTGTTTATACAAGTTAGAAAACTCCTTGGGGCACATTTACTAAGGTCCGTGCGCCAATTTTTATCGGACTTTGCACGTTCTTTCTTGTGTAATCTGACATCCTCCGCACATTACTCAGGCAAAGTGAAGTTTGTACTGTTTATCGTAAATGTTCCCCCTTTTGTTCAAACAATTGTAAGGACTGTTCCAAACAACTGTGTTCAGTCCAGGAATTGCAGTACATATTCTAGTAGTATTTACATGACCGAACTCAACTATTAGTAACATAATCTTTCATATTGTTTTTAGGTATAGCTGTGGGCCAACCGTTTATGATGATGCACATCTAGGACATGCATGGTAAGTCACCATGTTTTTTTATTTTTACTGTGTGGACAGCTAGACCAGCCCGACAAAGTACTTATCTGACAGTGGATCAGGTTTATTCATTATGGGCCTCATTACAACTGTCTTATAGCAAAACTGTTCTGGTTGCTTATAGCAACCAATCAGAGCTCAGCTTTACTTTTGTAAATTGCTGTGGGAAAATGAAAGCTGAGCTTTGATTAGTTGCCATGAACTGATGTATGGCAGTATATTAGCGTAGTCACAACCATAGGCTGACACAGGCACTGCTAGGATCTACCCCTGGCAGGCATTTACACGAGGCAGTCTTCATCATGACCCCAGTGTCTATGGAGAAAATCATAATTTGTAATGCATAAAAAGTTACTTGGATAAATACATTCATCTTGTTAGTAATAATAAGTAATGCTAAATACATAATTAATTTGTCCATCCCAGGATACTCAGCCTTCAAATCCAAGTTTTCTTCACTCCATGGTCAATGGGGAGACCAGCAATCCACCAATAATAATAATAATATTTTTTATATAGCACCATCATATGGGGGGCACATACAAATAAATGAGAAATTACAGAGGTATACAACAGTCACCAAGGTAAACTAAGGGAATATGGACCCTGCACACTAGGCGGGGAAGAAGGGGCAAGGTGTGACACAAAAGATGTAAGTGCTTGAGCAATATCCAAACCATTTTTTTAAAGAGGACCACCTCACTTATATGGAGATTAGCATTCTGTAGGGGCTGCTACATAGATTCACGGGCACTTTGAATTTTCCTTCTATCCCCCACGGTTGCAGAGTTATTGGGCCCGAGATGTGACCATTACAATCTGTGTTTGGTCAGAGAGGAGGAGCTAGAGCTGGGGGTGTGTCTTATGCTAATCTTTTCTCATACTGTCAGTGGTGAGATGTAATGTCTCTATGTGTATCTAAAGGCCTCATAAACGTGATGCAAATGCTACGTAAGCCTAAACGTGGCGCAAACGCTGCGTAAGCGTAAACATGACAGAAACGTGTAAAAGTAAATGTAATTCAAACGCCACAAGAGTAAACGTGACACAAACGGCGAATAAGTGAGAACGTGATTCAAGCGCTGCTTAAGTGTAAACGTGTAGGCGTGCCCCAAACGCCGTGTGAGTGTAAACGCGGCGTAACCATGCCGCAAGCGCTGCGTAAACGTAACCGTGACGCATACGCCGCGTAAATGTAACTGTGGAGCAAACGCCGCGTAAGCATATCCATGACGCAAACGCCACATAAGCGCAAACGTGACGCAAGCGACGTGTAAGCGTAAATGTGACGCAAAAGCCTCATAAACGTGATAACAACGCGGCAACAGCGTAAACGTGATGCAAGAGCTGTGTAAGTGTAAACGTTGTGTAAAAGTAAACGTAATTCAAATGCCACGTAAAAGTAACTGTGTCGCAAACATTGCATAAGCGTAACCATGGCGCAAACGCAGTGTAAGCACGACACAAACGCGTAAATGCAACCGCAAGCAAAACTGACAAAATTGTGATTATGTTAACACAATCAAGAGATATTTAGCAGAATGTGTGTGACACAGCTATTAGATGAACATAGAAAAAACTCACAGATCATATTCATAATTACTACTCTGACTATGATTGGACAGTATGAGAGAAGATTAGCATAACACACGCCTCCAGCCCCAGCTCCTCCTCTCTGACCAAACACAGATTACAATGGTGAAACACTGGGAATGTTATCTCCGCAACCGCGGGGGCTAGAAGGAAAATTCCAAGTGCCCCTGAATCTGTGTAGGCGCTCCTACAGGATGGTATGATGATCTCTACATGTGTGAGGTGGTGAAAGGTCTTCTTTAAGTTGTCAAAATAAAGCTGCATGTGGCAATCGCAAGCAGATAACTATATGGACTGAGTACAAGCGGCCTCTAGAGTAACCAACACAATGGTGGTTAGGGAATGTGATACAGATGCTTACATCTTCTGTAGTTGTCTATGAAAGTACAGGGAAAATATCCTGCAGTAATAGATCAGACTAATATGATATACAATAATGCTCATGAGTTAAAAAAGGAAACGAAGGCTGAATAAATTTGCTGCCATATATTGTAAACATCCCTGGTAAAACACAAAATAAAAATAGTCACTCTACAATTACACCCTGGATCTTTCATTGCTTTTAAATATTCTGTATTTATAAACTGTTACCTATTGTTGTTACAATTATAACAACAATTATAACGTTATGATAATGAGGATCTGTTGTTCCTGTGGCTGCCCCGGCTCTTATCCTCTTACTCTTATTATGCACTGCTTCAGACAACTCTGTATTCACTGTGTTGTCCCTGACAGGCAGAAGTAATCAAACGCTGCACCATCCTCTAGCTGCTGTGTATGAGTCATCCAGCGCACCCAACTTGATCAATTTCCTGAATTTCTGAATTTTATAATTTGTGTTTTGAGCAAAACTACTCGGTTCAGGGATTAAATAAGATAGGTTTCTGCATCAGTGTCTCTACAGCATTCTCAAGGTATGCTTGGTTAATAATACCTGAAAACCATTAGATTTCCTTTTAGTAAGGTTAGAATGTCTCTTTATGCACTAGGTCTAAGCTTCTTGATAATACAGATACAGAGTAGATAGTATTCATTTTATATATGGGCAGTCCCCTACTTAAGGACACCTGACTTACAGACGACCCCCTAGTTACAGACGGAACCCTCTGCCCACTGTGACCTTTGGTGAAGCTCTCTGAATGCTTTACTATAGTCCCAGATGGCAATGATCGGCTGTAAGGTGTCTGTACTTAAGCTTTATTGATAATCCTTGGTACCAGTACAGCAAAAAATTTTGAAACTCCAACAGTCAAATGGGCAAAAAAATTTGGAACTACAATTTTATAAAATATACAGTTTCGACTTGCATACAAATTCAACTTAAGAACAAACCTATGCACCCTATCTTGTATGTAACTTGGGGACTGCCTGTATATCATAAGCACAGGTTATTAAGAAATGTTGAATTTGTTCACCATGCTTGTTTTTAGCCAATGATTGTGGAACAGGTTCTTCTGTCATTCACTGGACCAACAAATATGAGAAAACAAGCAGATCAATTAGCTCTCCTCTAATAGAGGCTTTCCACACAGATTGAGGGCTGCAATTTCTGCTAAAGCTGCCCACTTGAATATGACTTGAATACTGATGCCTGAAATTATTATGAGTGTACAAAGTCACCTACAATTATTGTAATTTTTAAAGATTTGCTTTTACTGTGACACTAAAGGTTATTTGTATTGATCAGTGACAGAAAACTTACAGAAACTTTCTGTCATTCAATGTTGCGACATAATAAACCATGTTATACTGGTTGGATATGCAGTGGACCATAGTTCTGGTAGTCGATGGTGGAATAAAATGTGGGAGCCTTGTCTACTTTAGGTTGTATTTTGTTGTCTTTAATAAAGATTGCCAATTCTGTTTTCTTCCTTTTGCAGTTCTTATGTTCGTTTTGATATAATTCGTAGAATTCTGAATCGGTATTTTGGAATTGACGTTGTCATGGTAATGGTCATAACTGATATTGATGACAAGATAATCAAGAGGGCCAATGAGGTAAGCATGAGATTGTTTCCATGTACTGCACATCTGATCCATGTGCAGTGAACTGTACTGTCCTCCGCTTCATCAATCACAAAACGCATGTTCCAATACACTAAAATGGGTGTCTCAGATTCTTATTCTAAAGATTGCATAAATGGCAGCTTTTCTGTTCAATAAGCTTTTATTGAAATCAACTAAATGGCAGCTTTTATGTAGCCAGGCTTGATATCCAGTGCTGCAGGTTATTAGTGTATATGGCCCCATACATGCTGACAGGCTCCATACCTTTTTTTTTTAAGGATTAATCTTATATTTTCAAGAAGATTGACAACTTATTGGCAATTCTTATAAAATGTGAACCTTCATTGACAAAATATGAGATAAAGAAAAGTAGACGTATTGTAGGGCATTTACTATGCCTAGTCAACCAGTTGTCTGGTGGACAAGGCAAGTAAAAAGTCCCATTTACGAATGTTTTGTCGGATTTTTGCCCCACAGGAAACATTGGGTGTGGCTGGATGTAATGTGTTGAATCTCTTAATTAATTTATGCTCCCATTCTTTCCTTTCCCTCTGTGTCTTAAAATGTCATTAAAATAGTGATCTGCAAATCTTCCATAGTATGGTCCTCTCTGGAGAAGCTAGCAGCTACTGGGAGATCTTTCAGTTTTAATATCAGATCGGTGCGAGTTCATGCGCTGATTGAGTCTCTGGAATGTTTCCCCAACATTAGAACTAATTCACTACAAAATATATATATATATTTTATTATGTATACAAACAATTTCATCATCACCAGACTTTAACTTCTTATCACCGACACTAGTTTTCAGCTTAATGACCAGACTTCATTTTTCAAATCTGACATGTCTCACGATAATTGGTTATAACTTCGGAACGCTTTAACATATCCGGGTGATTTTGAGACTGTTTTCTCGTGACATTGTACTTCATGTTAGTTACAAAATTTAAGTGATAAGTTTTGCGTTTAGTTCTGAAAAAAAGTGAAAATTTTGCAAAAGTTTGTAAAAATTCTTCATTTTCCAAGTTTGAAATGTTCTGCTTTCCAGACAAGAAGTACCGTATTTTTCGGCCTATAAGGCGCACCAAAAATCCTTTAATTTTCTCAGAAATCAAAGGTGCGCCTTATAGGCCAGTGCGCTGATATATGAACTTATACAGAAATGTACTACAGACAAGATGTACTGTACATTTACCGTGTTTAATAGCTCCATCCCCAGAAAATTTCTCTGCACCTTCCCACACAGTAACAGGGTCCCTAGTCCTGAAGTGGCCCTGGCACCACAACTAACATTGTGCCCACCTGCCCTCCCCTAGCACGGAGAGACCGGAGCTGCCATAGTGCCGACCACAAGGCAATCATCATCATCATCAGTGAACAATCCCCCATACCAGCCCTGTACAGGGGAAAGAGAAGAGCCACTGGGAACCCACAGGAATAACACCCTCCTGAGGAGGGAAGGAGAAGGGCAGAGGGAGACCCCTACACCTGCTGCATCACCTGCATTAACCCCCAGCAGCCATACCTCTGAATCGGAGCTCTCTGACACGCTTGAAGACAAGTTCCGGGAAGTGTAGCTGGCTGAGCTGTGCACAGGTCTGCCACCTACTGGTCATTTTTGGGTACTGCTTTTGATCTGGTGGCCTTATACTCCCTCCATGGGTGCCTATATATGAAACTAGATGTTAGCAGGCATTTATTAGAGGTGCGCCTTATACTCCGGTGCGCCTTTAGGCCGAAAAATACGGTAAAACTACCAAAAAGTTTGTAATTAACATTTACAGATATCTGCTTTATGTTGGGATGATATTTTATGCTTCCAGTCATTTTCTAGGAGGTTATGAGGGTGCAGAATTTTAGGTGCCATTTTTCTCATTTTCAGACAAATTGCCAAACTCACATTTTAAGGGACAACTCAGCTTTCAAGTGACTTTGAAAGGACTAAATAATAGTAATACCCCATAAATTACCCCACTATAGAAACGTGACCCCTCAACGTATGTAAAACAACTTCTATTAACGTCTATTAAAACCCTTTAAGTGTTTCACATGGGTTAAACAATATGGACCTGCGATTTAGAAACTTTCCAAATTTTTTGGAAAATACTATTCTATTAGGCCAAAAACGACAGTTTCAAAGTAAATTAAATGTGATAAAACGCCTTTTTGCGCCAACGTTAGTGTTAGATGCCACATCGTCTCTAACATGCTAATGGGCACCCCATATGGTGGCCCTCTAACATTGTTTGTCCAGCTCGCTACCCTAGGGTCGCGTATAAAGACTTTCCCCCCGGCGCCCTTCACAGAGATTGTATTGTCACATTGTCGACCTATAATTAAATTTTTTTTCGGTATGCAACAATGAGGGCTTATATGTACGGGATGACATACAATGTATAATATAATTCATTTGGGAGTCTAAAGCTTATTCATGAGATTTTATCTATCGACAAGGGGGACACAAACAAAATCATCAATTTATTTGGATTTTTAGCATTTTTTTCCCCCGTTCACCGTAATGTAAAAATATTTTATCTTATTCTCTGGTTCACTACGATTACGGTGATACTTCATTTATATAGTTTTTCTCATCTTGCTCAATTTTCCTGAGCAAAACCAAATATTGGAGAAATCGCATTGTTTTTACTATTGACAAACTTGTAGGCATAACTTCTGTAGCGTTACTGGTGCTGGGGGCTTATGTTTTTGCGAAAAGAGTTGTTTCTTTCAGTGTATTCATATTAGGGAACATAACTTTTTTGACACTTTTTAGAACATTTTTAGGTGTTTGATGAAAAGTGAACGATCGGGAAGTTTTTCGAGGTTTTTTTTTTACGTCGTTCACCGAGCGGGGTTCATTTGATTTAACCCTTCACCGCGCGGCCCTTTTCGATTTTGCATTTTCATTTTTCACTCCCCAAACATTCAAAAATCTGTAACTTTTTTTTTCCATGTACGGAGCTGTGTGATGGCTTTTTTTCTGCGTAACAATACACTTCAAATGGTGGATAACGATTAGGTATATAATATCCATGCTGGGAATCGGGAAAAAAATTCCAAATGCAGTGAAATTGGTAAAAACACGCATTTGTGCCGTATTCTTGTGGGCTTGGATTTTACGGATTTCACTGTACACCCCAAATGACATGTCTACTTTATTCTTTGGGTCGGTACGATTACGGGGATACCAAATTCGTATAGGTTTTATGTTTTCATACATTTAAAAAAATTAAAACCTCCTGTACAAAATTTTTGGGGGATTTTGCCATCTTCTGGCGCTAATAACTTTTTCATACTTCGGTGTACAGAGCTGTGGGTGGTGTAGTTTTTTGCGGATTTTGATGACGTTTACAATGTTATCATTTTTAGGACTGTACGACCTTTTGATCACTTTTTATAGAATTTATAATTTTTTTTTAAATGGCAAAAAGGTGCCATTTTTGACTTTGGGCAGGATTTTCCGTTAAGGGGTTAAATGCAGTGAAAAACCGTTATCATATTTTGATAGATCGGGCATTTTCGGACGCGGCAATACCTAATGTGTTTATGATTTTTACTGTTTATTTATATCAGTTCTAGGGAAAGGCGGGTGATTTGAATTTTTAGGTTTTTTTATTATAAATTTTTTATCTTTTTGTTTTATTTTTATTTTTACTATTTTTCAGACTCCCTAGGGTACTTTAACCGTAGGGTGTCTGTATGATCCTATCATATACTGCCATACTACAGTCACAGGGAGAGACGATCCACGGAAAGATGGCAGCGCGCCGCCGTCTTTTTGAAGCCGCCGGAACCTTTTCCGGCACTGATAGTGTTACCGGTAAGCCTTTGCTGTCACATGTCGGTAAGGGGTTAAATTTATTGTACAGATTAATACGTACGCGGTGATACCAAATATGTACGTGTTTTTTCTGTTTTATATACTTTATTTGCATTTTATGTGTAACTGGGGAGATTATGGGACTTTTATTTATTTAATTATATTCTAAAATGACTAAATCTTTTTTTTTTTTTTTTTTTTTAAACTTTTTTACACTTTCTACTTCTTGGCTTGATCATGCGATAATCCGATCGCTTGTTCAAGCCTCTACACTGTAATAACCTTGGATTGCAGTGTATAGTGTAAGTAATTGAGCATGCTGAGCATGCTCTGTTACATACAGCCGGGTCCTGCCAGGAGGCGGAACCCGGCACAAAGAGGAGCCGACAGCCTTGGGTCACTCGTCGGAACCCGGGGCTGAGGCAGGAGGGATCGGATCCTCTGGTAAGCACACCAGGGGAGGTCCGATTCACAGGGGACACATGCTTGACCGCGGCGTGTAAGGGGTTAAACACCCGGGATCAGAGTTTTTCTAATCCCGGGTGTTAGTGCCGTGTCTGGGCTGTGATATCACAGCCCGACACCGGCACTTGCAGGACCCGATGTCCCGAAATCTTCTTCTGACGCGTCGTCGTAGAAAGGCGTACGCGTCAGAAGAAGTACCCTTAATGACCGCCGTAAAAAGCCAATACGGCGGTTATTAAGGGGTTAAAACGCCCATTAAAAACAGTATAACAAAAGGTGGTAAACATATGGTGGTGCACATCATGATCCAACATACAGTCATAAAGTATCTACTATCACCACATAAGACGACAACATCAAAATAAATATAATCGGCTGGTCACTCCAAAATAACACGGCATCAAAGATATAAATGCATCTACATATTCAAAAAGCATACCAACCAGACTGCATGTTGTATTGTACCAGAGGTGCCACCGCAGAACCCCGGCGTGCGTTTCACCATCTCTTTCTGAAGTAGTATACTGTAGTATTGCAGTATATAGTATTAGCAATCGGACCCTGCAGGGTTAAAGTACCTTGGAGGATCTGAAATAATGGTAAAAAATGTAAAAAAAAATTAAAATAAAAAAATAGTAAAAAAAGTAAAAGTTTAAATCCCCTCCCCCTTTTCTTTAGATCACATATAAAAGCAAATAAACAGTAATAATCAGAAACATGTTCGATATCATCGCGCCCCAAAATCTCTGATCTATCAAAATATAATAGCGATTTTTCCCATCATTTAACCCCGATGGGGCCCAAAGTGGAAAGTGACACTTTCAAAAAAATATAAAAAAATCTATAATAAGTGATCAAAAGGCCGTACAGACCTCAAAATAATAGCATTAAAAACGTCATCAAAATTCGCAAAAAAATGACACCACCCACAGCTCCGTGGACTGCAGTATGAAAAAGCTATTAGCGCCAGAACATGGCAAAATGAAGATTTTTTTTTTTTTTTTACAGAAGGTTTACATGTTTTCAAATGTATAAAAAAATTATAAAACCTATACAAATTTGGTATACTCGTGATCGTACCGAACCACAGAATGAAGTATACATGTCATTTGGGGCGCTCAGTGAAAGCTGTAAAATATAAGCCCACAAGAATATGGCGCAATTGAGTAGTGTTAACGTATCCCTAAAGTAATTTTTGTTTTCTTTTCTTGAACATTAACACATTGTTTTAAAGTTTAAACAACCCTATCCGTAATAAGCAAAATCAAATGTAAAATATTTACATTGTATTTCCTCTTCTTTATGAAAGAAGTGAATAATGTTGCATCGCTATTTGCGGAAACATTCAATCCCTACAATCCCATCACATAAATCTTTAGGTTTCAGGTACAGATACCAGTTTCAACCTGTTAATTCATGTGATGGAACATGCATTCATTGCCTATAATGGGGTGTCTACCGTCTCCCAAAGCATTATGATTGTTTCTGTCCAATTTGGGGGAGGACACAACCTTTTAGCACCAAATTCCCCATTAGTAAACAAACTAGACTGCGAATATCATGTAAATTACTTATGAATGTACTGCCAGTGAAGTGCACTTTTGGTGAAAATAAACATTCCAACTAATGGATTTTCCATTAAAAAAAAAAAAAAATGTTGGCTGCATACATGTTCATTACCAGTAGTTCCAGCTTCCAATATATCTTTGTTTGTATGACCAGCTGTGCCAGTATGTTTTGGGCATGTCTCTTGAAAAATCTCTCATTAGTCCAGGGCTTAACCCAAATGTATTGCTTCATCTATGGGCATGACATTGTTTAGGCTTGTTTAGAAAAGAACATGCCCTTTGTCCCCTTCAGGAAAATTAGAGTAAAGATTATTGCTAAGTCTTCAAAGGATACAAAGACTCCCAGAAAATAAGTGAATAGCTGTAAAGACGTTGTGGCACATTTTATTCACAGCTTGCAGCTAAATAACATGTTTGCATAAAAAAGTGCATTAAAGCTTAACCAGTCATCCAATCACATTTCACAGCATTAATAGCTCTGTTGCTAAGATAAAACCAAACTTCTCCGCTTTATAAATACTTGTCCTGTCAGCATCTGATGCTCTTAAACTATGTAGTCAATGAAAGCTTGGAGCTGAAGAGACTGGTTTACATATTAATGTATCTCTGGTACTTGGGCGACAAGGTTTAATGTGAGAAAAGAATTTTATTAACTTGTAAAAGGGGAAAAAAATATATAAAAAATATCATGCCTCAAATAAAGAAGTGATAAATCTTATTCTGCATACATCACTTCTACTGTCGAATGTTTTGTAGAACATGGTATTTTAAAGGACATCTACCACCAGGATGAAGGTTCTCCCCTCAGGTTCTGCTCTTGCAGGCTTCTTATGCCCTTTAAAAAATAAATACCGTATTTTTCGGACTATAAGACGCTTCTTACTATAAGACGCACCCCAGATTTAGGCTTCCAAAAAAAGGAAAAATATATTTTACACCAATTAAAATATTTCTGTTGGTTGCACTAAAGCACAGCGCACACAGACATACATTTACACACACAGCTCACCTATACGCACACTCACTCAGCTCACCTATACGCACACTCACTCAGCTCACCTATACGCACACTCACTCAGCTCACCTATACATGGAAAAATAAAAAAGTTATGGATTTTTGATCATGGGGAGTAAAAAATGAAAATGAAAAAACAAAAAAGGGCCAGGTCCTGAAATGGTTAAAGAGGAGCAGATCCTGCCAGAGTGGGGACGCACCAGTATGTCATTAAAGAGGAGCAGATCCTGCCAGAGTGGGGACGCACCAGTATGTCATTGTGCTTGATTACAATCCTTCATCCTGTTGATAGATCTTGATAGTCTTTTAACCCGTTACACTGAGCCCTTCATACAAGGTTGGTGTTTGCCACATATTGCAGCAAACACCCATCGATAGCACTCGTAGTGAGTGCTCGCATGTTAAAAGCTGCCGGAGGCACTTAAATCCATATTGGTTTCGATGAAGGCCCCCTGTCAGGACATCTGGGAGCGGCGATCGGTTACGTTGTTAGCATCGGGTCATACAAAGGCCAATTTTAACCCATTGCAATGTACGATTTGTACATTGTAATAAATGATGTGTAAAACCTCATATACTACCATACTGTAGTATGAAAGTTTATGGTAGGATCAATCAGATAACCTACGGTTAAAGTACCCTAGGGGTCTGCTGAAAAATAGTAAAAAAATTTTTTCCTAGAACTAATATAAATATAAATAGTAAAAATCATAAACAGGTTAGATATCTCCCCATCTAAAATGAATGATCTATCAAAATATAATGATCATAATCAAAATATATACTGTAATTCCTGGCGTTTAACCCCTTAATGGAAAATAGTGCCCAAACTCAATATGGCATATTTTTGCCATTTAGAAAACTACACAAAAAAATTCAACAAAAAATGATCAAAAGGCCGGACAGTCCTTAAAATGGTAGCATTGAAAACGTCATCAAAAGTCGCAAATGACACCACCCACAGCTCCATACACCAAAGTATGAAATACACCAAAGTATAAGCGCCAGAAGATTGCAAAATGAAGGGGTTTTTTTCCGTACAGGTGTTAATTTTTGTAAATGAAAACATATAACTTTTTTATTTTTCCATGTAAAGAGCTGTATATTTTTGAAAGCGAGGAGTGAAAAATGCTAACGGAAAAAATTCATCAAATTCATCATCCTGCCTTAAACACTATAATAAGTGTGGCACATTTTAGTTAGATTTTAGTTATCATTTCTGTGAAAAGGGGATGGGATAAGAGACGTATGGTTAGAAGTTGATGCCTCTACTTTCACATTCTTTAACCCCTATGCACACATGAACGTTATAGTACGTCCCTGCAGGAAGACGGTTCCCGCACGGGGTAGTTCTATAACGCCCCGTTTCTGGCACACGAACGGAGCCGGCACCAGAAGTAGTGGCGCTGACACTGCTCTCTAGCGCCCGCAATCGGGCCCGCTCCAATCTCGGGTGTTAACCCTTTACATACCGCGGTCAATCATGACCGCGCCATGTAAGGTTCTTCCCCCTATGGATCAGATCCCCCGTGCCTCTTACCGGGGATCCGATCCACTGCTGGGCAGCCCCGAGGTATGCCGAGTGCCCCGGGGCTGCCCGATGTTTTTGGCAGTCAGACCCCTTCCGAGTCTGACTGTAAACTGTCTGCGCATGCGTCTAGGGGTGTAGTTTCCATAATGAAGTAACAAGTCTTGCTATTATTTAGACCTCTCACAGTCAATTAGAAGTGAAGCAGGCGATTTTCCTAAAAATTAAAAAAAGACACCCAAATTCTGAGTCTCATAACATTCTAGTAAAATATGTGGAATCTTAAAAAAACATGCCAACATAAAGCAGACATATGAATGTATTTGGGCGCTGTGACTATCTGCATCAAAAGTAGAGAATTAAAAACTTTGAAAGTAAAGATTTTTTCCAAATTTTTGCCAAATTTCATTATATTTCAAAACTAAACACAAGTTATCATCCAAATTTTTGAAATAATTTAAAGCACAATCTCAAAATCCCCTGGATATATATTATAGCGTTCCAAAGCTATAACCACTTATAGGGACACAGGGCAGATTTGAAAAATTGCCACGTCCTAGAGGCCAAAAGAGTCCCCCTTTCCAAGGGGTTAAACAACGACAATAGCAGTTAGCATAAACCACAGCCATAGGAGCTGTCTGTCGAAAAGTATCCAGTTGCAGGAAAAAATAGCCACTGCAATGTACAGTTAGGTGGTGGCGGATGATAAGGATGCATGTATTTGTTTAGATTGTTTATTGTAAAAAACGTGCATTTGGGTGTATCAGTCAATCTAGGCCCAGCCTTATGTGGAAGTACACCAAAATGTATGAAACCATTAAAGGGGTTGCCTGGCCCACTGATGCACTTTTGTACTGTGGACCTCTCCTCAGAATGTGACAGGAAGGGAACAATGGAACCCTGCACTGAGGAGTTTTTTTTTCTGACTGCTTCTTGGGAGTTAAAACCTATATAGCAGTGGTGGCGAACCTATGGCACTGGTGCCAGAGACGGCACTCAGAGCCCTTTATGTGGGCACCTGGGCCATTGCTCCAAACACAAAAAGACAGGACTCAAAAAGCATCTTCCTGCAGTTCCAAGCAACTTTAAAAGATGGCGCTTCCGTTATTGCTTGGATACTTATCCCTAATGGGACTGGAGCAAGAGAGGGAGAAGAGAATGAATAGGACAGGGCAATTAATTACGCTTTAATTTTTGGTTGGCACCTTACGATAAAGAAGGGGGTTTGGGCCCTCGGCCGCTAAGAAAAACGGTTCGCCATCACTGCATTATAGTTATAACGCTCGAATCTAAGTGAATTTCCACTGCCATTAGTGGCATGTGCCAGGCAGGGTCGAAAAACCTAGCCTCCTGCTGCGGAGGAGAAATATAGAAATCCCCCCCATACATGTACTATATCAAGTGGTGGCGGGACAAGACCCATTCATATTGGTTAATGAAAATAAGCAATGCAAAATACAAGTGTCCACCCTGTACTATATAATACACACAGCGAGAGCTACCACAAAGAAAAAATACATAAAACAATCGACCATTATAAAATTAAAATCATACAGCGTGGCGCCATTATAACTACATCAGCTGCCGCCATTACAATATAAAATCAATACACAGCGTGCCCCCTGTTAATCCATGTGAAAGACGTACGGCCCAGCCCCCATGTACAATGTAGACGTACGGCCAGCACCCATGTACCTGTAAGACGATCACGGCCCACCCCCAGTACCCTGTGATAAAGACGTACGGCCAGCCCCCAATGTACCAGTAAGACGCGACTGTAAGTCTTTCTCGCGGCCTTGTCGTCCGAGGGAGGGGGGGGAGGGTTGGCAAGGTGATTATGGGGAGAGCGGGGAGACGGGGGAGTGGGGCGGAATTCGGAGATTCGGGGGCCAGCCCGCGGAATTTGGGCTGGGGTGGAGGGATTCGGGGACTGTGCTTGGTGGATGGATGGGTGTGATAGGCGGCACGCGCTCCCCGCGGGGGGAAAGGTCGGACCGCACGCTGATACATGTGCGGCCCGCAGGCGGGGTGGGATGTGATGGGAGGGGAGAGGTGCGGCCGGAAACTGGAACTCATGCTGGCTGGGCGGGAAACCCGACCCGCCAACTAGTGTTTGTGTAGCAGGAGGCGAGCCGCTGAGGTGAGCGAGAATCTCTACTTGCTCCGCGGGTGAGACCTGGTGCAGGGATACTGCAGCCTGAATTCCATTTCACTGCAATGGGAGTAACTGCACGTTATTCAGCACCAATTTCTGTATACATTGTATTGAAAATCCTTAGGGGGACAAGACAAATCATAAGTAAATGTTGGAACAGCATTGTTTGGCATAATCGATTTGCCAACAATAGTCTGTCCACATAAAGTGTTTTGAAGGAGGACAGCAGAAGTCTTTGTCTCAGGACATCTCGGGACAGCTTATGTCTCCCCAAGAACAAACTTAGCAGAAATGTAAAATATACCCAAAAAAGGATACTTGGACACCTCGTTGCCTTTACGTAATCATGGATAGATGGAGGTCCATGTACATAGACAACAATCTCCATGGTATGGCCATTAGTTGAAATAACTGCCCAAAATTTAAAGTAGTAACAGGGATTTTACTGAAATTAGAAAAAAGGTTTTGTTGACCACATGGCTCCTGTCCATGATCTTGCTTGTATAATATTGTAGCTATGTCTTGTATGGCCTAATGTTGGACTATTGATGAGTTTTTGGGTTGCTTGCATTTTAGCCTGTGTATAAATATATTCTTTTGTTTTGTCAACAGCTTAAGTTGCCTCCAGTGTCCCTTGCCCGTACTAATGAACAGGAAAAGTTAACAATGGACACATGAAGCCTTGAAGGGTAAAGGGTGGTTGACGGGACAATATGTTCTGTAGTCCAATTATAGACATGTGATATTTTAAGTGTTGCTTAGCACTCTGGCTTACTTAAAGGAAATCTACCATGAGAATCACCGATGGTAGACCCCTAACACTTACATGTTTGTCCGTGTTTTATTATTTTTTGTCAGAAATTTGTAGAAAAAAGTGTTTTAGAAAATATGTAAAGCAGCCCGAGGCGTTCGGGATAGTCTAGGTAGACACTTCAAAAGTTTAACCCATTTAAACCATTCAAGACTCCATACGGATTATATGCCCTATTTGATATGTCTTGCAGATAGATATGACCTATACATCACCGGACACTCTTATTAGGGACACTTACTTCGCTACTTGGGACTGTAGCAAGAGGGAGAATGAATAGACAGGGCAATGAATTACTGCTTTAATTTTTGGTTGGCACCTTACGATAAATAAGGGGGGTTTTGGGCACTCGGCCGCTAAAAGGTTCGCCATCACTGCTATATAGTTATAGAAGCTAGAATCTAAGTGACTTTTCCATTGCATAGTGGCTGTGCCAGGCAGGGGCGAACCTAGCCTTTCTGCTGCCTGAGGCGAAATATAGAAATCCCCCCCATACATGTAATATATCAAGGAGTGTCGGGACCAGACCCAATCATATTGGTTTAATGTGAAAATAAAGCAATGCAAAATACATAGTGTGCCACCCTGTACTATATAATACACACAGCGAGCTACCACAAAGAACAAAATACATAAAACAATCCGCCATATAAAATAAAATCAATACAGCGTGCCGCCATATAATACATACAGCCTGCCGCCATACAATATAAAATCAATACAGCGTGCCCCCATGTACCATGTAAGACGTACGGCCAGCCCCCATGTACCATGAGTGAAAAACCGTTATCATATTTTGATCGGGCATTTTTGGACGCGGCGATACCTAATGTGTTTATGATTTTTACTGTTTATTTATATATATATCAGTTCTAGGGAAAGGGGGGTGATTTGAGTTTTTAGGGTTTTTTATTATAATTTTTTTTTTAAACTTTTTTTTATGGCAGTATATGGGGATTTTACTACTCATACATTACAATGTGCTGATAGCACATTGTAATGCATGGGTTAACCCGAAGTAGCCTCGGGTCTTCGTGAGACCCGAGCTTACCATGGTGACGGATCGCCGCCCCCCCCCCCCCGATGACGTCACGGGGAGCGGCGATCCTCGAAAGATGGCGATCAGCGGGAAAACACCCGATTGCTGGCACCGATCGCGGGTGTTACCGGTAAGCCTTTGCTGCAATATGCAGCAAAGACTTACCGGCTATGGAGAGGGCTCAGCGCGTGAGCCCTCTCCATGCACCCGCGGCCGACCCGTGACGTGCTATTACGTCACGGGTCATGAACGGGTTAATAGCTCTTCTCTCCCACATGGTAAGATTATGACCTGTATGTTTATTTTTACCCTCTGTTTCTAATTTAAGGCAGTAAATTCCTTCTCTACTAGATCCTGAAAACTATCCATATATTCATTCCTGGACATTAATGGATAGAATGACAAGTTATTCGTAACAAAAATATTTCCTGTAGAATCATTGACAGGCATGGATTCATTGAGGAGACTCTTTAGGGTTAATTCATTATTCTGATCTACAAAATCTAGGGAAAGTACTCGGGTGACTATATCTGGTGGGGTAGATGGTTCAACCTCTTGATCTGTACTGGATTCATCCTCGATACTCTCATTAGTAAAATGATATTTTACTGTTAGGTTTCTTACAAATTTATTAACATCTAGGATAGTCCTGTACAGGTCAAAGTCCGTTGTAGGGGAGAAATTCAAACCCTTACTCAATACATTAATCTGTTCTTAATTATGATATAACTGGACAAATTAATAACAAAAGGGTCTATTTCTTTTTCTTCATAGGTGTCGCTGCTCCGTGTCTCGTTTTCATTTTCATATTTTGTTTTCCGGTGTTCTACCCGCCCTTCTTCTCCGTTTTTTGAGAAGGGTTTATTTTGAGTTCCTTCATTTTCTGAGGTTTCATCCGATAAACCGGACAAGGATAGCATACTGTAGTATGAAAGTTTATGGTAGGATCAATCAGATAACCTAGGGTTAAAGTACCCTAGGGGTCTGCTTAAAAATAGTAAAACATTTTTTTCCTAGAACTAATATAAATATAAATTAACAGTAAAAATCATAAACAGCTTAGATATCTCCCCATCTAAAATGAATGATCTATCAAAATATAATGATCATAATATAATCAAAATATATACTGTAATTCCTGGCGTTTAACCCCTTAATGGAAAATAGTGCCCAAACTCAATAATGGCATATTTTTGCCATTTAGAAAATTACACAAAAAATTCAACAAAAAATGATCAAAAGGCCGGACAGTCCTTAAAATGGTAGCATTGAAAACGTCATCAAAAGTCGCAAAATAATTACACCACCCACAGCTCCATACACCAAAGTATAAGCGCCAGAAGATTGCAAAATGAAGGGTTTTTTTTCGTACAGGTGTTAATTTTTGTAAATGAAAACATACAGCTCTTTACATGGAAAAATAAAAAAGTTATATATTTTTGAAGGTGAGGAGTGAAAAATGCTAACGGAAAAAAGGCCCAGGTGTTAAGGGGTTAAAAGGTGCTGCATTCATCATCCTGCCTTAGGCACTATAATAGGTGTGGCACATTTTAGTTAGATTTTAATTATCATTTCTGTGAAAAGGGGATGGGATAAGAGACGTATGGTTAGAAGTTGATGCCTCTTTCACATTCTTTAACCCCTACGCACACATGAACGTTATAGTACGTCCCTGCAGGAAGACTGTTCCCGCACGGGGAAGTTCTATAACGCCCCGTTTCTGGCACTGGCACACAAACGGAGCCAGCACCAGAAGCAGTGGCACTGACACTGCTCTCTAGCGCCCGCAATTGGGCCGGCTCCAATCTCGGGTGTTAACCCTTTACACATGTAAGTCATTAGCTCACCTTGATAATGTGTACGATTAAGCTATAATGATGTATGTTATATCCTACGCCTTTATACATGCATGATTGTAGACATTCCGATATGTGTCACGCCTTTTTGTAGCATCGGTATCACCTAGCAACCAGTCAGCCTAGCTATGCTATACTTAATACCCCGGCCGAGGATGCGCATGCACCACTAGCTAGTAAGATGTGACACTGAGTGCGTACACTTCCGGTTTACCGTCATACTACTTCCGGTTGTGAGCACTTCCGGTTTACCGCCATACTACTTCCGGTCGCGGACACACCAGAACACACTCCCTGGAATGTCTCTACAGTGCATATAAGGTGAGCTCTCACTCTTAGAGGTTACAGACCCCCGAGGAAGTCGCGGATAGCGACGATACGCGTGGGGAACCTCCCACCCCTATCAACTTCTAGGTGTTAGTATGGGCATTGTCACCCTTGTTTGACCACTGTTTCTCCCGGGTGTTGGGCCGGTTTGGAGACCAGCCCAGCTTGTCTTAGAGGTGTAGTTGACAATCAGCACTTTTTTTGCACTTTAACTTGTTTTCATTTTTTGCCTCATTACATTGACAGCTGTGGGTTTTTTTTTGGCAGACAGGCATTTATTTATTGCGTATATGTGTATTTATTTGTATTGTGTTTTTGTGGTCAACAATATTGATACAGAATAGGAATTTCTTTCTTGCACCTTGTACACGCCTTTATACCTATTGTTAGGGGTGGTGGGTGGATTGGAGCCACTGTGCTTCGTCCATCCAGTGTGTTTTTTGTGTACTTATGTACTTTTAATTGATTTTAACTGTTGTGTAGTTGTAAATTTATGAATTAATAAAGATTATTTTGTACCTTATTTTCGGTCCATTATAGCACACTTCTTTTCTTCCAATTTTCACCTGTACTATATAATACACACAGCGAGCTACCACAAAGAACAAAATACATAAAACAATCCGCCATGTAAAATAAAATCAATACAGCGTGCCGCCATACAATATAAAATCAATACAGCGTGCCGCCATATACCATACAATACATACGGCGTGCCGCCATATACCATACAATACATACGGCGTGCCGCCATATACCATATAATGCATACGGCGTGCCCCCATGTACCATGTAATGCATACGGCCGGGGGAGGGGGCCAGCGTGGACATTGGGCTGGGGACTGGTACCTGTGCCCGGGTGGCTGGATGGGTGTGATAGGTGTCGGCCCGCGCGCTGATACATGTGCCGCCCGCGGGCGGGTGGATGTGATGGGCGGGGAGATGTGCCGGCCGGAGCTCATGTCGGCGGACGGGAACCCGACGTCGCCCACTAGTGTAGCAGGAGGCGCGCCGCCTGAGGCGAGAATCTCTACTTGCCTCATGTGAGGTGCGCCCCTTGTGCCAGGGTACTGCAGCCTGAATTCCATTCACTTCAATGGGAGCCTAACTGCAGTTCTTCAGCACCAATTTCTTTATAAATGTATGAAAATCCTTAGGGGGACAGACAATCACTTTATTAAATGTTGCGAACAGCATTTTTTTGGCATAATCGATGCCACAATATGTCTGTCCACATAAATGTGTTTTGAGTGAGAAAGCAGAAGTCTTTGTCAGACATCTCTGGGGACAGCTTGTCTCCCCAAGAACCACAGATCTAGGCATTTTCAAAGTTTTGTGTTACAGGTCCACCATTGGTTCAGTTTGCATGTTGCTTTTTATAACAGCATTTTTACTTTTAAGTATAATTTTAAGACTAGTAGAAAAACAGTCTCCCTAATTCTTCTCTTTTGTACAAAGGCTTTGATCCAAATAAAAAAAAGAAAATCTCACAACAGCATTATTCAGTAGGATGTTAAGTGGCCTGTATTCTGCCTGATAACAATATCAATGAAGTATCTTTTACTACAGTCCTTCCATGGACTTTACTAATGACAGTGTTGAGAAGAGGCGATCTGGCAGCATGTACAATGATATCATCTAATCGCTCTTAATCAAGGATACCTCTGTATACAGGGAACATAAACAATCATTGCAACACAAGCATGGAACAAAAAGTAATATCACCAGGGTGTCCTATTATGTGTATGTCCAGGGTTGAAGCTGGGTTCTACTTAATGGTAACAAGTTCGCATTATTTTTGGCTATATAAATATTTAAGTGATAATCAATTAAGAGTACATAATTTTTCACCAATGTAAAAGGGTGACAATAAATACAAAGAATACTTTTTTGCAGAGAGTTTCTTAGCTAAAAAAGGTAGGAAACACTAAATGAAAGTTGGAACAAAGCGGTATGTAACTCTATTATTACAGGTAACAAAGCACGAAAATAAAATGAAAGTGTACAGCGATTAATATGTAGTATTGTAGTATATTTTCTCAGACGTCGAAGACTTCAAACATAGAGGACTGAAAGGGATGAAAATAGTAGTAGTGGTGAGAAAAATATAAAAGTTGAAGTAAATTAAAAACAACTAGATGCATAGGTAAATAAAAAAAAAACAATACAAATCTTTAAAATATCAAAAGAAGCAATCCCATACGATGATGGCTGTAACACGAAAAAAGACATCCATGGTCCAATCAAATACTTTCACCTTTTGCCAACCATTAAATATTGAAATAAAATGTGGTCAATAGGTTGTACAATTTATAATTAATAGTAGAGCAAAATGTTGCTTGTCCTTAAAAAATTACCAAATTGCAAAATCTTTTAATGAAAACTTTGCTTTTAAATTTATTTTTCGGAAACCATACTGGCATAAAAAGAAAGAGAATGAGTAATTTTCACACATAGTGAATATATGATATCAATATAATATATATATTATAATATCAAAGGCCAGGATAGTAATGCTGCAAAATTTTTTGTCAATTCTACCAAATGTGGACTATTTACTATATAATAGTGGTTACTGAACTGAATCAAACAGCACGATACTGCCATGGTAGTGGAAAGCCAAATGGGTGTCACATTTAAGGATGCTAAACATTGGGGTATGTAGAAGTGGTGAACAGTCCTATTTAAAGACCTATAAGTTACTGGGTGGTTTTTTGGTGCTGGACTGGTTTTTTCAGCACTATTTATAGAGGTTATTGAACTGAGATCTGGGAAATCATAGGGAGAGCAGCGGAATCCGCCATCTAATGGTAGCGATGTCCCAACGTTAAGAAGCTGTAGGACTGCACATATTAGAAGAGAGAGACAAATTATGGATAGATTCAGTGTCCACCCAATGCTCTATGGTGGTCACATTTTAATATGTAATTTTAGCAGACATTAAGAAACTTTCACTATAAAATGACTACTTAAAATTGAGCTATGATTTAGGAATATTGGGTAACATTAGATGGCCCTATTTTTGTGCTATGGGAAGTATGGTTAGGGATTAGATATTGCTATTAATATTTGGCAAATGCTAGAAGGAACTACAGACCAATAAGTACTTTTCTATAAAAAATAGAGGTATTAAATATAGGAAAACTCTGAAAAACCCCTGTTATCTATATTATTTGATAATGACAAATAAACTGCCAATTACTTTTTGCAGTTAAATAGAGGCAAGTTAAAAGAAAATAGCTAGTTGAATAAAAGTTAATCTTACATTTATAAAACAGGGAAGAAAATTCATCTATTGAAAGTACGTCTTTCACTTTAGGTAATATTGGGAGAGGCATAAATAATGCGGTGTGCCCCATGGCCCCTTAATACACAATTTAAAATGCAATGATGAATTAGTGGATAGGGGAACACAATAGAGAAAACAATTGCCCAGCGCTGACACATGCTTCCTGACCATGCTCCAGAGAGAAAGAAAATAAATAGGGTAGTTTGAGTCACAGAGTGTTTCTGTTACAATTTATCAGGAAAGTACAAAGGCACATGAAAAAAGAAAAGGAATGTTAGATTAAAAGAAACTGTTTCAATAAAAATGTACTTGTCAAATATCCAGCTATGGATGCAGCCAGAGAGAAAGAAACATGATTGTTATTTAACCTATCTTACAATGCACCTGAAGGTTTTTAGCTACTTTTGATTTATCTTCTTGGAATCTGGCGATGAGAAAAGTAAAAGCTATAGCGGGTGGCGGAGTCCTACTGTAGTGATGATAAGAAGGCCTGCTCAAACACATGGGATCGTTATTGTAGGCATCATTATCCAGCTGCATTTAAATATATGTGAGATACTGATAACTGAGGTTATGGGTAATATTAAGCATTCAGAATGTTTCTGCTGCCATAATATGGATCAGGAGGAGAACAAATTACTTTTCTATATATATCTCATGGAATAAGCCAAGGAGTTCTCAGCACCAAATTTTGTTGTGCACTCCAAAAACCCCCACTTGGAACAGGCAGACTGTGGGTTCCAGAAAGGGGAAGATAATCAATTGTATGCATTTAAGCACATTGATAGCTACCACTGATTACCGAAACGTGTAAGCAATTGTACTCGCCCTTCTGAGCGAGTGCAGCAGTTGCATGCAAGGACATGTCCCATGTGTCTCGTCCTGTGCACACTGTTGTAAAATGCCTAAAAAGTTCTCAAGACATGAAGTTGTAAAGTGTATATCCTAGGGCATATTATCATACGCAGATTGCTCATTGCGGCATCGTGATGATCAGGGTCAATCGGACTGCCAACGCAAAGTTTATTCTACGCCATGGCAGGGGGTCGGGTGTAGCGTAAATAAACACAAGACGGAGACTCTTCAAATATGACTTTACACATACCAGAAGGGAACCTACTATTATAATTTTTAAAAAAATTTTTACTTCACTATTTGTCAGACGTCTAGGGAGTACTTTAACCCTAGGTTGTTCCTGACGATTCCTACCATATACTGCATAATACAGTATGGCAGTGACTGGGGATTTCCACCTCATAAGTTAAAAATGTGACAAAAATCCGTAAAACGGAAAGACCCGAGGCGTCATGAGTGATTGCCAAAAACGACCGCCGCTAACCGATGACAGGGAGAGACGTTAGTCGGTGGGTGCCATTTGCCCACGCCATCTTTTAAAGCCCGCCAGCAGCTTTGCCGGTGGTGATCGTCAGGAAAAACACCCCAAAAAGGAAAAACCCGCAAAGACTTAACAGCTATGAGAGAGAGCTCAGGCCGTGGAGAGTGGTTAAAGTAAATACAATTATGGGATGTATCAAAAAGAAGGAAGGTTTAGGGGCGAAAATACCATTGGTTAATTTTAAAAGGTGTACTTCACTTACGTCTTTGATACACCAATTATTAAATGGGGAAAATCATTTTAGGTTGCACTTAAAAGCGGGAACTGTTTTTAATATTTTTTGTGCCTTGACTCTGGAAATTGACACTCATTTTCACCTTGCAGACTAGTTGGAGAATGGCACTGCCCCCTTCGAAGTTATTACACTGCTGAATCTAGTTGTCGACCACATATTGTACAAAATACATTTGGAATGAAAAAATGAAAGTAAACTATATTAAAAAAGATATCATATGTGTGCTAAAAATAGGATGTCATAAATAATGTGCTAATAAACTTTGAAAATTAATGTTATATTTTGTGGTGTAGGTCACTGTGATTTTTCTGCGTGATGAGGATGTGTTCATTAAGTTGGATGGCTCCAACATTAAATCACAGCCAGTAAGTGTATCCTCATGGACCAAGGGTTCTACTGCAAATATTTTTTCTAATGCACTGTATTTCATTATGGAAAAATTCAAAATCTCATAAACTAGAGAGAGAAATGTAAAGTATTTTCGGATCAGCAGATCACAAAAAAACCATAATCAGGGTGAAAAACCAGGAACCATGAAAATTTATGCATTTGTTTCCCAGTGTTATGTAATCAGGTAAACACTATAGTTAATTAAGTAATTCAGAACAGAAATACATGTGGGGATACTCAATTTCAAATGTACTTTATTGTCAATTTAAATAAAATAAGACACTTATAACATTTTAAATCAGCAGTATAAAAAAGGCAATACTATGATAGCAAACATTACCATCATTTGAGTAAAGACCCTTTTGGCAAAAAAAAAAACACTCATGCCTATAGCTCAGGGCCAGGGCATGGAAGAGACCCTGTCACCCCACATATGCAATTTGTTTCTGGGCTGGTAAGAGGCCACAATGTTTTGGGTAAAAACAAAGCAATGTAGAGCAGCACATATATAAAAAGCAGACAGGTGCAGGTCTTCGTAGGGGTTCCAACAAAAAACACAATATGCTGTAGGAAACGAGAAGCAGCACTCCGTAATGAAGGAGAAGTAATGTTTATTCCACCATAGTATGCAACGTTCACCTTTGTCCATAAAGGCATTATCAAGCATCACGTGTGTAAACAACTAGTGACTTATTTAAAGGTAACCCACGCATTAAACCTGGTTACCGATTTTCTCCCATGTGTATCAACAGACTGAGGGTAGAACTCTTGTCTATGTGTAACATAAACAAAGTGCTCAGTGCGTTTAAAAAAAAAAAAAAAAGAAACACGTAGTACAGACCATTCAAAAACGCAGTCAATGTAATTATCCGGCTTGGCATATCTGGGGGATCCATGCGTAAATCAACCTCCGTAAGACAGCTAAAGCCAAGGGTGCAGACATGCGCATAAAGAATTATGCCCCCGTAGCAGCTTATATGAAAAAGGAAAAGTCCAAATAGAGCCATTAGCAACAGGACATCTCAGTGAGAACTAAGGCCATCCTCATGGGACAACTTGAAGGACGGGGAAGGTGCTGAGTGGTCCACCGGTAGCGATATTATTAGGGATATCCTATTTTTGCCATATGGGCCGAAGAATACACACTGTATCTGGAAAGATCACTGCCTCCTTACAGGTCACCAGCCCAAAAGCACCCTTGTCAATGGTCACAGTGTCAGGAAAGTCCAAATAACGTTACTCCTATGTCCAATAGTTTCTGTGGAATGTAACAAGAGACAAGGCACATTAAAGAGCATATTTTTGTGGGATATTCAACACCCCATAGACAGCAAAAGTAGACCCCTTTTCGGGACCCCTCGTCCTCCGATCAGTAATGGAGCAGCCCATTACTGCTCCTTAATCTCATCATGCTCATAGAGGGAAAACCCTTTAAACAATGCCCCTCATGTCCAAATCTTGATTACTCAATGGAGCTAATTTCCAATTGCAAAACCAACCCCCAAGTGGTATACACTTAAATAGCCCATACATCCTAATTTTACATCCTAATCCTACCATAAAACCTATCTTAGAACGTCATCTACAGGCACTTCCTGCAGACAGCCTGGGTCCTGATTGACTCAGGGCTGCCATGGGAACGATCGGCACAACCCAGAAATCGGACGCAGAGTGCTAAGGGTTAAAAAATAAGATGTAGGAGTTAATAGCACTGAATCTAGATTTTCAAAATGACACCAAGCTGTGTAGCGTAATACAATCTAATGGAGGATGTTACAAGACATGCTGGGTAAACTTGAATAGAACTAGGGTATATCAATCCACTTGGCCAAATGAGGTTCAATGTGGATAAATATAAAGTTATGCAAATTGGAGTATAATCCACTGGCAACATGTCCTGTGTGTAGTAAATCGGGATAGTTCTTTGTTGAGAACCTAGGTGTCTCTAAAGTGAGCAAGATGTGTCATGTATCAAACAGTGTGGTATAGACTCTCGGGATAGGGGATGTAATATTACACTGTACAAGGCATTGGTGCACCCCACCGGGATATTGCCATCCAGTTCTGCACACAGTCCATTACAAGGATGCCCTGGAGTGGAGGGGGTACAACAAAGAAGCCACAAAAATTATAAGGGGTATGGAGAATCTCAGTCATGAGGAAAAATATAAAACAGCTAGATTTATTAGCTGGAAAAGTCTATGGAATGGTCCATAAAAAAAATTGGTGGGAAAGTGTTCCAGGTTAAATAATTCCTTTATTTATATAGCACAACACAGATTATGCAGTACTACACAGAGCATGCCACAATCTGTCACCTGTCCCAATGGGGCATACAATCACTAACACCTACCAGTATTTTTTTGGAGTAAAAATCAAATCAAAAGACAAGGGGGCACTGTCTCCATCTGGAGAAAGCAAGGTTTAATCACCAGAGGCGACAGGGCTTTTTCACTATGAGAATCGTCAATCTGGGAATAGCCTGCTTCAGGTGAGCTAGTCACTGCAGGGACAGCAGAGAGAGCTTCAAGAGGGCCTAGATGCCTTTTTACACCTAAATAACATTGATGGTTATGTCATATAGAATATGTTTCCCACTAAATCCATCCTCATACAATCTTTTCCCTTCTAGGTTGAATTGATGGATTGTATCTTTCTTCAACCATATTAACATGTACCTGCCAGCAATAATACATTTGTCTAAGATCGTACCAACACTATTTGTTACTGCCGTACATGTGATGTTGAGTAGCTTTACACCAGCTTCGCATGAAGACGGAAGTAGGGCAAAATAATTGATAATGTAGACAATAATATGTTACCTTTCCTTGTAGTATTTTAACCTTCTACCAGTCCTTTTTAGTTACATTCTAAAAATCTTATTAATTATCACTCTTTATCAAGAATTTAAATGCATGCTTTTACAAGGTACAACACTTCCAATTTTTCTTATATTCTCTGCACACCTTATTCCTTCACACATTTCAATGAATTACCATTTTCTTAAGGACACTTTAAGTTTTTCCAACTCTGCTCTCATCATAATCACAAAACTGATACTACTTGAAGTTTTATTTTTCAACCTTGTAAAAATTCGGGCCTGCCATAGTACATATATGTCCTCAAGGAGGTTAGGGCTCATATGGAGTAGGTTCACAAGCTGTGAACTTATCTACAGGTCATTTATCTGCTGAATGACACTGGAAACAAATTTGGCAGTTAACCTGATAGGTGCCACAGTCAAAGCCGCAAACATTTCACTAAACAGCGGCTTCACATGGTCACCACATATATACTGCTAATTGGCACCCCATGACATCATCAGGGGTCACTTGATGATGTCATAAGCTGTATATTCACAATATAATACAACACTTCTTGCACATGTATTTATAAAGTATCCACGCCCAGTTTTGTGTTACAGCTTTACTGGTCTAAAGAGGCTGGTTAGTGCTTAGTCGTGGTCTGGCGACACACATTATACTGATGTGAGCACAATTCTGTCTGTTGCCACAATTCTGCAGCATGAACAAAACAAAATGCGTCCACACTTCCAGAGCATGGAGGTGCATCAGATATAAAAACAAACGGCGCCAGTTTTGATGAATACATAGTACAGAATGACACTAGTTTTGATAAATGTGGGCCACTATCATAACTTGCACCTATATACTAACATGTTTTTGACACATTTTTATGTGGATTTTAATTGTATCCCATGGTTGTGACACGCAGGTCATGACTTGTGACCTGGCATGACTCTGTATTTCCGGTGGCCAGATGACCATGGTTACACATGCATGAGACATGAGCATGGAGTGTTACTTCCTGCTACCTGGCTGGGCTTTTCTGCACGCCATGTGCTGGATTTGTTAGCAGTTAATTTAATAAAGATAGGAGACTCATGTTTTTAGATATCAGCAGGATCAGACTTTCATCACCCCAGTTGAAGCCTTACATCCTGACATACGTAAGTTCGGGTAGGTGTAGTGAAGTTATGGTTGGCTAAGGGATCTTGTGGTGTTAGGTATGCATGTTATCACTGGCATTTCAGATACCTGAATTTCATTTTATAGTCCAGTTCTTCTGTTACTGTTGTTTAATCACGGTATGACTCTGCTTTTTTCCTCATGCCCATCTTACCCTGCACTACATATGAATTAGCGTCACTAGTGTTGCACTCTTGTTAATCATATGCTCCCAGTGTTTCCCCATGCAATGTCAGGTTCATTATTCCCTGTGGAATTAGCTCTTTTTCCTACTATACTGTTTATGGAACTTTCTTAATAAAATTGGTGATATTATATTTTTTACATTGTGTGGTGCAACTTGTTTTTGGTCTTTTACTGAAAGACCATTTGCAGGCATGTGATAGAAAGGGGCACCTAAAACACATATTATGTGATAGTATAATTGCAGGATGGTGCCACTGTTGGGGTCATTAGTGATTTACATTAATATGTGGAGACCCAGACACAAAGGGGCGATTTACTAAGAGTAGTGCAAACTGCACAAATGCAATGTGCCTGTGTATAATGTAGAGTGCGCCCGATTCATGATTTCTGGCACACGTTCTCATGAATTGGCGCTTCCTGCACTGCCCCAACAGTACACCAACTTTTTTGTGGTGATGAACCTTTAACATAGCTCTGCAACCACACTTGTCAGACTTTGCATGATAAATCGTGCGCACAAGTCTGACTGAGCACCCTAATTTGTGCAGCTGATGCCCAGTGATGGCTGGCCACAAAAGTCCGCAAGCGACACATTTGTGGTGCAGGCACTTTTAAAACCTGTGCAAGAAGTTTTCACCTAAAAAGATTGTGCAAAGTGTCTGACAGAAAACTGCTGCACAACACCTGTTAATGTGCCCTAAAGTATTAACGGTTTGTAGATACTCATCGATTGTTATTAGGTATCAATTTTTAGGCTTCTTTACTTTGATTTCTCTTTCCAATATTTTTTTTCCCTAAGCAAGTCAGCCGCACTAGGTAACAAGCTGTGAAGATTTATGCATCACATTGTTGCATCATATGCCAAAAGTTCATATATGAAATAGATTTTCTTCTCAAAAAAACCAATGTGTAAACTTCTGTACTGTAATGATATTGTCCTGGAGAGCCTGATCATTTCACGAAAGAAATAGATGCCCAGGAAATGTATAATGGGCACATTAGCCAGGCTCAATACTACAGAGTCAGAAGAGCAAATATATACAAATAATCTACAAAAACACATAATTTAGACTTTTGGCCTAATTTGGAGAATCACACCAAAAATAGTACCAAACAATCAGTGAATATGAGACTGTGCATCCTGTTATTTACAGAATCATTTTTGCTTTGCAGTCAACACTCTAGAGTAGAATTTTCTTCCACACTCCCATTATACACATTGCATCAATGAGAAGTAATTGCTAAATTAGTTGGAGATGTCAGTTTTACAGCATGTGGCATATAAACAATGCATAACTCTATGTACAATAAGCGAAATAATATAAACAATAGATGGGGAATGTCATTTTGCAGGATATGTATATGGTATGATTTGCTTGAGCACTGTAGTGCTGAGAGGTGCAGATTGACCAGCGTTAAAGATATTAAAAATTGTTGAATGACTGCAATATCCAGCTGTAGACTAATAGACTAATGGGTGTCTTTCCATTGGCATAATCAACAGAAAAAAAATCTACTTACAAATCTACTGTAAATAGGAAAAAATGTATCTTGTTTTAAAATATAAGGGTAATATTAGAGATATTGAAGGGAAAGCCATCTAGTTGAATTTAAAGGCGCATGATGTTATAGAGCAGAAAACTGTTGAACAGATTGATGATACAATCACCGCCCTTTGGGGTCCCAACCATGCTAGTAACGGGTTGGACCCCGCTTTTGCCTTCAGAACTGCCTCAATTCTTCGCTGGCATAGATTCAACAAGGTGCTGGAAGCATCCTCAGAGATTTGGTCATATGACATGATGGCATCACACAGTTGCCGCAGATTGTCGGCTGCACAATCATGATGCGAATTTCCCGTTCCACCACAATCCCAAAGATGCTCTATTGGATTGAGATCTGGTGACTGTGGAGGCCAATTGAGTACAGTGAACTCATTGTCCTTCAAGAAACCAGTCTGAGAGATTCAGCTTTATGACATGGCGCATTATCCGGCTGAAGTAGCCATCAGATGTTGGTACATTGTGGTCATAAAGGGATGGACATGGTCAGCAACAATACTCAGGTATGATGTGCGTGTTGCAACGATGCTCAATTGGTACCAAGGGGCCAAAGAGTGCAAGAAAATATTCCCACCACCATGACACCACCACCACCAGCATGAACCGTTGATACAAGGCAGGATGGATCCCTGTTTCATGTTGTGACACCAAATCTGACCCTACCATCGAATGTGCCAGCAGAAATCGAGACTCATCAGACCAGGCAACATTTTTCCAATCTTCTACTGTCCAATTTCGATGAGAGTGCAAATTGTAGCCTCAGTTTCCTGTTCTTAGCTGAAAGGAGTGGCAACGGTGTGGTCTTCTGCTGCGTAGCCCATCTGCCTCAAAGATTGAGTACTGTGCGTTCAGAGTATGCTCTTCTGCCTACTTGGTGGCGTCACCTAGGGTGGCGATTTGAGTCACTGTTGCCTTCTATCAGCCGAACCAGTCTGCCATTCTCCTCTAACCTCTGGCATCACAAAGCATTTCCGACCCACAGAACTGCCGATCACAATGGATGTTTTTTTCGGACCATTCTCTGTAAACCCTAGCGATGGTTGTGGTGAAAATCCCACGTAGATCAGCAGTTCTGACAATCTACGAGCCAGCCCTTCTGGACCACAACATGCCACGTTCAAAGGCACTCAATTCACCTTTCTACCCCTTACTGATGCCGGTTTTAAACTGCAGGAGATGTCTTGACCATGTCTACTGCACTGGTTGCCGCCATGTGTAGTTGGCTGATTAGAAATTAATGTTAACGAGCAGTTGAACAGGTGGTGTACCTAATAAAGTGGCGTGGTTGATTGTAGTTTTGTGGGGAAATATTCATTCTAACTCATTGGGGCACATTTACTTACCCGTCCCGTAGCGATCCCACCGTGCGTTGTATGAAGAGTATTCGGGTCTGCCGTGATTCACTAAGATAGGCGGTCCATTTCCTGCATCTGTTGCTTACCCCACTGAGGTCTGCTGGAGTTCACCTCTTCTTCCGGTGCATGTGAGTGCTGATCTTGCACAATTTGCTTTTTAAATTCCGCGGTTTGTCCGAATCAGTCGGGTTGTCCGATGTCCACGCCCCCAATTTGTGTTGCATGCAAGCCGGCGCTGATGCGACACAATCCGATCGTGTGCGCAAAAAACCCGGGGCAATTCAGGGCAAATTGGAAAAAGTCAGGAAAACCGACGAAAATGCGGTGTTCGGACCCTTAGTAAATGTGCCCCATAGTTTCAGTATTGGAACGAACTACTAGACAGATGATTAATCATACCTTTGCACCCCTCCCCTCTTTATAGGAAGCTGAGGGGCTGCACTGCAAATCAGGCCCAAATTTGCAGCAAGCCCACCTAGCTCAGTCACATTGCGGTCAGACAGAGGGTGCTCACCACATCGTCTACAGCTGTAATAGGTACAATTTGTGCAGCCAGATCACAGCCCCCAGTGTGCGTCAATGGAGCCATTGATAATTCAGTTTTGAAAACTGGAGAAATTCTGTCGGATAGTGCAGCTATCAGGAATGATTTTGTTTTATTCTTAGATCCATGTATTACTCACATGTTCACTACACTATCTGGAATATTAAGAATATTTTGATACATAAATACCTCCACCCTAAAAGAAGTTTCAGAACTCCCTTTACTTAGAGGAGATTAACTGAGGCTGTGAAGGATATGCAAAAGGGGAAATCTCCCGGCCTGATGGGATCCCTGTGAGGTTTTTGTTCATTAATGGGATCTTTTTCTACCCCCTCTATAGAGTGTTATAATGCAGAATGGACAACTCCCTATCACTTTATGAAGCTACTATAGTGTTATCCTTACTGATAAGGATCCTATGGATTGTTGGTCGTACCGCCTTATCTCACGTAAATGTAGATTACAAGCTTCTTAATAAGATGATGGCAAAACAGCTAAATTAGTATCCTAGATCTCATCCAACGGATCAATGCCAATTTATGCCAGGAAAATTGTCTTCTGAGAATATTAGGGGGTGCAGGTGGGTACACAAACTAGTTAGAAAAGTAAGGCCTGACTGGACTTGGGTGTCATTGGACGCCACTAAAACCTTTGTCTCAGTAGAGTGGCCTTTTCTTAAAAAGGAAATTCGGCATTGGACCTGTTTTCACTACTGTTAGATATTTTATATAAATCACCACAAGCCGTGCTAGTGAGTATCTCCCCCTCAACCTCTTTCCATACACAGATGTACGCGACGGTAGCTCCCTCAATTTGCCCTCGTGAAAGAGCCACTGGCTATACACATGACCCAGACTATAAAGACATTACAGTTGTCCCGAGAAAAATTTAGCCCTAAAAACGATTTAATGTAATTCATGTCTGACCCTTAAAACTTTACAAGTGGCTATGTCTCAAATGGACAAATTTGGCTCATTCTCTGACTGTGCATTAACTGGGCCAAGTATTCTTAACCTTCTGTCTGCTAGACCCTCATGCCTTAGCCTTAAATTTGTAACTCCTGCTGGATTATTAACCCCTTAAGGACGCAGCCATTTTGCAGGTTAAGGCTCAGCCCGATTTTTTTGGCTCTGACCTGACGTCGCTTTATAGGTTATACTTTGAACACGTTACTTATCAAAACGATTGCTGAGATTGTTTTTCCCCACCTGTTGACTTCATTTAGTGGTAAATTTTGGCTGATAAGTTTGCGTTATTTACAAAAAAAAAGAAATATGATAAATTTTTTGAAAAATTTTGCCATTTTCGAATCAAATCATTGCGTTTCCAGGCAGATAGATTACCACCAAATAAGTGACGAATAACATTCATTTGTCTACTGCATATAATTTTTGATACGTGATCTGTTTGTTGCATACTGTAGCTCGATAATTTATTTTGGGTCACCGAGCCTTACAAAAAGAATATCGCTTTTCCGGATTTCAGAATTGAACTATTTGGGGATAAATACAGTTTGGAATGAAATTTTACATTATTTAGCATCAAAACCCCCTATATAACACACCCATTTTCAAATCTGCACCCCTCAAGCTATCAAGAAACCGCTTTTACGAAGATGTTAACCCCTGGGATCTTCATAGTAATGAATCAAATGGGGGGAAATTCTAGAAGGTCAATTGTTCCTTATAAGTTCATTTAGCACTAAAATTTACACATTTCCAAAATATAAAAAGAGAAAAAACCACCATACAATTGTTCTGCAATTCTCTGAGTACAAAGACCCCCCACATGTGGCCGTTACTTGTTTTATGGGCGCACAGCGAGACGCAGAAGGGAAGGAGCGCCTGCAGCTGCAGGATTTTAGTTTCCTTATTGCCCCTTTTGAAGGCTATAAAATTTTCGCTTTTGCGTTATGGGGCCATGTGAGCCATTTTTTTGGGGGATGAGATGCTTTTTCCATTGTTACCAGTTTTGGGGTTGGTATCACCTATTGTTGAAATTTAGGAATTTTTTGAGGGGGCAGGAGTAGAAAAGCCATCAATTCGTACTGGATTTTTTACTCTTTTTTTTTTTGGTGTTCACCGTATAGAATAATAATCCTGTATCTTTATTTATGGGACGTACGATTACGGGGATACCAGCACTTGAATATATTTTCATTACGTTTACTAAATTTGTCAAACAAAACCCTAATGTGGGAGGAAAAATCTATCATTTTATGTATTGCCGTCTTCCAAGGGCATAACATTGTTACTTTTTTTTGGCTACGGAGCTGGTGATGGCTTGTTTTTTTGCGGGACATGTTGTACTTTGCACCAGTATCATGTCGGAGTACACATGTTTTTTGATCGCATTTTATAGCATTTGTTTGTGGGATTGAATAGCTAAAATCATAATTTTTGGAAGGTTTTATAGCAGTTTTTTTTACGGCGGTTATGGGGGGTTCAATAATGATTACTTTATTCTACGGGTTGTTACGGACGCGGTGAGTGATATATATGTGGGGTTTGGTATGATTAGACTTTTTTTAGTTATATGTCTCTTATATGTTTGGGGGTTTTGGGCATTTTTAGTGATTATTACTTTATTTTTTTGATATAACATTTTTTTTTTACTTTTTCACTTTTATACCATGGGACATGAAGAAGCAATCTTTGATTGCTTCTTCATGATAATATTCTGCAATACTCATGTAGTGCAGAGTATTATCAGTGTCAGCCATGCACTTGCATAGCTGGCACTGTGCCAGTAAGATGACGTCACAGACGCCATCTTACTGGCAATTCTTGCAGGTACTCTGGGGTCAGATCGGACCCCAGAGTACTTATAGCAACGATCGGCGCACCTCGAAAACGGTTCGGGGGGGCCGATCGTGGGGGAAAAGACCCCCCCCAGATACAGGTTAGATGCCGCGGTCGCGCTGACCGCGGCATTTACGGGTTAAGCACCCGCGATCGGAGTCCAACTCCGAGCGCGGGTGTACACTGGGGTGCCGGCTATCAGTCACAGCCGGCACCCCGTGTTTCCCGATGCCGGTCGGCTCAGATCTTGAGCCAAACCGCATCAGCTCAGCGCGATATACGGCGCGAGGCGCTAAGTCACTGAGCTCAGCGTCCGATATATCGGACGCTGAGGTTTAAGAGGTTAAAGATGAAATTTCAAATTATGGGGCTCCTTCCGCTTTCAGTTCAGGCCGTAGTTCTATAAAGTATAAAGGATGGCTGCCCAATGTTTGTACATCCTGCAACAACATGGAAGTTGTAAACAACTAACTGGTTTAATTCATCTTATGTTTGGGGCAACTGTGAACTAAATTAAAACTTACGACACTCAAAGCCCCAAAATATTGGAGGGGGAGCCCTCCAAATTGTCATATGTATATGTACTACTTGGCTGGCCAACTCAAATATATTATGCTGTGGTTACCGCCTGACCAATTGCCTAATTCTGAGAACCATACGGCCCATCATTTATGAGCTGAAAACGTCTGTTCTTGAGAATCCTCATCTTTTTAAACACTGCCTGCTTACTATTTATAAACTAGCATCATCAGTGTTGCACCAAGCTAAGCAAGTGTCCAGGTTTGTGGAGGTGATTGCCGAGACTCTTCTATGAAATAAAAGAGGTCTGCCAGAATTATATTATCTACAAGATCTGAGGTCATTGTGGTCATAAAGGGATGGACATGGTCAGCAACAATACTCAGGTATTAAATATAAATAAACAGTAAAAAATTATAACACATTAGGTATTGCCATGTCCGAAAGTGCCCGATCTATCAAAATATAATGGTTTTTCACTGCGGAAAATGGCAAAAATGGCACTTTTTTGCCATTTTGTAATATATAAAAAATTCTATAAATAGTGCTCAAACTGTCGTATAGCTCTAAAAATGATAGCATTGAAAACATCAACAAAAGTCACACAAAATGACACCACCCACAGCTCTGTACACCAAAGTTTGAAAAAGTTATTAGCGCCGGAAGAAGGCAAAAGAAAAAAATTTGTACAGGTGTTAATTTTTGTAAATGTATGAAAACATTATAAAACCATTATAAAATCCAAGCCCACAGGAATACGGCGCAAATGCATTTTTCACCATTTTCACTGCATTTGGAATTTTTTACCCGTTTCCCAGTACACGGCATGGAATATTGAATACCATCACTATGAAGTGCAATTTGTTACACAGAAAACAAGCCTTCACAGAGCTCTTTAAGGGTAAAAATAAAAAAGTTATAGATTTTTGAAGGAGGGGAGTGAAAAATGCTTCTGTGGATGATGGGGAGGAGTAGTCCATACAGTCATGCTGTGATTGCATGTGATAAGATATATGCATGGGGTAAAGTTTGCAAATGTAAGGAGGCGAAAGGACCTTAGATGATGTCGCCCTGTCATGTGACATTATTTGCCGAATGCTGAGAAAGCATGGGGAGGATTGCCATGTCCCCTCTACTCCTGCTAAATCTTAATGCATGCCTTGCAAGATTATAAACTTGATTTCATGAGAATGTGAGGGAAACCATTTTTAGCTAAAAGAAGGGTGTCTGTTAGGTTCCCTATTAACTGTCACTAGATATTTGTGAAAAATGGAGTGACTGGTTCCTTTTAAATGGCAGTAGTAATGCCATGGCGACATTTATTTCACTCTGAAATTGCTCTTCAAATTCTGACATGGAAATATTTTCTTCTATTATCCTGTGTTTTTACAGTGGAATATATCTTTGCCCTCCACTGTAAGGACACGTTGTAAATCAGCCCAACATATTCTTTCAATGGAGAGCAAAGATGAGATGTGAATTAAGCCTCAGGTAGTGTTCTGTGTAAAGAAACATGGCCTACTTTTTGACATGTGTTTATTTTTGTTTTACAAATTATGTTCTTGTCTCTCTAAAGGTTCTCCCTCCCACTATATATATGCGAGTTACTGAACACATTCCCCAGATCATATCTTTTATTCAGCAGATCATTTCTAATGGACATGCTTATGCTACCTCACAAGGTATGGGTTCAAAAGAGTCACACCTGACTGACGAAAACACTCAGCAAAATGAAAATGTTGTTGGAGCAAGCAGTATGACCTGACATCCCTATTGATTTTCATGATCCATCTGTCATAATATCACAATAGAAGAGATGTCAGCATTTATGTCTCTTCACTATTACTAATTGAAATATTTTCCCCCACATATAATATCCCCCAAAAGTCTCTTGATAACAATACCAGATGGATAAATCTAGTTAAATCTAACATTCTTCTTTTGATGTATCTGCCATTCTGTTAAATTCTCACCAAATCTTTCAGCCAAAGAGCCTTGTAATTTTTTTTTCTTTTTGTTCAATAAAACTTGCATATAACAGTTACCATATATTTCTCCAATGTCTTTGAGAGCAGCATATTACCGTAATTGATATTATAACTATTATAATGACACTAACATAAGTATTACTGCCATTGCCATAGCATTTCAAAGCTATTCTTATAATGAATAAGATAAATAGAATCGGGGGAGGGGGTTGGGGTTATCACTTTTTTTAGGTTTGCAATTTGGAAAATGTGTGGTGATGTGGAATAAGACTACGGTTTCCACTATGAATATTTATGGAAAAATCTGGCCTACAACATGGCTGACAATGACAAAGACAGCATAGCACAACATTAATTTGTAGAACAGCATGTTTGCAGCTGGCTGTGAATATTACGAGTGACTTTCAGCTAAGCTGGAATATCCTTGAGAAGCATCAGATCTGATTTGTATGCTGCACCTGTGGACATCTGTACTGTCCAGTAAAGAATGGAGAAAATGTATTTGCATTGCTGATATGCACTTTAAAGGGAACCAAATACAAAATGCTATATGACATACATTATTTAGTGATTAATTTGGTGTTTACCTTTTTAAAATTGATTCAGTTGTTCTAAATAAATTTACTACGGTAAGTTTAGAGGAATTATCCAATCTTTACATTAATAACCTCCCCAGTCATACATTGTACTTGACTTGCATAGAGAACTGTAATATTGCTTTATGCCTAGATCCTTACTCCTAACTTCTCTAATGGTTGTGTACAGATGTTGACAAAAAAGAGGAAGCTTGTAAGTATATTTAGTAAAGACAGTGTAGTCCAACCAGGATGATGCCAGTTTACGTCGTATGAAAAAATTATATTCTGCCTGATAAAAAAAAAAAATGCTTACATTTATAATCTTTATTAAATATTCTGTAGTCCCACAGACCAGCAGAAGGCAAAACACAAATCTCCACAATCATAATCCCCCAGATTGCTGGCCAGGGACACCTTTTATACAATTGAAATACCCACAATTCTCTGCAGCTTCCCCTATAAAACACCAGAGCTGCTGCTGGCCTGCCTCTTATAAGGTCAGAGCAGACCCACCATGCTGCAGGTAAGTAGAACATAACATTTATTACATAGTATATTACATTGTTTTACATTGTAACAGCACATTCCCTGGTTTTGGTACACAGCTCCCAGGTGGTAATACTAAACAGAAGAGAATAGAGCATTAGGTGGCCGCCTAATGAGAGAAGTAGAATAAGGAGTCATCCACACTCATTCACACATAAGTTTACCAAACCAGGAAACTAATGTACCACAACCAGAGGTACAGACAACCAGCTTTCAATACTATAAAAAAAACATGCGTCTTCTTCACAGGCTATACCTTAGTCATGTAACAACAAAACCAGGCTTTCTGTAATACCTCCAGATTTCGATAATAGTGTAATAATGCTGAACAAAAATGTTGGGGTGAGTGTCATAAACACTCAATCCAGAAAAACTATATGCCATTTATTATCAGCAACCAATCATGATTCCTGCACTTGGGTAGCAGTAGTTACCTTGCTACTTTTTGCCTTGTTATGTGCTTGCTGAGCTAGTATGCTGTGGGCGTCAGGGTCATATTATTGTATGCTCTCCCATGACTCAACAACTAGTAACACTGTGTTGACTTCTAATAACTCATCAACTTCCACGTTTCTTGGCCTCCATTGTCACACTCTGAACACGAAATGGTGTATCTCCTTTTACCCTACGTATTCCTTACAAGGAACCTGTCACCAGGAGACACCTTTTATAGCTCCACCATCCCCATGGAGAATTGCACATACACTGCTAAACATTTTTTGTATGAAAAATTGGTTTTACAGAACTCATATATGACCTTTGAATGACTCCCCCCCCCCCCCCCCCCCACGCGGAAAGCGTTGTTCCCGCGTGTAATTTTAAAAAGAATAATCCTGCCCTTCTCCATCATTTTATGCCCCTGACTTGCCCCCCCTGCAGAATCAAGCTGTCCCGAGTTATCGCTGACCGCATCAGACATTCTCGCACCTACGCTGTCAGCATCTCTCGTACCGTGCGCACGGACAGACGCAGATGAATCGGTACCGTCTGACTTGGAGTAGCCGACTCGAAGTAGCTATGTGGACAGTGAGGCGCCGGGAGCTACGCAAACTATGTAGCTACTCTGAATCGGCAGCATAGTGTGGCGCATCATGGCACCACTTCATCTGCGCATGTCCGTGCACATGGTACAAGAGATGCTGACCATGCAGGCGCAAGAATGCCTGACGCGGTCAGTGACATAGAGTTCCGGACAGTGGGCGGGACGTGAGTAGGTGACATCTACGTGGAGGGGGAGGCATGAGGGGTGGGGGAAATTATGGAGAAGGACGGGATTATTCTTTTAAAAATCACACACCGAGGAGCGGTTTCCCCAGGGTGGTGGGGAACTACTCCTCTTCAGCCCTGCCCAGGGTGTGACTTGGCTAATCACACAGCACATGTCATTCAAAGGTAACAATAACTTATCTTTGTTCTGTAAAACCGATTTTTTCATACAAAATATATTTAGCAATGTATGTGCAATGCTCTATGGGGGAGGAGGTGCTAAAAAGGGGTCTCCTGGTGACAGGTTCCCTTTAATCGACATCTATACCTGTGTTGAGGCACTTTCTATGAATGACTGACAGAGTGAATTGACCTGTTAGGTCAATGTGTTTTTAGGATAGCTGAATCAAGGAAGTCTAGCTCAGCAAACACATATTAAGGCAAAAAGTAGCTGCCACCCAAGTGCAGGAATCCTACTGCCCGAGTGGTTGCTGATAATACATGTTGTATTGTTTATAACAAAAGAAATAAGTGATTGTGACAACATTTTTGTTCATCATTATTACACTCCTGAAAATCTGGTGGTATTGCTGAAAGCCTGGTTTTGTTGTTACGTGGCTAATGTATAGCCATGTTTTAACAGAATATTTAATAAAGATTATATTTTTAAGCATTCTGGTATGAGGCAGAATATAATATTAAGTAAAGACACAGCAATAGACTCCAGCTCTGGGCCAATGTACATGCTGTATATGTCACATCCAGCTCATGCTACTGGTATTTGTACATTTTATGCTACTTTTTTTCCTTGTATAGTCCATTTGTCCAGCTGTGACTCTTCCCTTTCTCTTGTTGTCATTTGTTTTTGTTTGTACCTACGCTATTAATATGTGGTTAATGCATCTAAATCGAATGTAATCCTTAAGCTATAAGACTTACATTTGACTAAAATATGCTGGGATCTATTCACTGTGGTAACTGCATTTTCTGTTCATTTTACAGGCAATGTGTACTTTGATGTCCAGTCAATTGGCAAAAAATATGGAAAGTTTATTGGTTCTTTTTCAGATATGAACACAGAGCCAGGTCAGTTAGTATATAGTCATACGTGTTGTGATGATACTATGAAATAGATTTTCAGAATTTTACCCTTCTTACTGCCAGGTATTTCTAGGCATTTTGTGCCTCCAATTAGTTGGAATTTTGTTTTTATTTTTATGTTAAAAATGTAAAAACAAAATGTTCTAATATGAAACTTCATACTAACCCCCTAGCAAACATATTTTTATGAAAGCCGGCACCTGTAACACTGTATGAATACTATGCAGCAGTTTAACCCCTTTGTGATCGGGGGTCATTGCTGCCTGAATGTCGCAGTCAATTTTTGCAGTTCTGTTCTGCCCTTCTTGGAATGACAATATGTTTGGAACCACTTTCCATATCATAACAGTATTTACATTTGTTTTGTTTTTTTTCATGACATGCATGACTTTATCTTGATATAATATTCTAATAACATTTTTATAGAATAAACAGAAAACTAAAAATGTGAAGAAAAACATGTTTTTTTTGTAATGTTTTCCATTAAAAATGTTTTTATAAGCGGTAAAATTGTATAAGCCTTTTATCTAAGTATGTACAATGTTACAAAAACATTTTTGTAATATTGCTGCCAACATTTACCACTAAAATGAAGTACAACAAATGACAAAAAAACAAACAAACTTAAAATTGCTTTGGTACTAAAAAGTTCAAAAGTTATAACCATAAAAACCGAAACAACGTGTAGAAAGGCACAAGGTGTTGGATGGTAGATACGTGTCACTGTGGTGCCTGGCCACGGTGTAGTAAAAACCAGTATTGCTGGTGTCAGCGGCGTTCGGCCACTGACACACTTTTGTTATTTTACCATAGCTGCAATACAGCTGATCCGAGACGTTTTTTTTTCTGGAGCAGTCACAGTGCTGGGTGGGATGGCTGCTCCCACGTTCCAGGCCAGGGCTTACAGCCCTATGTAAAGCCACCTGTGTCAGAGCTGGGCCTTGCTGTGTGGGGAAGTCTGAGGACTGTAAAGCATCTGGTGCAGGCCAGCGCTCAGCAGCAAGAGATAAACCAGTTGCTCATTAAACAGATGGCCATGATGGCAGGAGCAATCAACGTCAAGGAGACCACATCTCCACATAGCCAGGTGGATGGGCAGCGTGTGAGAAAAGCAGTATGTGAGGCATTGCAGAAAATGACTACAGAAGACAACGTAGAAGCCTTCCTTTACTGTCTTGAAGAGGGTTGCTGAACGTGAGAGACTGCCAGCAGAGCAATGGGCTGAAGTCTTGGCCCCGTTTCTCACAGGTGAGCCACAGAAGGCCATTTGGGGACGAATAAGACAATAGAAAGAATCCTACGCAGGTTCTACTGGCCGGAATGTTACCGGGAGGTCAGTGATTATTGTCAGTCATGTCCTACTTGCCAAGTAACTTCCCCGGTGGCAAACTTCCGCAGCCCCCTAATTCCATTGCCGATTATCGAAGTACCCTTTGAGAGGGTAGCCATGCATTTGGTAGGGCCTCTGGTAAAATCAGCTAGGGGTCACCAGTATATACTAGTGCTAGTGGATTATTCTACCAGGTATCCAGAGGCCATTCCCCTGAGAAAGGCCTCCTCCAAGGTTATCGCCAGAGAATTGTTTCAGATATTTTCTAGAACAGGGCTACCTAAGGAGATTCTGACTGACCAAGGGACTCCATTCATGTCCAGGGTGATGCATGATTTCTGTAAGGTACTGAAGGTTACTCAACTACGCACCTCTGTTTACCACCCACAGACAGATGGGTTGGTGGAACGTTTCAACAAGACCTTGAAGGCTATGTTAAAGAAGGTAGTTCAGAAAGATGGTAGGTACTGGGATTACCTACTTTACCTGTTGTTTTCCATTAGGGAAGTACCCCAAGCCTCCACGAGGTCTGTAAGACCTAACAAAAAAGATATGGGAGAGCAAAGTTACACCCTACGACAGTGTCATTGAACATGTTGCCCAATCACAGGATCGGATAGCTCAGGTCGTTCCTATTGTCAAAGAGCATCTTCTGCAGGCTCAGGAAGCACAGGCTAGAGTCTATAATAGATCGGCTCGTCTTAGACAGTTTAGTCCGGGGGATCGAGTTTTGGAGTTAGTACCTACGGTGAAGAGCAAATTCTTGGTGAGATGGCAAGAACTATCGAGTTCATCAGCCAGGCAGAAGAAAACCCTATCAGGTTTATCATATTAACTTGCTTAAGCCCTGGAAACATAGAGATGCCCCTTTTAGGCCTCTTGCCTTGTGACCCAATCAAAGGTTAACAAAGAGAATGTGAAGATAGCAGAGACCCTGTCCTCCTCTCAAAAACACCAGTGCAGACAATTGTTGGAGAAAAATAGAGATCTATTCACAGAAGCGCAAGGGCTAACTAATGTAATTGAACACAATATCGTTACTGAGCCTCATGTGAGAGTGAACCTAAAACCCTATCGGGAGGGCAGTCATCACCAAGGAAGTGCACAGAATGCTGAAACTAGGGGTCATTGAGGAATCTAAAAGTGGGTGGTCCAGTCCTTAGCCCTCGCATGTATACGCTCTAAATCAGCCCACTCTGCTTGACAAAAGGAGATTTCATTGCCTCAGGTTTGGTCGTGTTAAAGAAACATGCCTCCTTTTTGGACACTGTTTATTTTTGTTTTACTAAGTTATGTTCTTTCTCTAAGGGCCCACTCCCACGTAGATATATCGAGTTACTGAACACACCCCGATCTATCTTTTAGTCGCGATCATGGTCTAATGGACATGCTTATCTAACGTCACAATGTATGGGTTGTCAAAGAGCTACCCACCTGACACGACAAAAAGCCGTACAGCAAAATGAAATATGTGTGGAGCAGAGCATCATGACCTGACTCCTAGGCTTTCATGATCCCTCTGTCAATAGAGTATCAATAGAGAGATGTCAGCAGTTATGGTCTCTTCACTATTACTATTAAATATTTCTCCCCAATCTAAATCCCCCCAAGTCTCTTCTGGATAACCTAACCATATGGATAACTCTGAGTTTAGAATCTAACATTCTTCTTGAGTCTACCGCTATTCTGTTAAATTCTCACCAACTTTCAGCCAAAGTCTTGTGGATTTTTGTTCTTTTTGGTTCAATAAAACTTGCATATAGACATTACATTTTTCCCTGTCTGGAAGCATATACCTGATTGCTATATCTAACGAGTTATAGACCCGCATCCAAGTCGTATTACTGCCATTCCATAGCATATTCAAAGCTATTCGTTATAATAATGATATAGAATCGAAGGGGGAGGGGGGTGTTGGGGTTATCACTTTTTTTTAGTTTGGCAATTTGGAAAAGTTGTGTGGATTGTGGATAAGACTATAGATATACGGTTTCCACTAGAGATATTTATGGAAAATCTGGCTCTACAACATGCGCTGACCCATCGACAAAGACAGCATAGCGCCAACATTATTTGTAAACAGCATGTTTGCAGCTGGCTGTTGAATGTTACGATTGACTTTCGCAATCTTGGAATATCCTTGAGAACATCAGATCTTGTGTTATGCATGGCAACCTGTGGATATCTGTACTGTCCATAAAGAATGGAAGAAAGGTATTTGCATTGCTGATATGCACTTTAAAGGAACCAATACAAATGCTATTTGTACATTCATTATGTGATGAATTTGGTGTTTACCCTTTTAAAATTGATTCAGTTGTTCTAAATAAATTTCCTACAGTAATTTCAGAGGATATTCAATCTTTACATTATACCAATCCCCAGTCATACATTGTACTTGACTTACATAGAGAACTGTAATTTGCTTTATGCCTAGATCCTTACTCCTAACTTCTCTATGTTGTGTACAATGTTGACAGAAAAGAGAAGTTTGTAAGTATATTTATAATAAGACAGTGTAGTCAACCAGGATGATGCCAGTTTACGTTCAGTCTCGATGAAAAAATTATATTCTGCCTGATAAAAAAAATGCTTAAATTTATAATCTTTATTAAATATTCTGATAAAATGGGCTATGCGAGGTATAGGCTTTTCAATGCCACAACCAAGGTGCTTGATGAAAATATCCAAGGAGGAGTTAGAAAGTCCATAATAACAAGAGGTTCAATAAACGCCAAGCTCTGGTAGTTCCACAAGACCCATAAGCAAAACACAAATCTCCACAATCATAATCCCCAGATTGCTGGTCGGGACCAACCTTTGATACAATTGAAACCCACAATTCCTCTGTAGCTTCCCCTATAAAACACCAATCTCGCGTGGCCTCCTCTTATAAGGTCGAGCAGATCCACCATGGCAGGTAAGAGAACATAACATGTACATAGTAACTACTTACACTGTTTGTACAATTTGTCACAGCACATTCCCGCCTGGTTTTGGTACCCAGCTCCCAGGTGGTAATACTAGACAGAAGAGATGACATTAGGTGGCCGGCCTAATGAGAGAGTAGAATAAGGAGTCATCCACACTCATTCGACATAGTTTACAAACCAGGAACTAAGGTAAACACAACCAGAGGTACAGAAAACCATTCAATACTATAAAAAAACATGCGGCTTCTTCCAAGGGGCTTACCTTGTCATGTACACCAAAACCAGCTTTCTGCAATACCTCCATAGTTCGATAACAGTGTAATAATGCTGAACAAAATGTTGTGGTGAGTGTCATAAACACTCTATCCAGAAAACTATACGCCATTTAATCATCACACCAAATCATGATTCCTGCACTTGGGTACAGTCAGTCTTACCTCGCTACTTTTTTTGCCTTGTGTCTTGCTGGAGCTAGTATGCTTGTGGGCGTCAGGGTCATATTATTGTATGCTCTCTCCCATGACTCACAACTAGTAACACTTGTTGACTTCTAATAACACTCACGTTCCTTCCACGTTTCTTGGCCTCACGTTGTCACACTCGAACACGAAATGGGCATCTTCCTTTTACCCTCGAGTCCTTACAAGGACCTGTCACCAGTAGACTCCTTTATTAGCTCCCCCACCCCCATGGAGAATTGCACATACTGCTAAACATTTTTTTGTATGAAAATTGGTTTTTACAGAACTCAATATAGACCTTTGGAATGACTACCCCCCCCCCCCCCCCCCCACTCGGAAAACGCCTTTTCCGCGTGTAATTTTAAAAAGAATAATCCTGCCCTTCTCCAATCATTTTATGCCCCTGACTTGCCCCCCCGCAGAATCACAGCTGTCCCGATTATGCTGACCGCATCAGACATTCTCGCGTCTGCGCTGTCAGCATCTCTCTGTACCGTACGCATGGACAGACCATGGATAAATCGGTACCGTCTGACTTGAGGTAGCCGACTCTCGAAGAGCTATTATGTGGACAGTAGGCGCCGGGAGCTACGCAAACTAATGTAGCTACTCGTTAAATGCGTCAGTCATAGATGTGGCGCATGCAGCTCAGTCGGCAGTCGAATCGCCAGACAAGCGAGGACCATGCGGCGCGAGGACGTGGTCATGCTAGCATCGAAGGGTCGGACTGGTCGGTGACATCTAGGGCAGATGGGGGTATGCAAAGACGTGTTCTTAACATCAGCTCGAGGCATGTACTTGGCATGCAAGAGTTCCGAGTTTGCGGACGTTGACTTAAGGTGTGGTGGTGGGGCAGAGGGGGGAATGTGAAGTACAATATCGTGCTCAAACCAGGGGCTTTCAGTGTTGTAACCTACCCGCACCCAGGGTGTGATTCGTGGCTAATCACACACGGCACATGTCAATTCAGAGGTAACGTATAACTTATCTTTGTTCTGTAAAGCCGGATTTTCTCAAACTCAATTGTGTAGCAAGTGTCATGTGTCAGCTGCCTCTGGTGGGGCAGGAGGTGACTTCAAAAGTGGGTCTCCGTTTGGACAGGGTCTGCCTTTCAATCGACATCTCTCCTGTTTGAGGGCACTTTCTATGAATATGACATAGTGAATTGACCTGTTAAGTCCATGTGTTTTAGGATCTGAATCAAGGAAGTCTAGCTGCAGCAACGCCATATAAGAGAGCAAAATTAGTGAGTAATAATGCTACCCAAGGGCATCGAGCATCCTACTGCCCGAGTGGTTGCTGATAATAACAGTGTGTATTGTGTGTATAAAAGCAAGAAATAGGAGTGTGGATTGTGACAACATTTTTGGTTGGCACGCATTATACACTCCGTGAAACATCTGGTGGTATTGCGAAAAGCCTGGTTTTGTTGTTACGTGGCCTAATGTAGTAGGCCTGTTGTTACACAGAATATTTATAAAGATTAAGAAGTTTTAAGCCATTCTTGTATATCCAGGCAGAATATAATCTGACAGTAACCAGCATAATAGACACACCTCTCTGGGCCAATGTACATGCTGTATTGTCACAGGTCCAGCTCATGCTCTGGTATTTGGTACTTTATATGCACTTTTTTTTTCCATGTGGTGATAGTCCCATTTGTGTCCAGCGTGACGTCTTCTCCTTTCTCTTGATGTGTCATTTTTTTTGTTTGTACCCTACGCTATTAATATGTGGGTATCATCAAATCCAATGTAATCCTGTAAGGCTAGTAAGACTTTACATTGACCTAAAATATGCTGGTTGATCTATTCATGTGGGTACTGCCACTTTTCTGTTCATTTTGTAACGAGGCAATGTGTGACTTTGATGTCCAATCATTGTCACAAAAATATGGAAAGTTTATTGGGTTGCTTTTTCAGATATAGAACAGGACGAGACAGGTTCATGTAGTGCTATGGTCGATAGTGTAGTGATGATACTATGAATAGATTTTTTTAAAATTTTACACCTTTCTTCTGTCCAGGTCGTTTCTAGGCATTTTGGTCCTCCAAGTTAGTTGGAATTATGTTTTGGATTTTTGATGTTAAAAATTAAAAAAAAATGTTTCTACTAGATATAAACTTCACTAAACCCCCTAGGGCAACACTATTTTGGGTATGAAAGCCCGCACACGTGGCGGTACACACTTATGAGAACTTGCAGTCATTGAACCCCTTTGTGATCGGCGTGGTTCTTGCCCATGCCGCGCGCCGTAAAGGTTCGCGAGTGGACAATTTTGTTGCATTTCTTGTTCGCGCCTTCTTGGAATTGACAAAATGTATTCATAACAGTAAAGTTACGGGATTGTGTTTTTTTTTCATGACTGTATGACTTTTATCTTGATATAATATTCTAATAAACATTTTTATAGAATAAACAGAAAACTAAAAATTGTGAAAAAACATGTTTTGTTTTGTAATTTTTAGGCCCATTAGAAAATGTTTTTATAAGGAGCGGTAACAAATTGGATCAAGCCTTTATCTAATCTGTACCAATGTTCACAGATAAACTTATTTTGTAACAATGCTGCCCACATTTACCACTAAATAAGTACACCAATGACAAAAAAAAACACAACAAACTTAAAGTTGCTTTGGTACTGAGGAAAGTTCAAAATTACTAACCACTAAAACCTGAACACACGTGATGAAAAGGCACAGGTGTTGGATGGTAATACTGTCCAACGGTTGATGTGCCTGCCCGGTGTAGTAAAAAACATATTGCTTGTGTGTCCAGGGCGTTCTGTGCCACTGACACACTTGTTTGTTTTTTGACCATAGCTGCACTACACGCTGATCCGAGAACGTTTTTTGTTCTGGAGCAGTTCACGTGCGTGTTGGATTGAGCTGGGTTCCCACGTTCCAGCGCAGGGCTTTACAGCCCTATTAGTACAGCCACCCTGTGTCAGAGCTGGGCCTTGGCTGTTGGTAAGTCGAGAACTGTAAAGCACTGGTGCAGCCAGCCGCTCAGCGCACCAAAGATACAAAGAAGACCATTGCTCATGAATAAAACAGGATGTCCATGAGTGGCGTAAGGGCACTAACTCAGAGTAAGACCACAGCGGAAGAGGAGGAGGGGGGAGGGGGGAAAAAGGAAGACGGGGGGGAAGGGAGGGGGAGAGGAAGGGGGGGGGGAGGGAACTGAGAGGGGAGGGGAGGGAGAAAGGGGGAAAAGAATAAGAGGGAGGGAAAAGGGAAAGAGAAGCAGTCCGACCTCGGCCGAAGGGGTGGAGTGTGCAGCAGTTTGAGAAAAGCAGTACGTGAGTCAATTGCAAAAATGACGTACAGAAGAAAACGTAGAAGCCTTCTTTACTGTCTTTGACGGATTTAGTGGGCTGGAACGGGAGAGCCTGCCAGCAGATCCTAGGGCTGAAGTCTTGGCCACCGTTTTCTGTCGGCGATGAGCCACAAAAGGGGCCATTGGTAGTGGGACGAATAATGGACCAGTAAAAGAAGCCTAAGCAGTTGAATCCTATACTGGCGCGGGAATGGTTACCCGTCGATTCATTGCTTATTGGGGTCATTCATAGTCGCTACATGCCAAGTACAGTCCGAAATGTCCGGCTGGGGGGTTGGCAAGAACGTTCCCTCGCCCGCCTAATTCCATGCCAGTGTTATATCTGGGATTACCCTTTGAGAGGGTAGTCCTTGCATTTGGTCGGGGCCGGGGGTCTGGTAAAATAGCTAGGGGGGTCCAACGCAGTATATCTCTAGTGCTAGATGGGTGAACATTAGTTGCGTACCAGTTCCAAGGCCATTCCCCTTAGAATGTGCCTCCTCCAAGGGGGGGGGTTGTCAATCGCCAGAGAGCTTGTTTCAGATATTTTCAGAACATGCTACCTACTACGGAGGGGAATTGCTGACTGACCAAGTGGACTGGGGCCATTCATGTCCAGGGTGATTCCTGTCTGCTCTGTGATGGTAACTGAAGGTTACTCAACGAAACGCACCTCTGTTTACCCCACCGCACACAAGAATGGTTGGTGTAAACTTTCAGTCAACCTGACCTTGAAGGCTATGGGTTAAGGGGGAGTTGGTAGTTCAGTAAGAGATGGATCCAAAGATAGGGTACTGAGGAAGCTGGGAAAAAGGGAAGCGCCGGGTATTACCGTGTACTTTACCTTGTTGTTTTCCATTAGGGAAGTACCTAAGCCTCCACGAGTCTGTAGACCGAACAAACAAAGATATGGGGAGAGCAAAGGTACCCCCTAACGACTGTCATTGAACAATGTTGCCCCGGCCCCCATCACAGGATCGGATAGTATCAGGTTCGTTCCGATTGTCAAAGGCACTTCTGCAAGGCGCAGACAAGCACGGTCTAGAGTCTATAATAGATCGTGGCGCGTCTTATACAGTTTAGTCCGGGGATCGAGTTTTGGATTGTACCTACGGTGAGAGCACATTCTTGGGAGATGGCAAGGGCCTTATGAAGTTGTCGCGAGGGTGAGCAAAGGTAACTATCGATTTCATTCACCAGGCAGAAAGAAAACCCTATCAGGTTATTCCGCTTAACTTGCTTAATCCCTTTAAGCACACGATGCCCCTTTTACCTCTGCCTTGTGACCCATCTAAGGTTAACCAAGGATAATGTGAAGATAGCATAACCCTGTCCTCCGCTCAAAACAACCCAGTGCAGACCATTGTTGGAGAAAAATAGAGTCTATTCCACAGAAGCGCAAGGGGCTAACTAATGTCATTGAACACAATATCGTTACTGAGCCTCATGTGAGAGTGAACCTAAAACCATATCGGGAGGGCAGTCATCACCAAGGAAGTGCACAGAATGCTGAAACTAGGGGTCATTGAGGAATCTAAAAGTGGGTGGTCCAGTCCCATAGTGCTAGTCCCAAAGCCCAATGGAGAGTGGCGATTCTCGCAAATTAAATGAGGTGTCAAAGGTACATGCATACCCCATGCCTCGGGTAGATGAGCTTATTGAGGAGCTAGGGCCAGCCCGGTATATCACTACCTTGGACCTCACCAAGGAGTATTGGCAAATTCCCTTATCTAAGGAAGCCAGGGAGAAGACAGCCTTTTCCACACCAGAAGAATCCTTCCAGTATATCAGGGTGCCATTTGGTTTACAAGGGGCCCCAGCCACCTTCCAAAGGGCTATGGATCGGTCTTATAAGACCTCACAGAGAATATTCAGCCGCTTACTTTGATGACATAGTGATCTTTAGCCGGGATTGGGAGAGTCACCTTGGTAAAATCCAAGCAGTCCTGAATGCACTTAGAAAGGCTGGTTTTACTATAAATCCAAGTAAGTGTGCCATTGGGATGGAAGAAGCCAGATACTTGGGCTATGTCGTAGGGAGAGGTGAGATTAAGCTCCAGAAAAACAAGGTAGAAGCCATCCAGGACTGATCAAGTGGTACCCAGAGGCTGAAGGGGCTTTCCAGAAGCTTAAGTTTGCTCTCTGTAGACAGCCAGTGTTGATAGCCTCTGATTTTTCTTGTGAGTTGGTGGTGCAAACAGATGCATCAGAGGTAGGCCTAGGGGCTGTATTGTCGCAGGTGGTAAATGGGGAGGAACATCCGGTGTGCTATCTCAGTAGATAGCTGTCCCCAGTGGAACGTAACTATTCAATAATCGAGAGAGAATGCTTGGCCAGCAAGTGGGCCCTAGATTCGTTCCAGTACTACCTCCTGGGTCGAAAGTTCAGGCTGGTATCAGACCATGCTCCTCTAAAATGGCTTAGAGAGAAAAAGGGTAATAATGCCTGTGTGACCCGTTGGTTCTTGGCTTTGTAAGACTTTAATTTTACAGTGGAACATAGGCCTGGCAAATTACAAGGTAACGCAGATCCGCTGTCTGGGGTTTATTGCATGCTGGCTGAAGGTGCCCCCTGAAGACCCCCTGTGTTGGGCAGAGGGGTGGGGTATGTAAAAAGGCGCAAGGTGTTGTGGTGGATGGTAGGTACGTGTCACCGTGGTGCCTGGCCTCAGGGAAGTAAAAACAATTATTGCTGGTGTCAGCGGCGTTTGACCATTTTAGCATAGCTGCAATGCAGCTGATCCGGGACGGTTTTTTCCTGGAGCAGTCACAGTGCTGGGTGGGATGGCTGCTCCCATGTTCCAGGCCAGGGCTTACAGCCCTATATAAAGCCACCTGTGTTAGGAGAAGGTGGGGTGGTTCCCTGTGTGTAGCTGAGTGGAACACTTTGGATAGCAGAGCCAGATCTGGGCCTTGCTGTGTGGGGAAGTCTGAGGACTGAAAAGGTGCTCCTAACCTAGGAGGGTGAAGTACGGTACTGTGCCTGTGAATGTGAACTGTGCTTGATAAAATGGACTGAGATTTATCATATGGACTATGCGTTTTGTTTTGCTGGCTGGACCAAGCCCTTTTGCCTGTTATTTTTATATCCAAAATAAAGACACCTGTTTTGTTTACCTGAAAGACTGCTGCCTGGCGCTTCTCTAAAGGCTACCATTTGAGTTGA
>CM033642.1:80300651-80445588 GCA_019512145.1 Engystomops pustulosus | reverse complement strand
GTGGGGTGGTTCCCTGTGTGTAGCTGAGTGGAACACTTTGGATAGCAGAGCCAAATCTGGGCCTTGCTGTGTGGGGAAGTCTGAGGACTGAAAAGGTGCTCCTAACCTAGGAGGGTGAAGTACGGTACTGTGCTTGTGAATGTGAACTGTGCTTGATAAAATGGACTGAGATTTATCATATGGACTATGCGTTTTTGTTTACCTGAAAGACTGCTGCCTGGCGCTTCTCTAAAGGCTACCATTTGAGTTGAACCCCTACAAACGATAAAACATATCTAAGATGTCAAGCACTGAGTCTAGATTAATTTTTTATTTCAACACATTTGTCCCAAGGGGCTTGAATGCGGAAATTGAATAATTTGGGTTTTTGTAGTGGCCTGTATATGTTTATGAAACAAACTGATAAAATAATACAATAAATAAAAACAATGAATTATTTAAACTTGACTATTCAATTCACTATGTTTCACAGTTGAATGGACATACATAATGCCACTTCATATATAGAACTTAAAGGGGTTTTCCCATCTGGGCATTTACATTTAATAAAATTCATTTGCATATGTAAACATTTTCTTCAATTGGATGTTGCCATGTTGACCCTTAGAAATGAAATAGCTTCCTTGGATACGACCACATCACATTTTGGCAGGGGTGGCCACACGTGCGCTATTCAGTCCTGCCTGACCACCTGGATGCAGCAATCATTACCACAGGACGGCTGTGGGAACTCCTCAGACATTTAATATTCAGAAACTTTTTGTTTCCTTGTGCAATCACTCCAGCAGAGATGGCCATAACCAAGGTCTTGTTTCTAAGGGACCATATGACTACATTTATGAGAAATTTTCTTCACACAGGAACATTTTTTTTTAAAATAACATCTAATTGAAGAAATGTATATATTTGGCAGATTAATGTAACTGAATGTGAATGCCCAGACGAGAATACCCCTTTAACAATCACAAATAGCCTGGGCCCAGGCGCAAAACAATTTACGGAGCATCTATTGTTTCATCCTGTCGTGGGTTTTATGACCTTTACTATATTTATTCTGTGGACAAATCTATAAGGTATATCCTTATATAGGTATAGCATTGTAAATGTTATGAGGATTAACGATAGGACAGTTATGTGATTTTTATGAAATTGATACTATTTTTATTGTATTCATACTGTTGTTTATTTGGGACCTATAGATAACATTACATTTTTTACAAATAAAATGTATGGAAACATTAATTTGAATATAATGGAATGAGGTAGTGTATCTGTTTTTCAGGGTTTTTTTTTTTCCCTTTTAAATGTTTGACTCATGGTTGGACTGTTGCACACCATACCACCTGTGGTTTTTCAATCAGAGGCTAGTGCTAGTGTCGGGTTTTATTGGTTTACTTATTGTACTTATTGTAATCTGCAGATGCCATACAGCCTTGGGTCTTACGTAGACCCGAGACTGTCATGGCAACCAATCAGCGCACCCCGATGACATCACGAGGAACGGCAATCTCAACCAAGATGGCGGTACCTGCACTGCCGCCTTTTAAATTCTCACCCTGTGAGCCCTCTTCATACATTTGAACCCCTTAACGACTTGGCTTTTTTTAGTTTTTTCACTTCCATTTTTCACTCGCCACCTTCAATAACTTTTTTATTTTTCCACATAAAGAGCTCTGTGATGGCTTATTTTCTGCGTAACAAATTGCACTTTGTAGTGACGGTATTTAATATTCCATGCCGTGTACTGGGAAGCGGGAAAAAATTCCAAATGCAGTGAAAATGGTGAAAAAACACATTTGCAATGTTTTCTTGTGGGCTTGTATTTTAAAGCTTTCACTGTGCGCACCAAATGACATGTATACTTTTATTCTTTGGGTTGGTACGATTACATGGATACCAAATTTGTATAGGTTTTAAAATGGTTTCGTACATTAAAAAAAAAAATTATAACCACTTAAATAGACACATGTCAGATTTTAAAAAATGGGCTGTGTCAGGAAGGTGAAAAGTGGCTTCAGCGTTAAGGGGTTAAAGAGGAGAATCTTACCTTTATCATACCAGGATTGTGTTTTTAGATGAACCAGAGATATCCACTGTTAAATTTACAGTTGGGAATCGAGATTTGTATTTAAAAATCAGATTTTTTTACTGTGACTTTAACAGTGGATATCGCTTGTTCTCTTTCACCTAGAAACACAAATATTGTCCTGATATTATATTAAAGGTGAGATTCTCCTCCTTAATAGGACAGCAGAAGTGTCTTTCTAATTTCCACGCTTCATGAGATATGACCATTCATAACTTGACGCGTATATACTTTCTATCTGCTTGGAGCATGTGCAGTCGTGAAAGAGTTAATATACATGGGCACCTAAATGCAGTTTTGATTGAGTATATTGTTTTAATTAAAAAAATATAAATTCATTTTGGTGTCAAAAAATGTGCCCCAAGCAGAAAATGATATGCACTGCACCTCCTAAATCTAAAATCTGATAATGCTTAGTTAAAAATAGCTGGTGTCCTACTTTTTAATCTTTCTGGTTTAGTCTTTTTTCACATTCTGTAAAATAGGCACCTGCATTTTAAATCTCTCAATTTACACTGTACTCTGGTAGTCCAAGCTCACCACTGGTTTCTCAAAAAGCAAATTCCAAACCAGAGTGTATATAAATGAATCTAAGAAGGATTATTTACTGATGAGTTTCTTCCATATTAGTTGTAGAATTAATGAAAACTCATTATAAATATTATATTCCTATATTATGACCATGATGATGGGGAAATTGTGCCCAAATCTGTCCCCTTAATTTGTATTAAAAATATTATTTGTAAAATGTAAAATTATACTGTTTTCCAATATACTTTCTCTATTGATTCCTCATGGCTTTCTAGATCACTGCTTGCTAACATTATATAGCAACAGTACTCAACCTGTGGTTCGTGCCCATTTTACAGGGGTTGCCTAAGACCATCGGAAATATGTTTTCCAATGATCTTGGGGACCAAGACACTGTTCAACTATTGAATAATCAAATGTACATGTGTCTTTACCCACTATTTATGTGGCAGCGGTAGGCTGGTAATTATGACTCAAATGGGTCCAGGGACTGCAGTGTGTTATCGATAAGTGGTCACGGTCACAGTGGTCATTCTGAAAAGTTACAATAAATCGTCTTTATAAAAGTAACAGAACAATATCACTGTTCGGACAGGATTTTTGCTACTGAGGGAGAGAGATCGTTCTATTACTTCTGTTAAAGTGAAATCACACCCACCACACATTTTACACTAGCGATCCCCTTTTTCCATTGACCCTTTCATGCTCTGATTGTGTGTATCTATATATATATATATATATCCTTATTTTTCTAAGTGATTTTTTTTTTGTGTGTCGTATAGATATATATACACACAGTAACTTATAGAAAAGTATATATTAGTTAGTATATAGTATAGAGCAATAATAGACGTCATTGGTTTTGCAAAAAAAAAAAAGTGATGTGTAGTTACAATTAATTTATAGGCACTCGTTGTGTGTATGTAAGTCGCTTCATAACAACCCCCCTCCCCCCAAACGAAAAAAATTCCAGTTAGTATTTAGTGCTTTTTTTTCTGTAGACAGTGGTCTTTTGTGTAACCGCATACACTTTTTTATGTGCACACACTATATCGTAAAGTACATGCCGTACATACAAGTTTTTAATTTTCCTAGTAAAATCAAATGGCCAAGCGACATTGCAGTGTTGCGGAGGCGTACACCTTCCATTGTTTTCCAGTGAGAACATTAATGGAAAGGAGTCGGGTTCTGAATATGAACCGATTTGAAGACAGCACACACAAAGTGATAGCTCTGGTTGATCTGACAGTGACGTGTCAAAAAAGATCCCAAGGACCCTGCAGAGTTTAGGTGTTGTGAGAAATTGACGATGCAGGTGCAAGTACCAGCACTGCTGAGCCACAGCCAACTCTCGAATAACGAGTACCCGAGCATTTTAGTGTTCGCTCATCTCTAGTAGTTACAATTAATTTATAGGCACTCGTGTGTATGTAAGTCGCTTCATAACAACCCCCCTCCCCCCAAACGAAAAAAATTCCAGTTAGTATTTAGTGCTTTTTTTTGCTGTAGATGGTGGTCTTTTGTGTAACCGCATACACTTTTTTTATGTGCATACACTATATCGTAAAGTACATGCCGTACATACAAGTTTACAAGTTTTTAATTTTCCTAGTAAAATCAAATGGCCAAGCGACATTGCAGTGTTGCGGAGGCGTACACCTTCCATTGTTTTCCAGTGAGAACATTAATGGAAAGGAGTCCCGTTCTGAATATGAACCGATTTGAAGACAGCACACACAAAGTGATAGCTCTGGTTGATCTGACAGTGACATGCCAAAAAAGATCCCAAGGACCCTGCAGCGTTTAGGTGTCGGGAGAATTTGACGATGCAGGTGCAAGTACCAGCACTGCTGAGCCACAGCCAACTCCAAGCCATGTGGAAGAAAGTGTCAGTTTGAACACTGGTGAAGAGAGTGTTGAACTTGTAGCTCCAATTGCTGATTTACATAGGGCACTTTGTGTTTGATGCTGGCTATCTGATGTATTAAATCCAGTGTGGTGCCCCTCAAAAAATACATCAAACATTCCACCATTTACAGCACAGGCTAGTATTGATGTGCAAACTGTTTTTTCAAATTTTTATTACTTATGAGCTAATGGCTAACACTCCTGAGCTAACCTCCTGTTCGTCCACAAATCCTATTCACCACATGGCAATTTTTTATTCTGTTATGACTGGTACCAAATTTTGATGCAATTTATGCATTTAAACGGCAATCCAATTTGTCACAGAGAAACTCAAATTGACAAACTTTTTAAGCTGAGGCCCCTTGTCTCCTATCTGCACAGAAAGTTTTCTGAAATGTATACCACCAAGAAAAATATAGTGATGGACGAATCACTAATTCACTTTACTGTCTTTCAAACAGTACAACCCAAGCAAGAGATCCCGATATGGTGTCAAGATATATAAGTTGTGTGAATCTGGCAGTGGGTGTACGAAGGAGAAGTTAGCCAGTTGCATTCCCCTAGTTGCACCTCGTATATGGGCACTACTGGAAAAATTGTACTGGATTTGAAGAATCCACTACTAGGAAAGGGTTATCACTTTTATGTCGACAATTATTATAAAAGTATTCTGCTGTTCAAACATTTGTATGAAAAGAATAAGGTAGCTTGTGGGACAATTACAAAGAACAGGGTTGGCTTTCCAGAGTTTGGTATGTGGTTGATGGGAATAAGGTACACGGTTGATTGGAAGCAATGGCACAATTGTGCCATCTTCCAATCAAAAGTTATGGGGTTTTGATAAAAACCCAGACCCAAAAAGTGCATAGCTGATGGGAGGGGGATAGAAAATATCCCCCTTACAGTGACATCACAGCCAGGGGTGGGGGTCAAAAATCCCCTGGGTTTGAATTAGTGAAGCAGCCACATAGTGTTATTCAGTCTGGGGTACTCTATTAAACTAGAAGATTGGTTCGCTATCTATGCCCAGTCCTCAGGCCAAATAATTTCTTCCTATTTGACTAGCAAGAGTTTTTTGTTTCCATTGTCCTAAATGTAAGTATCGTATGTGTATTGTTTTTAATCTTTTTCATTTTATCTGACAATTTTATTCTTTGAGTGTATTGCATTTTTTATGTAAATTTAATGATTTTAAGAAGTCTCTGCTAGTAGCCTTAAAGAATCTGAGATTTTGAAGGGAATCGCGTTACCAGAGGTCATTGTTAGCATAATCCATGTAGTACGCGATTGCATGTTCTGTGTGAATGTATAATGGTAAAATCGTATAAGTAGTGAGTGCATGTGCTGTGTAATCATCAGGGTGCATTGTCTGTGTGGTTGAGGTGCCTACAGCCTTCTTTATGTAAGTACCTTGTGGGTGGTGGCAGTGGATTGGCTGGGTGCTGAGTTTGCGTGGAGTAAATTTGTAAAATTGCTGTGGCTGCTGGCTACGAGGGGCCGTCCCTGCTGTGGCTGCTGGCTACGAGGGGCCGTCCCTGCTGTGGCTGCTGACTACGAGGGGCCGTCCTTGCTGTGGCTGCAATTACAATTCATAACAGTAGTAAAATTACATATATGAATTGGCAATGAAAATAATTTTATGGTTGGGGATCACCACTGTATAAAAAGGGTCGTCGCATTAGGAAGTTTAAGAACCGCTGGTCTATAGGAAGCTTCAGCAATGCTCTGGAAGTAAGCAGTGAAGCTTTCTATAAAATTTCAGCAAGCAGAGATCTAGAAAACCATGAGGAATTTGATATAGAATATATTTTAGGAAATTGTAATTATTTATGTAATGAAAAGTTATGCAATCTCCCCTTTGAATTGTTGTGAATGCTGGGGATGCAAGAATATCTGTGTTGACCTGCTGTGGCCGTTATGTTTGAGTACTGATGTTCAAAAATCAATTACGAGCCACAGCTCAAAATGTCCAATTGATGGTCCCTATCAAAATTTAATACATATATTAATATACTGCCTGTATAGAGGAACATTTAAAAATGAACCTTTATTGTATAATTCATAACCAATTAGACTAAGTGGTACGCCAACGGGTAGCGGGTGCAGGACTTAGTGCAAAAGTGGGCACAACACAAGGTCGAGGAGGAGAAAGAGAGAGATATCGTGGACAAATCTATAAGGGTATATCGCTATATAGGTATAGGCATGTGATAACATGTTATGGGATTACGACGTAACAGTTATTGATGTTTATGAATATTGATACTATTTTTGGATTGTATTCCTACTCGTTGTTTATTTGGCTACCTATAGCAATAACTATTCCATTTTGTTACAAATAAAATGTATGGAAACATATTGAATATAATGGAAAGTGAGGTAGTGATCTGTTTCAGGTTTTTTTTTTTCTCCTTTCGTAAATGTTTGAACGCACTTAGGACTGTTGGCACAAACCCATACAAGCACACTGATGTTTTTCAATCAGAGGCTACGTTGCCAGTGTCTGGGTTTTATTTGGTTGACTTATTGTACTTATTGAATCATCTGCAGATGCATACAGCCTTGGGTCTTATGATGACCCAAGAAGACTGTCCCATGGCAACCAGATCACCGCACCCCGAGAACATCTCGAGGAACTGGCAATCTCAAACTCAATGGCGGTAGCCGTGCACTGCGCCTTTTAAATCTCCCCTGTGAGCCCTCTATCATACTTTTATAAAAACCCCTTACTCACCTAACTTGGCTTTTTTTTTTTAGTTTTTCACTTCCATTTTTCACTCGCCACCTTCAATACTTTTTTATTTTTCCTACTAAGAGCTCTGTGACTGGCTTATTTTTCTGCGGAACAAATTGCCTTTATAGTGTACGGTATTTAATATTCGCCTGCCGTGTACTGGGAAACGGGAAAAAATTCCAAATGCAGTGAAAATGGTAAAAACACATTTCAATGTTTCTTGTGGGCTTGATTTAAAGCTTTCACTGTGCGCACCAATGACCTGTCCTTTATTATCTTTTGGTTGGGTACGACTTACATGGATACCAATTTGTATAGGTTTTTTAAATGTATATCGGTACATTACCAAAAAACAAAGTATAAACCTTCCTTTTCGCGACTTTTTTTGGCGTTTTTCATTGCTATGAATTTTTAGAGCACTGTGCGACTTTTTGATCACTTTTTAATAATTTTTTTTGTCCATTTTCAACTAATTTGAATGCTATTTTCTGTTTAAGGGGTTTAACACGTGAAAAACCGACTTATTTATATTTTGGTATATCGGGCATTTTTGTCGGACGCGGCAATACCTAATGTGTTTTATGATTTTACTGTTTATTAATATTTATATGCAGTTTCTAAGGAAATGGGGAGGTTCATTTGAATTTTTTAGGGTTTTTTTAATAAAAAAATTTTTTTTTTTTAAAAAAGTTGTTTTTTTACTTTTACTATTTTTCAGACTCCCTAGGTACTTTACACCGAGGGTTTTTCTGATCGATCTACATAACACTGCATACTGCAATATGGCAGTATATGGGATTTTACTCCTCATTCATTACAATGTGCTGATAGCACATTGTAATGAATGGGTTAAAACGAGACAGCTTTGGGCCTTCGTGAGACCCGAAGCTGTCATGGCAACGTGACGTCATCAGGGAGCGACGATCCGCGGTAAGATGGCGGTGCCCTGCTTTTTGAAGCCGCCGGCACTGCTGCGATCGACGTGAAGTCAACCGCGAGCCCTCTCCATGCATTTTGTGAAAATGTGGTGAAAGGTTCTCTTTTAACCCCTTCCCGCAATTTGACTAATAGTACTGCACCGCGGAGGTGCTTCCCGCCAAATGCAGTTATTACTCTCCACGTCCTGAACGGAGCCGGGGGCCTGAAGCTGCGGGTGTCGGCTATATATTATAGCTGACCACCGCCTCAAACACCCGCTATCGGAGATTTCCCGATCGCGGGTGTTAACCCCTAACATGCCGCGGTCGCGCTGACCCGTCGTGTTTAGAGGTCATTTGAAGTTAATTAAAGGTGAATCGCCCCCCCCGGCGCTTACCGGGGGGTCCGCTGCTCTGATCGCAGCCCCGGGACTGCCGGTGCCCGGGCTGCGAGATCTTCCTCCGAAGCCGGGTCCCTGCCTTCATGCAGGACCCTTCTGTAAGACCTGGCATGCGCATCTTTATTGCCTGGGCATCTGTATTGCACTGTGTAACCTGTAAAAAAGCTTGAACAAGTGATCAAAGATCACTTGTTCAAGCGAAGATGTCAGTAAATGTAAAAAAAAGTAAAAATAATATAATAAAGGTTTTATACCATAAATAAATAATAAAGAAAGTAGATGAATCCCCCCAAACCCACATTTCCCTTTACACAAGTAACATTATAAAAAAAACACAAAATCACGAAAAAACCCACTTATTTTGGTACGCTGCGTCCGTAACAATATGTACAATAAATCCTAATCATAATTGGACCCTCCTCGGTGAACGTGGTAGAAAAAAAACCCAAAAACTTGCCAAAAATTTAAACTTTTATCAATTTGCTTTATAAAAAAATGTTTCTAAAATGATTCCGAAACGTTACAAGCACCAGATCAACTTGTCACGCAAAACATAAGCTTCCAACCAGCTCCGTAAACCAAAAATACTTAGTTTTGCCGCTAAAAAATGGCAATACTAAAAACAATGCAATTAGTGACTTTCCAACCCCGGTCAAGACACAGTGATCGGGGTAAGACGGCGGCTGTTTCCTGACAGCCATCCGTCCTGCCCCATGGACCAGAAGGGTTACGTCCCCCGACACACCCCCAGTTTATTATCGCTGCTATTGTCTTATCAATTCACGACAGCCAATAGCACGAATTTACTTATACGTCAGTATACCGGTCACCATGTCCTGTAGACACGGTGATCGGGCAGGGTGGCGACTGTCCTGACAGCCCCAATTTTGCCTTGCGGTCCAGAGGGGTTTTTTGTTGCCCCCTCTGTCCATGTTTGCCGCTATTGGCTGTGTCGATTTGGTCCAGCCAAAAGCGGCAATATTCGTCACAATGGGCATCGCTAGGGTGAATAGAGCAACACTTGGCGATATTTCCCTACAGAAACGAGAAGTTTGGTACAAAAGTGCTGGGCGCGTGCACATTGTACAGATTACGCTGTACAACTCTTACGAGCTGTTCCAATGTCAGGTCCTGCGTATCTTTCTCCGTTTTCAAGGGAAGATTGTAGGAAACTAATATGGGACAAGAAGTACGCGGCCCATACTCTGGTTTTTAGATGTTCCTGTGTTTTGCCAGGACAGCATTTTCCGGCGAATTCTGCTGCTTCTAATGGTAGGACTCATAAAGAGTCTGTTCCAAAGAGGAGTTAGGATGGACACTACATACTACTAGAGACCTGCAACACCTCCAGAGTGACAAAAGTTTAGTTGGTCCCCTGGTATATGCTACCTCCTTATACACTAGACATTCACATTCAGCCCAACCTGTTGTTAATTAATTTCGGTAAAATGAATAATTGTAACAACTGTTGTCCCGTTTCTCCCTATACCCCTCCATTATTTTCATAAGCGGCGCCACATAATGGGCACGGAACTTTCCAGAAATATTGCAATTTCCATCTTGACTCCATTGCACATAATATTTGAAACCACCTGTATGTTCTAAATGCTCATTTCACCACGTGTATTCCACTACACCGGCATATTAGACCCTTGCTAAATTCCCCAAGGGGTGTAACATTCAACAATTAGGGTCACTTTCTCGGGTTTTCCTCTGTTTTTGGTACCACTACGGGTCCCCAAATGTTCCTGACACATGTGAAGGATTTCTTGTCAATTTGGCCTCTAAAGACAAACATCCCTCTTTTCCTCTACTGTGCGCCCATAAGTATTTATATGCACATGTGGGGACTTCTACAACTCGGGAGAACATAGTTTTTACACCTTTTTTCGGGTTATTTAATATATTCTCCCTTGTGGCTTACAAAAATTAGGGGTAAAGTGACATTATGGAAAATTTTCACCTTTTTAATGATTAGGGCCTAATTGGATCATTCACCTGTAGGGGAAAATACATATATTACACATTGTAAATCTCACGGGTGCATTCAAGATTAGGGTCACTTTTCGGATTCTCTCTGTTTTAACCCAGGGTTCTCAAATGCATGTCAAACATTTCTGTCAAATTTGGCTTCTAAAAGGCAACACCCCCTTTTCCTTTATTCTGTGTCGCCCATACAACTTTTTATATACACATGTGGGGTACTTCTACACGCGAGAGAAATAGGTTTAACACATTTTGGGGGTTATTACATTTTTTTTATCCCTTGTGGCTATATAAAATTAGGAGTAAAATGACCTTTATAGAAAATGTTCACCTTTTATCTATTTAGTCCTAATTAATCAACACCTTTAACAGACAAATACACTATTACACCTTGCTAAATTCTCTAAGGGGTGTGCTTTCCAAAATGGTGATACTTGTTGGGGTTCGCTCTTTTTGGTACCGCTACGGCTCTCTAAATGCATCCTGACATATGTAAAGGATGTCTGTCAAATTTGGCTTCTAAAGGCCAACGCCCCTCTCCCTTCTGAGCTTCACTGCGTACCCATACAACATTTTTATTTGCATGTGTGGGGCAAGTTTTATACTCGGGAGAAATGCTAGTACACATTTTTTTGGGTTTGTTTCATCTTTAATATAGCCTTATGGGATACAAAATTAGCCGTAAAAGTGACTTTTTTTGGAACAATGTTCATCTTTTTTGCTTTTAGGGACCTAATTGAAGCAAACACCTGTAGGGAATACACCAAATTACACGTTGCTGAAATCTCCAAAGGGTGCACTTTCCAAAAATGGTGCAACTGTTGGGTTCCCCTCTTTTGGTACCACTAGGGCCTCCAAATGCATCCTGACACATGAAAACGTTTTCAGCCATATTTGCCCTGGCAAAAACGAAACAACGCTCTTTCCCTTCCGGTGCCCCCCTGTGTCCGTACCGCAGGGTATAGTGACAAATGGGTATTGTCATACTCAGAGGATTGCCCTAAACATTGTAAATGCATTTTCCTTTTTAACCCATTGTGAGGTGCAATTTTAGTGTGTCATGAATCATAGTAAGATAAAATTACATTTCTCTAATTTCACTTTCATTTATTTTCACCCTCATGAAATGCTCATAGGGTTACACAAAATCCCAAAGGTGTTTTATATTTTTTTTTGTTTTTGAGGGGTGTAGTTTCTAAATGTCATTTGTGGGGGTTTTTCTGTCATGTGTGCCTTATAAAGTCACTCTAACTAAATTGACCCTCCAAAGTAGGTTTTGATGATTTTCGTGAAAATCGGAAAAATTGCACCTAAAGTTATAAGCCTCCCAACATCCTAAAAAAAGGAAAAGATTTTTGAAAAATTATGCCAAGTTAAAGCAGACATCTTGGAAAATGTTAGTTTCAATTTCTCAAGACCAACTTTCCAAAAGTAAAAATTTAGAATTTGAAAACATTTTTTCAAAATTTTTGCCAATTTCCATTTATTTGCATAAATAAATACTAAATATATTGATTAAATTTCTCAACCAGCATGAAGTACAATGGTGTCACGAAAAACAATCTCAAATCAACTGGATATGTTAAAGCGTTTCCAAGTTATAACCACTTAATAGACACATGTCAGATTTTAAAAAATGGGCTGTGTCAGGAAGGTGAAAAGTGGCTTCAGCGTTAAGGGTTAAAGAGGAGAATCTTACCTTTATCATACCAGGATTGTGTTTTTAGATGAACCAGAGATATCCACTGTTAATTTACAGTTGGGAATCGAGATTTGTATTTAAAAATCAGATTTTTTACTGTGACTTTAACAGTGGATATCCCTGTTCTCTTTTCACCTAGTAACACAAATATTGTCCTGATATTATTTAAGTGAGATTCTCCTCCTTAATAGGACAGCAGAAGTGTCTTTCTAATTTCCACGCTTCATGAGTATGACCATTCATACTTGACGCTATATACTTTCTATCTGCTTGGAGCATGTGCAGTCGTGAAAGAGTTAATATACATGGGCACCTAAATGCAGTTTTGATTGAGTATATTGTTTTAATTAAAAAAATATAAATTCATTTTGGTGTCAAAAAATGTCCCCAAGCAGAAAATGATATGCACTGCACCTCCTAATCCTAAATCTGATAATCTTAGTTAAAATAGCTGTTGTCCTACTTTTTTAATCTTTCTGGTTTAGTCTTTTTTCACATTCTGTAAAATAGGCACCCTGCATTTTAAAATCCTCTCAATTTACCCTGTACTCTGGTAGTCCAGCTCACCACTGGTTTCTCAAAAAGCAAATTCCAACCAGAGTGTATTAAATGAACTAAGTAGGATTATTTACTGATGTAGTTTTTCTTCCATATTAGTTGTAGAATTAATGAAAACTCATATAAATATTATATTCCTATATTATGACCATGATGATGGGAATTGTGCCCAAATCTGTCCCCTAATGTTGTATTAAAAATATTATTTGTAAATGTAAATTATACTGTTTTCCATATACTTTCTCTATTGATTCCTCATGCTTTCTAGATCACTGCTTGAACATTATATAGCTACAGTACTCAACCTGTGGTTCGTGGCCATTTTACAGGGGTTGCCTAAGAACATCGGAAATATGTTTTCCAATGATCTTGGGGACCAAAGACCTGTTCACCTATTGAATATCAAATGTACATGTGTCTTTACCCACTATGTGGCAGCGGTAGGCTGGTAATTTATGACTCAAATGGTCCAGGACTGCAGTGTGTATCCGTAAGTGGTCACGGTCACATGGGTCATTCTGAAAAGTTACAATAAATCGTCTTTATAAAAGTAACAGACAATATCACTGTTCGGACAGGATTTTTTGCTACTGAGGGAGAGAGATCGTTCTATTCTTCTGTTAAAGTGAAATCACCCCCAAACACATTTTACCATAGCGATCCCCTTTTTCCATTGACCCTTTCATGCTCTGATTGTGTGTATCTATATATATATAATATCCTTATTTTTCTAAGTGATTTTTTTTTGTGTGTCGTATAGATATATATACACACAGTAACTTATGAAAGTATATATTAGTTAGTATATAGTATAGAGCATAATAGACTTCATTGGTTTTGCAAAAAAAAAAAGTGGATGTGTAGTTAAATTAATTTATAGGCACTCGTTGTGTGTATGTAAGTCCGCTTCATAACAACCCCCTCCCCCCAAACGAAAAAAATCCAGTTAGTATTTATTGCTTTTTTTTCTGTAGCCAGTGGTCTTTTTTGTAAACCGCATCACTTTTTTATGTGCACACACTATATCGTAAAGTACATGCCGTACATACAAGTTTTTTAATTTTCCTAGTAAAATCAAATGCCAAGCACATTGCAGTGTTGCGGAGGCGTACACCTTCCATTGTTTTCCAGTGAGAACATTAATGAAAGGAGTCGGGTTTCTGAATATGAAACCGATTTGAAGACAGCACACACAAGTGATAGCTCTGGTTGATCTGACAGTGACGTGTCAAAAAGATCCCAAGGACCCTGCAGAGTTTAGGTGTTGTGAGAAATTGACGATGCAGGTGCAAGTACCCAGCACTGCTGAGCCACACCAACTCCAAGCCATGTGAAGAAAGTGTCAGTTTGAACACTGGTGAAGAGATGTTGAACTTGTAGCTCCAATTGCTGATTTACATAGGGCACTTGTGTTTGATGCTGGCTATCTGATGTATTAAATCCAGTGTGGTGCCCCTCAAAAATACATCGAACATTCCACCTTTAACGCACAGGCTAGTATTGATGTGCAACTGAGAATTTTTCCCAGATGAGTTTTTTCTAATTTTTATTACTTATGAGCTAATGGCTAACACTCCTGAGCTCGCCTCCTATTCTCACAAATCCTATTCACCACATGGCAATTTTTTATTCTGTTATGAACTGGTACCATTTTTGATGCAAGTTATGCATTTAAACGGCAATCCAATTTGTCACAGAGAAACTCAAATTGACAAACTTTTTAGCTGAGGCCCCTTGTCTCCTATCTGAACAAAAGTTTTCTGAAAGTATACACCAAGAAAAATATAGTGATGGCCGAATCACTAATTCACTTTACTGTCTTTCAAACAGTCAAACCCAAGCAAGAGATCCCGATATGTGTTCAAGATATAAAGTTGTGTGAATCTGGCATTGGTGTACGAAGGAGAAGTTAGCCAGTTGCATTCCCTAGTTGCACCTCGTATATGGGCACTACTGGAAAAATTGTACTGGATTTGAAGAATCCACTACTAGGAAAGGGTTATCACTTTTATGTCGACATTTTATAAAGTATTCTGCTGTCAACAGTTGTATGAAAAAATAAGGTAGCTTGTGGGACAATTACAAAGAACAGGGTTGGCTTTCCAGAGTTTGGTAGGTTGTTGATGGGAATAAGGTACACGTTGATTGGAAGCAATGGCCAATTGTGCCATCTTCCAATCAAAAGTTTGATGGGTTTGATAAAAACCCAGACCCAAAAAGTGCATAGCTGATGGGAAGGGGAAGAAAATATCCCCCTACAGTGACATCACAGCCAGGGTGGGGGTCAAAATCCCTGGGTTTGAATTAGTGAAGCAGCCACATAGTGTTATTCAGTCTGGGGTACTCTATTAAACATAGATTGGGTTCGCTATCTATGCCCGTCCTCAGGCCAAAGAATTTCTTCCTATTTGATCAGCAGAGTTTTTGTTTCCATTGTCCTAAATGTAAGTATCGTATTTGTATTGTTTTTAATCTTTTCATTTTATCTGACAATTTTATTCTTTGAGTGTTTGCATTTTATGTAAATTTAATGATTTTAAGAAGATCTCTGCTAGTAGCCTTAAAGAATCTGAGATTTTGAAGGGAATCGCGTTACCAGAGGTCATTGTTGCATAATCCATGTAGTACGATTGCATGTTCTGTGTGAATGTATATGGTAAAATCGTATAAGTAGTGAGTGCAGTGTGCTGTGTAATCATCAGGGCATTGTCTGTGTGGTTGAGGTGCTACAGCCTTCTTTATGTAAGTACCTTGTGGTGGTGGCGTGGATTGGCTGGGTGCTGAGTTTGTCGTGGAGTAATTTGTAAATTGCTGTGGCTGCTGGCTACGAGGGGCCGTCCCTGCTGTTGGCTGCTGGCTACGAGGGGCCGTCCCTGCTGTGGCTGCTGCCTACGAGGGCCGTCCTGCTGTGGCTGTCAATTACAATTCATAACAGTGTAAAATTACATATATGAATTGGCAATGAAAATAATTTTATGGTTGGGGATCACCACTGTATAAAAAGGGTCGTCGCATTAGGAAGTTTTAAGAACCGCCGGTCTATAGAAGCTTCAGCTATGTCTGGAAGTAAGCAGTGAAGCTTTCTATAAAATTTCAGCAACAGAGATCTAGAAACCATGATGATTTGATATAGAATATTTTTAGGAATTGTAATTTTTATGTATGAAAGTTATGCAACTCCCCTTTGAATTGTTGTGAATGCTGGGCTCCTCCATGCATAATTCTGTTGTGACCTCTCTGTCCGTTTTTTTTGAGTACGTTCGTTTTCACAATCCAATTCTTACAGCAGCCTCATCAATGTCCCCAATTGTATGAACGCGCAAAAATTTCCGAATCAGGCTATATCTCGCTCCCAAGTCAACTCGTCTTTGGTATATACTGTGAGTCACCATGTTCCCCAGCCCATTGAACGCTTTATTGTATAATTCAATAAATATGTGTGCTGGAGCTCCACACTAATCGATAAACCGGAAGCCAACAACAACAGTACAGTGTCCAAAAAACAGGCTTGACACATTGGGGCCACTACTCCTCATTACTTCATAAGCAACCCCACTCGCACCCCCCCCCCCCTAACGGGATCAATAAAATTTGTTGTGCAAAATCTTCCCTTTTTAAATGTTTTTCATATATACAATTATATTAACGTTTGTGGCTTCTGTTCATTTGGGGTGCTGGAATATCCAACATTATGATTAACACTAAGATTGAGTTAGTCTTGCTGTGTGAAATATACTAGAACACAATGATGGCACATAACACAAGTTGCTGATGGTGACCATACAAGCTGCAAACCGTGTTAGCGAGCAGGATTGGACAGATGTTAAATCATGCCTTTGTTTTTAGGATTGCAGCATCTCCAAGTGTTCTGGATTGTGTTCTCACTGCCAGGCTCTTTGATCAAACATACACTAGCATCCACACTTTATCAAGGGCTGACAGCTGCAACATAGTTTTGCAACTATAAGCATGGAGGAAACTCCTCTAGTTCACAAATACTAGTACTAAATTTACCAGTCTTCATATAGTCAAGGCTCCATATATATCAGACCTACCAGAGGTGTAGAAAATAGTTCCCCATTGATTCACTGGTGATAGGCCTCGCACTGAGCTACTTCTTTTCTGATGAGGGAAAGCCAAGTCAATTCACCAGTATGAATGTCAAGCTGTTCTCCAAACACACCGCTATGAAGGGGAGGAAATCTATCCATGGATACACAAATATACATCATTTTGTGTTAAAACTTTATTAGTTTAAAAATAAAAGCATTTCTGCACAGTAGGGTTGGGGCAGGCTAAATATCCAGTGGGGAAAGTTAGCAATAGGTTCCCCTAAAAGCGGCTTAAGGCAAAATCCACAGAAGTCAAAAGTGTTATTTCTGCTGTGGTCATCTTAAGGAATCATAGCAAATTTCCCACAGCTTTCAACCTCGGCAATGCATAGTAACAATAATTTACATACTTTGGTGAAAACCCACAGCACAGAAAAAAAAATCATCCAATATAACACTACTGTACATTGCAGAAAATAAGGAATTGTTTTAGATAAATCTCCCGATAAATAAAATCTTTATGCACCTTGCAATTGTGGAGCACTCAATATGCCAGCCAGGCCTTCCATTTTACCCCATGGTGAGTCCCACTGAGGCTCCTCTGGTTTAGCGTCTTCCATAAGCAAGTCTCTGGGGGACCTCTTGTCACTTATAACTGCCATACAAAAAATTGGGAATCAGAGAATGAATGATTTCCCCATTTGTATTCATTGATGGTAATATTACAAAAGATCAGTAATAAAGCTAAAGCAGTAAGACATGTGGCAACATCAATACATAATTTATATACTGCCTGTATAGAGGAACATTTAAAAATGAACCTTATTGTTTAATCATAAACTATGTGTGCGGAGCTCACACTAATCGATAAACAGGAAGCCCAACAGACCAGTACAGTGTCAAAAAAATAGGCTTGGACACATTGGGGACCACTACTCCCAGTACTTCACGTAATCTGCCATTTATAAATATTTGTTAGCGGATATATCCATATACCGCAATTATATATAGGCACAGCGTTAAGGAGTTCCTATCTTTTCACCACGGGTGGTTAACAGTAGGAGGGTCCTTTAATGTGTCCACTGATATTCTAGTACATGACAAATTTAGTGTGTAATGGGGTATTCAATATGTTTTTCTCCTCACCCACAAATGATACACCAACGTGTATTTCTTAAAGTCAGGAAAATCATAAAGAGGTGTATCGGTGGGTACTAAGTTTACCACCTATGATATAGCTTATACACCTCCCAGATTCAGAACAGAATACATTACAGGGGTGTAGTGGGTGGACCAGTGATTTACCACCCAACCCATACACACACTCCACAATACAATTATTACACCTATTTACACCTGATGCATTTCCCTGCATATAGCAGTTCATCAGAGGTGAGATTATACACGAGTAGCACGTATCGTGGGTTAGGAGTGTGTAGTGCTTAGGTTCAACGCAGCTTCACAATAGCCCACAAACACGCCGTGCCTAATACTTTACAGTAGCGTATCATTTGTCTTTATTGTGACATAATGAGTCAAGGTTTTTGTTCATGACATTTTACTAGCATGGAACCGCATCCTCGCTGACGTCTTTACAATCGGCTCATAGTTACGCTATATCATGCCAAATCTTCGCTCTGTCTAGGATGAGACGCCGGCGTTAGTATGGCCGCGCGTGCCGTGTGTACTCGCGTCTATTAATAGTCTTTGCTCCACCCTCACAGGGGGGTTGGTCCAGACTGCGGGAGCCAATCATGCATCGTATCAAGTTGTCATCCAGAAGGGCAAGACAAGGATGTCATTCGGATAGGTGGGTCCCCCCCTGCCAATACAAAACAGCTATGCTTGAATTCGCTCCTTCCCTTGTTTCTTTGGAAGGCCACGCCCCTCAAACCACCGCATCTGGTGATGCAGTGGCTATTTATGGAGGATATTATCGCGGATAGAGCAGGTAGGAAAAACAAATACGTGAAATTATAAGATAGGTGGTGCAATTATTATGCAAGTGAATAGAGACCTTGTTTCGGTAGGATAAACCCAAACCAGAGATACAGAAGAGACCAGCACATGCACGGTCCAAAGGGATAAAAGAAATCAGAATATAGTTATCATTACTTGGGACCAATATAACCAAAATCAAGAAACAGAAGCGATCTTTTAAAATAATAACGTGACCTCCAGGTGGACAATTCGGAGGATCTAAATAAAGCAAGTATAGACTATATGCTCATTGAGTCCATCGTTTTGCAAGGTTTTCAATGTGAAAATCCACCTGGATTCTCGTTGTATCACCTTGCGGGCGAAGTCCCCTCCCCTTGGGGATGGTTCCACCGTATCACCTTGCGGGCGAAGTCCCCTCCCCTTGGGGATGGTTCCACCACCTCAATGACCTGAAACTGCAGGACCCTGTGATTCCCCATTGTGATGATCCCACACATGTCTCGATATAGTTGTGTCTTCCTTATTTTTAGTGTCATTTACATGCTCCCTAATCCTCCTCCTGACTTCACGTGTGGTTTGTCCCACATACTGGGTGCCACAAATGTAGGTCATAAGATAAATCACCCCTGCAGATTCGCAATTGGCGAAATTGCACATCCAGTATGTTTTACCTTTGGTGGTACTTTGAAAAGATTTCCCTGTTGAGATGTATTTACAGGCTTTACAGCCCCCACACCTGAACATACCCTTGGGTTTTTCAGGAAGCCAAGTTCCCTGTGAGAGGCTTAAGATGACTATGGACAATCATATCTTTGATATTGCGTCCACGTTTACAGGTAATCGACGGATAATTCTCAATTACGTCCGTAATGTCCTTATCCATTTTCAGGATACCCCAATTCCTGCTCAGAATGTGATGTATTTCCCTGTGGCAGTTATCAAAGGTACCAATCACTCTCAACTTGGAGTCTCCATCTGTTCGTGTTTTTGGATTCAACAATGTATAGGACCAACCCCCCTGTGAGGGTGGAACAAAGACTATTAATAGACGCGAGTACAAGCGGCACGCACGGCCATACTAACGCCGGCGTCCCACTAGACAGATCGGAGTAATGTTATAATGAGTCAGATAGAAGATTTGGCATGATATAGCGTAAACTATGAACCGATTGTAAAGACAGTCAGCAGAGGATGCGGTTCACATGCTAGTAAAATGTCATGAACAAAAACCTTGACTCATTATAAGCTATAAGCTATATCATAGGTGGTAAACTTAGTACCCACCGATAACCTCTCAACTATGTGTGCTGGGCTCACAACTAGCGTAAACCAGAGCCCAACGACCAGTAGCAGTTCAAAAAACAGGCTTACACATTGGGGCCATCTACTCCCGTACTTCATGTAATCTGCCATTTATAAATATTTTGTTCGCGATATATCCATATACGCATATTATATTAGGCAGAGCGTAAGGTTTCCTATCTTTCACCACGCTGTGTTAACAGTAGGAGGGTCCTTTAATTGTCCACTGATATTCTAGTACACAACTATTAAGTGTATAATGGGTATTCATATGTTTTCTCCCTCACCTCCACAAAGCTCACCAACTGTATTTCTTAAATAGTCAGAAAATCATAAGAGTGTATCGTGGGTACTAAGTTACCACTATGATAGTACTATACACCTCCCAGATTCAGAACAGAATACATTAACAGGGTGTAGTGGTGGACCAGTGATTTACCACCCACCCATACATACACCTCCCACTACCAATTATTTACACCTATTTACACCTGATGCATTTCCCGCATATAGCATTCATCCAGTGAGATTATATAACAACGATGTATCCACGTATCGTGGGTTTAGGAGTTGTGTAGTGCTTAGGTTCAACGGCAGCTTCACAATGCCCACAACCGCCGTGCCTAATACTAGTTACAGTAGCGATCATTTGTTTTTATTGTGACATAATGAGTCAAGTTTTTGTTCATGACATTTTACTAGCATGTGAACCGCATCCTCTGCTGACTGTCTTTACAATCGGCTCATAGTTTACGCTATATCATGCCAAATCTTCGCTCTGTCTAGTGAGACGCCGGCGTTAGTATGGCCGCCGTGCCGCTTGTACTCGCGCTATATAGGAGTCTTTGCTCCACCCTCACAGGGGGTTTGTCCAGACTGCGGAGCCAATCATGCATCGTATCAGTTGTCATCCAGAAGGGCAAGACAAGGATGTCATTCGGATAGGGGTGTGGTCCCCCCCTAGCCAATCACAACACTATGCTTGAATTCGCCCTTCCTTGTTTACTTGGAAGCCACGCCCCTCAAAACCACCCCGCATCTGTGATGCAGTGGCTATTTATGGAGATATTATCGCAATATAGCAGGTAGGAACAACAACGTGAATTTCACAGATGGTGCGGCATATTATGCAAGTGCATAGAACCTTGTTTCGTGTAGTAAACCCCAACCAGAGATACGAAGAGACCAGCACATCGCACGGTCCAAAGGGAAAAAGAAATCAGAATATAGTTTATCATTACTTGGGACCAATAAAACTCAATCAAGAAACAGAGCATCTTTTAAAATAATAACTGACCTCCAGTGGAAACATTCGTAGGATCTTAATCAAGCAAGTATAGACTATATGCTCATTGATTCCATCGTTTTGCAGGTTTCAATGTGAAAATCCACCTGGATTCTCGTTGTATCACCTTGCGGCGAAGTCCCCTCCCCTTGGGTGGTTGGTTCCACACCTCAATGACCTGAAACTGCAGGACCCTGTGATTCCCCATTGTGATGATCCACACATGTCTCGATATAGTTGTCTTCCTTATTTTTAGTGTCATTTACAGCTCCTAATCCTCCTCCTGACTTCACTGTGGTTTTGTCCCACTACTGGGTGCCACAAATTTGTCATAATAAATCACCCCTGCAATTGCAATTGGCGAAATTGGCGCATCCATAGGTTTTACCAGTGTGGTACTTTGAAAAGATTTCCCTGTTGAGATGTATTTCCACAGCTTTACAGCCCCCACACCGTGAACATACCTTGGGTTTTTTCAGGAACAAGTTCCCTGTGAGAGGCTTAAGAGTGACTATGGACAATCATATCTTTGATATTCCGTCCACGTTATAGGTATCGCGATAATCCTCATTACGTCTGCGATGTCTTGTCCATTTTCAGAACCCCATTCCTTGCTTAGAATGTGATGTATTCCCTGTGGCAGTTAAAAAGTCAATCACTCTCAACTTGGAGTCTCCATTGTTCGTGTTTTTGGATTCAACATGTATTCCTTATGACACTCCGTGCTTAGGATTGCCTCCTTCAGCACTTGAGGAGGATAACCCCTCTCAGCAAATCTTTACGAAGATCTTTAGCGTCTGCTAAATAGTCCCCAGTTGAGGAGCAATTTCTCTGTACCCTCAGGTACTGACATTTGGAATGCCCTTTTTCAAAGAACCGATGCAAGCTATTACACTGCTAAAGTTGTTAGTCGCAGTTGATTTTCGGAATAGCTTGGTTTTTAGTTTTCCTGTAGGGGATAGTTCAATTGTTACATCCAAGAATGTTAACGACCATGGTTAATTTCCGACGTGAAGAAAGACCCAGTTGATTGACGTTCAGCATCTCCACAAATTCGCAAAAGAGTTCTTTGTTTCCACTCCAGAAATAAGGACATCATCGATGAACCTCAGCCACAGCACTATGGCCAAGGTCCATCGTTCATGCTTCTCATGAAACACCACCTCTCTCTCCCCCAGCCCAGTAGAGATTGGCATATGTGGGAGCACATTGGGCTCCCATTGCAACTCCCTGAGCTTGTGGAAGATTCTCCCTCAAAAAGAAAAAAAATTCTGTCAGATAAAGTCCAATAACTTAAGGACAAAGTTGTTATGGGCCGAAAATTGGACTCCCTTTGTTTTCAAAAGTCTCCCACAGCCTCACATCCCTTGTCATTGGGATGGAGATGTACAGGGCCTCCACATCGAGGCTAGCTAGTAGATCCCTGTGGAAGCTCGAACATCATCATCTGCCTCAGAACATCATAGTGGTCCCTCACATAGAAGGGAGGGACACTACGAATTTCGCAGTATCTCATCAATTATTATGCTTGCATTTTGTGTCACTATTGACCCCCGATACGATAGGTCTCCTTCAATGGGGTCACTCCCTTATGTATCTTGGGTAGGAGTAGAACGTGGCTGTGCTGGAATTGTCGGGATACATAAATTTCCATTCCTTCTCTTATTAATTGTGTTGCCCTTCATGCCTCATCAAGGATCTTTCGTAACTCCTGCTAAACTGTTCGCTCGGGTTCATAGACAGCTTCTTGTAGCAATGTTGATCTTTGAGTATCCTTAGGCACATCACAACATATTTATCCCTTTCCAGTCACACCACATTCCCCCCCTTATCCGATGTTTTATGATGATTGTGGGGTCACTACTTAAATTTCTTAAGGCTTCCTGCTCACCCCTGGAGAGATTCGGTTGCGTCATATATCTCGTATCCAGGGTACATAACTGGTCTGTTCAACTTTTCATGAAGACACTTGGAGAGCCATCGCACACTGGTGCTGTATTTTTAGATTTAGGTTTAAAATTAGTGAAAGGACCCTCACCTGCGTTCTCTCTCTCTCTCTCTCCTCCAGGAGGGCCTCCAAGTTATAAAAATCAACATATCTGCCCCGTTAATCCTAGTTCAAGACACTTTTCCTGTCATGCATCTTAAAAAAATTTTCCATTTAAGTCTACGACAGATTCAAGATCCTTAACCCATTCAAAGATATCCACCGTGCGGAACAGGAACAAAAGACAGTCCTTTTGATAGGACACTCCTCTCCTCATCAGATAAAGTTCTATCGACAGATAATAATTTGGAGTTATCAGTGATAGAACAGGAAGGGAGGACTTGTTTTTTGAGGCTCGTTCTGTCCCTAATAGTAATTTGAGATGGGTAACTCCTGCCTAAAAATGTTTCTCTCTCGGAGCTGGTGCTGGGTGTTCCCTCTTTCCACCTCGTGGACCCCTGCTGCCTCTACCCTCCTGTGCTACCTTCCTCTCCCCTTCCACTGAGTTGGCGCTTTCACTTCTTTACCTCGGTTTCCCCTTCCTCTTTGGGTTGTGAGCCCTCAGAGACGATGAGGACTGCTCACTCCTTATCACCTGAGTTTTTGATAAAAACATCTAACGCTCTTCCTTCCTTAAAGCTAATGTTCCCTACAATATTGAATGTTGCGGCGGTGAACCATCCCAGGAGGGACTTCGCCCGCAAGGTGATACAAGATAATCCAGTGGATTTTCACATTGAAAACCTTGCAAAACGATGGACTCAATGAGCTATTATCTATCCTTGCTTTATTAGATCCTCCGAATTGTCCCCCTGGAGGTCACGTTATTATTTTAAAGATCGCTCTGTTTCTTGATTTTGGTTATATTGGTCCCAAGTAATGATAACTATATTCTGATTTCGTTTATCCCTTTGGACGTCGATGTGCTGGTCTCTTCTGTATCTCTGGTTTGGGTTTATCCTACCGAAACAAGGTCTCTTGCACTTGCATAATAATTGCCCACCTATCTTATAATTTCACGTAAGTGTTTTTCCTACCTGCTATCCGCGATATATCCTCCATAAATAGCCACTGCATCACCAGATGCGGTGGTTTGAGGGGCGTGCCTTCCAAAGAAACAGGGAAGGAGCGATTTTCAAGCAAGCTGTTTTGATTGGCAGGGGGGACCCACCTATCCGAATGACATCCTCGTCTTGCCCTTGGATGACAGCTGGATACGATGCATGATTGCTCCCGCAGTCTGGACCAACCCCCCTGTGAGGGTGGAGCAAAGACTATTAATAGACGCGATACCACGGCACGCGCGGCCATACTAACCCGGCGTCTCACTAGACAGAGCGAAGATTTGGCATGATATAGCGTAAACTATGAGCCGATTTGTAAAGACTCAGCAAGGATCGGTTCACATGCTAGTAAAATGTCATGAACAAAAACCTTGACTCATTATGTCACAATAAAGACAAATGATACGCTACTGTACTAGTATTAGGCACGGCGGTTTGTGGGCATTGTGAAGCTGCGTTGAACCTAAGCATACTACAACTCCTAAACCCACGATACGTGCTACATCGTGTATAAATCTCCCTCTGATGAACTGCCTATATGCAGGAAATGCATCAGGTGTAAATAGGTGTAATAATTGTATGTGGAGGTGTATGTATGTGGGTGGTAAATCACTGGTCCACCACTACACCCTCTGTAATGTATTCTGTTCTGAATCTGGATGTGTATAAGCTTATCATAGGTGGTAAACTTGAGTACCCACCGATACACCTCTTTATGCATTTTCCTGACTTTTAAGAATACACGTTGGTGATAGCTTTGGGTGGGAGAAAAACATATTGAATACCCCATTACACACTAAATTTGTTCATGTACTAGAATATCAGTGGACACATTAAAGGACCCTCCTACGTTAACCACAGCGTGGTGAAAAGATAGGAACTCCTAACGCTGTGTTAATATAAATGCGGTATATATGGATATATCCGCTAACAAATATTTATAAATGGCAGATTACTGAAGTACTGGGAGATTGTCCCCAATGTGTCCAAGCCTATTTTTTTGACACTGTACTGGTCTGTTGGCTTCCTTTTTGTATTAGGTGAGCTCGCACACATAGTTTATGAATTTACAATAAAGGTTCATTTTTAAATGTTCCTCTATACAGGCAGTATATTAATTAGTATGATGTTGCACATGTCTTACTGCTTTAGCTTTATACTGACTTTGTAATTTAACATCATGAATACAATAGTGGAAATCATTCATTCTCTTGATTCCCAATTTTTTGTTGGCAGTTATAAGTGGACAAGAGGTCCCCCAGAGACTTGCTTATGAAGCAGCTAAACCAAGGAGCCTCAGTGGGACTCACCATGGGGTAAAAGGCAGGCTGGCTGCATATTGAGTGCTCCACAATTGCAAGGTGCATAAAGATTTATATTATCGGGAGATTTATCTAAAACAATTCCCTTATTTTCTGTCAATGTACAGTATGTTATATTTTGGATTGATTTTTTTTTCTGGTCTTGGGTTTTTCACCAGACGATGTAATTTATTGTTACTATGCATTCGAGGTTGAAAGCTGTGGGAATTTGCTATGATTCCTTAAGACACCACAGCAGAAATAAACTTTTGACTTCTGGTGGATTTTGCCTTAAGCCGCTTTAGGGAACTATTGCTACTTTCCCCACTGGATATTTAGCCTGCCCCACCACTACTGTGCAGAAATGCTTTTATTTTTAACTCAATAAAGTTTAACCAAAATGATGTATAATTTGTGTATCCATGTGATAATTTCCTCCTCCTTCTATAGCGGCTGTGTTTTGGAGAACAGCTTAACATTCATACTGGTGGAATTGACTTGGCTTTCCCTCTCATGAAAAGGAATAACCCCCCCCTCATGCGATGCCTATCACCATGTAATCAATGGGGGAACTATTTTCTAACCTCTGGTAGGTCTGATATATACTGGGCTTGCATATGAGACTGGTATTTAGTACTAGTATTTGGTGAACTAGAGGAGTTTCCTCCATGCTATCGTTGCAAACCTATGTTGCGCTGTCTAGCCCTTGATAAGTGTGGATGCTAGTGTATGTTTGATCAAAGCCTGGGCAGTGAGAACACAATCCAGAACACTTGGAGATGCTGCAATCCTAAAAACAAAGGCATGATTTAACATCTGTCTCAACCTGCTCGCTAACACGACGTTTGCAGGCTTGTATGGTCACCATCAGCAACTTGTGTTATGTGCCATCATTGTGTTTCTATATATTTCATCACAGCAAGACTAAATCAATCTTGTGTTAGATCATAATGTTGGATCATTCCAGCACCCCAAATGAACAGAAGCCACCAACGTTAATATAATTTTGTATATATTAAAAACATTTACAAAAGGGGAATATTTTGCACCACAAATTTTATTGATCCGGTTAGTGGGGGGGGGGTGTGCGAGTGTGGTTTGCTTGTTGTTTACCTACCTTTACTATTAGAACATACAATATAGACCAGGCACAAATAAAAACAATGCTTGTGGAACTGTCCAGCTTAATTTTTCAGTGTTCTGAACAGTTAGACCCATCTTGTGCCTGGGGCGCTTGTCCTTGCTCATAGGACGATAGGGTCTCAGCACAGCCGTGCTATAAACCCTGGGTAACTGGGGTACAGCGAAACCTCTCATATCCATCGCTGATACACTGAAGTTGGTGGGGGGGGGGGTGAGGTTTGGATGTAATATGTACAGTTTAACCGCTGCTTACACTTCCAGGAACCTCAAGACGCTTTCAATAGCCTAATGCATAGTACCATTTGAAACCATGCACTTTTTGATTCAACCAAAATGCCACATGTGAACCGATCCTAGGTCATTTCTTTTAGATGGCCCTTACGTGACCTTTGCAGTTTTTTTTCTACCCATTTCTAATTTATTTCTGTGGTGAATGTTATTACGGATGTTCATATTTTAGGAAATGTGGTTTGGTTTATACTATGGAATGTACGGAATCATTATCGATCAGTGCTCTAAATGTATAGATGTTCTTTTGCAAGCATCCATCTCATATCGAGCATTAATGTTGTCCACCTCTATGGATCAGTTGTCACTTTTATGCTCTTCAGGTCTCATCAGAACTTTAGTGATCTCGACATACCATAATTTGTTTAAGTCAGTTTTTGCTGTGATTATTGATCAATTTACTGTGCCCCAACTCATCCTCGTTGGTCAGCACAACTTTTCTTCTTCTTTTAATAAAGCCATTTTATTTACATGCATTCCAAAAACAAGCACAGACACTAAATAGCCCCTTTTCTCCCAGGGCATTTACTCTGCAGGAATCGAAGAAAAATGTCAAAGTCTTTGAAAAACTCCATTACAGTGAAGTAATTGTGTTCTAATCTTGGGAAATTGATGAAATCACTGTCATGACAGTTGTTGTGAGTTATGTGCTGAATGCAATGAGAGTTGTGTGGAAAATTTGGGATCTGGTTTTACTAGCAGTGCAGAACTAGTTAAAGGTAACCTGTTAGAAAGAAATGTACCTACTAACCATTAGCATTGTTGTCGACAGTTTCGATCAGATATCAGACTTTTCTTTTCATGATTCAGTCACATCTTGCATAAGCAAATTCAGCTACCATGATGTAACAGGTATGTCACATTTTCATTCCATGAGCATATTTCCCAAATCCAAAGCCAGTAAGGAACTGTAAGTAAAAAATTACCAGTTGATATCAGCAGATCCCAACTTCTTCTTTATTGTAACTGTATTAAAACCTGTAACAGCCATTGCAAGCTCTGCTGACCCTGTTTTCAGACTGATATCGTCTAAAATCCGGAACCTAAATACGGCTAAAACACTTAACTCTATATAGAGAGGCAAGGTTGTTATCATATATACCTCACTGGCCCTTAATTAGGTACACCGTGCTATTAACGTTGGACCCCCTGCCTCTATTCCTTCGTGGCATAGATTCACAAGGAAGCATTCCTCAGAGATTTTTGGTCCATAATTGACATGATGTCCTCACAGTTGCCGCAGATTTGTCGGCTGCACATCCATATGCGATCTCCCGTTCCACCACATCCCAGAAGATGCTCCTATTGGATTGAGATTCTGGTGACTGTTGAGCCATTTGAGTCACAGTGGACTCATTGTCAGGGTTCAAGAACCATTCCCTGAGATGATTCCATCTTTCTGACATGGCGCATTATCCTGCGGAAATTAGCCCATCAGCTTTTGGTACATTGTGGTCATAAAGGGATGCCACGTGTCAGCAACAATCCTCAGGTAGGCTTTTGCGTTGCAAGATGCTCAATGTACCAAGGGCCCCAAAGAGTGCCAAGAAAATATTCCCCACCCATCACCACCCCCACCAGCTGACCGTTGATACAAGCAGATGGATCCATGCTTTCATGTTTGTTGACGCAAATTCTGACCCTACCCTCCGAATGTCGCCAGCAGAATCGAGACTCATCAGACCAGCCAACGTTTTTTCAATCTTCTACTGTCCAATTTCGATGAGCTTGTGCAAATTGTAGTCTCAGTTTTCCTGTTCTTAGCTGAAAGGAGTGGCACCGGTGTGGTCTTCTGCGTTAGCCATCGCCTCAAGGTCGACGTACTGTGTCGTTCAAGATGCTTCTTCTGCCTTCTTTGGTTGTAACGGGTGGCGATTTGAGTCACGTTTGCCTTCTAATCAGCTCGAACCGGCTGCCCATTCGCGTCCTCTGACCTCGGGCATCAACAAGGCATTTCCACCCACAGAATGCCGCTCACTGGATGTTTTTCTTTTTCAGACCATTCTCTGTAAACCCTAGAGATTTTGTGCGTGAAAATCCCATTAGATTCCAGGCAGTTTCTGAAATACTCAAACCAGCCCTTCTGGCACCACCACCATACCACGTTCAAAGTGCACTCAATCACCTTTCTTCCCCATACTGATGCTCGGTTGAACTGCATGAGATTGTCTTGACCATGTCTACATGCCTATGCCTGAAGTGTTTTGCGGCCCAGTGTATTGGCTGGATTAGAAATTAAGTGTTACGACATTTGGAACAGGTGTACCTAATAAAGTGGCCGGGAGTGTATGACTCTAAACAATTTTCTCTTAGGCCTAGGTTTACACCTCCTTCTTTCCTGCAGATGGTTGTAAGGACACGTCATGAGGATTCCACATGATTCCACCGTGCTGAACCATGAAGGAACATGATCTACCAATATACTGGCAGGCGGTTAATAGGTCCATGTCTGCTAGCTTGATTACTTGGATTTTTCGACAATGCAGAACATGGTTTCTTTCCATAGCTTTGACATTTTGGAAACTTGGTCAAAAGTATAGAATTTTGGGGTCCAAGCTGCTGTTAATCTTGGGCCTGCGGTGGCTTGCTAAAAAATGATTTTGTTACTTTAAATGACTCTATATTGACTCTATGACTATATTGACAACTATAAGCCAATTCATAACCGAGCAGTATTAAGGTACTTCCTATGTAGCCCAATGCTGGAAGTTTTTTCGTCATTATATATGTATCTGCTCACTTCATGACTGTGCTTCTAAACTAAGAAACTATTTTCTTAAATCGCAGAACTATTTAACAATCTTAGCAACGTACTTCCTCTCTCCACTTATTTTATCTCTTAACCTCCCCCCACCTCCCCAACACACTTCCTAAAATCCACCTTTTGAATTTAGTATTGGTAGAAAATTGAAGTCTTCACCCACTGAACTTCATTACAAGGCGGTCCCGCGTTCTTAAGGACACCCGACTTACAGACAACCCATAGTTACAGACAGACCCCTCTGACCTCTGTGAACTCTCTGAATCTTTACTTTAGTCCCTCAGGCTGCAATAATCAGCTGTAAGGTCTGACTGACGCTTATTGATAACCTTTCCCATTACACAGCAAAAATGTTAAACTCCAATTGTCCACTGGGCCAACTTTTGATTGCAATGGATCTACAAATTATAAAATATACAGTTTCGACTGACATACAAATCAACTTAATACCAAGCTCCGGACCCTATCTTGTACTACCCGGGGACGCCTGGATTCCGATATTTTGTAAAAATTAATTTTTGATCAAATCTTGGTTTGAGCCTTAAATCGATGTAGGCATCGCACTGAGGAAGCTCTACTTTTTCCCTTTACTCCGTTGGATTGCCCATTTGCAATACGAGCCTTCCAGGAGGAATCGTTTTGGAAGCACTGCTCGTTACTTTCTCTTGACACACTGGTCGTTCTGCACTGAGCATCCTACCCAGGTGAGAGCATAACTACCTGACCTTAGTCCACCAGAAATAGGATTCCCTTGAACCACAACGGGTGTTTTGACCTATGAGCGCCCTTGTGTCATTTATTTTTTGTTTCCATCTACCAATCTTCACCCATTGCACAGAACTGGTCGGACTAGTCGCCTACTGACCTACTGAAAATTGATATTTAATGTCCAGTGTAGCCTCATTCATATAGAATTGGTAATGAGTTTAACTTCTATATTTAAACACCTTGCCGACCGAGACAACTAATATCGTCCTCGCCAGCAGGATGTATGGAAGCGCTCACGATCTGAGCTCTCTCTCATATACCGCGGTAACAGCTGTATAATACAGCCAATTACCCGCTTGTCACGCCGCCGTCTGGTGCGGTTTACCGATCGCGGCAGCTAACCTTTAAGTGCGCGCGGTCGAACCCTGCGGCACCTAATTACAGGGGGGGTGTTAAATTGCGTCCGCCATCTTGGATGCCCGATCGCCGCCCCTGGAAAATCATCGAGGGCGGCTATCAGTTGCTATGGCAGCCTAGAGTCCATTGAGCTGCCAAGTGCATGCTTATAATACCCCCAGAGGGCAGCTATTAAAATCATGGTAGAATAGGTATATCTGCAATACAGTAGTATTGCCCTTATATAGTATTAGCAATCGGACCCTGCAGTGTTAATTAACCTGGAGGATCTAAAATAATGGGCAAAAAAAATTCAAAAAATATTGAAAAAATAGTAAAAGAAGTAAAAGTTTACATCCCTAGAACTTTTCCCTAGAACGGAATATAATAAACAGTAATCATGAAACACTTGGGTATCATCGCGTCCCACAATGTCCGATCTATCAAAATATATAGCGATTTTTTCCAGGTTTAACCCGTAACGAAAAGTTGGCGCCCAAGTCGAAATGCCCCTTTTTTGCCATTTTTGAAAATAAAAATTCTATAAACAGTGATCAACAGCCCATACAGTTCTCAAAAAAAAGCATTAAAAACTTCTTCAAAAGTTGCAAAAAATGACACCCCCACGCTCCGTGTACTGAAGTCTAAAATTATTAGTGCCAGCAACATGGCAAAATGAAGAATTTTTTTTTTGTATGAAGTTTAAATTTTTTTAATGTAGAAACATTATAAAACCTGTACAAATTTGGTACCGCCGGTCTACCGAACCAAGAATACAATAGACATGTTGATTTAGGGAGTTCAGTAAGCTGTAAAAACAAATCCAAGCGCCACAAAAAACGCTGCATAATGCGTTTTTTCCACATTTTCACTGCATTCGAATTTTTTCCCGCTTCCCAATGCATGGATGATAATAAATACCATCACTATAAACTTCCATTGTACGCAGAAACAAGCACAAACGACTATTTATATGGAAAATAAAAAAGTTAACAATTTTTTGAACGTGGGGAGTGAAAAATGAAAATGCAAAAACGAAAAAGGGCCACGTCCTAAGGTTAAAGAATTGTGCCCTAGAAACAATATTTAGCATAAAGGGGAAACATGTTAAGGGCAGACATGCAAAACAGCGTGTGAAACGTGATTATCTTGCACATAGCCCTATGATGAACGGAGTTCAATACTTTGTCCTGAATTCGGACTGACATGGACATGTCATTTCGCGCCTAAGGTTCGGTCACTACGTGGCGTTTAATGATCCGTTGTCAACAACTGCAACAGCCAAGAAAAATTTGCCTAATGACATGATGTTAACAATTGGAATTTACCATTTACAACAATTAACCCGTGTTAAATTGTGACATATTATGTGTTAACTTTGTGTTAATGGTTGCTTTCTATGCAAAGTACATACTTTAATGGAGGGCGAGATCTGCTCGCAGCTATTGGCTGCTTGCGTTTTGAACACATATTAAATGCCATGTGTGAAGCACCCCGAAAGGGGGGAGACATGGGTTCACGGGAGGGGTTGTGTAGTGATTGTGGTATAACACTGGATACGACTGTGACTCAAGCAGGTAATTTTTCCAGTGGCGACCCAACTTCAACCTCTGCATTGTACAAGGAATTATGTCTTTTTTTCCCCTTCCTCCCCCATTAGATACATATTGGGGCTTGTGGAGTGGGGTTTAAAGGGTTTTCCCGACTATTCAATTGGGCCTTATCCCCAGGAATAGGGTCCTAACTGCTGATCAGTGGGGTCTCGGTGATTATACCCCCACAGATCACGAAAACGAAGGGTCCCGATAGGGTGCCGTACCTCTGTCTGACCCCTTATCGCTCCCTGAGAGTAAGGGAGAAGCTGGCCATGCATGATGGCATGGGATCGCATACTAAAAGCTGCCAGAACCGCAAACAGGGTATGGGACCCCTTTGGTGTATTTTGCGCTCGGGCAGTCGGGTCATACACAGGGCTGTGGAATTCAATGAAGTGATGGGGATGTGTGGCTACTTGCTTTGTCAACGCTTGTCCATTTCCCCACAACTACAGGTGGGGCGGCTTTGCCAAGCAGGTGTGGTTTTTCACCTAAAATGTTTGTTGTTCTTGAATACAGCATTTAAATCTGTTACTGATCATCAGCAAAATCACACACCTACAGCTGCCCATATTGGGCAGAATATGGTAGGAACAACACCCCTTTTCAGTCTGCAACTACAGTAAAAAAAGGAAAAATTCAATCCACCCCTTCCGTGGAAATGACATAAAATAAACAAATATAATCCTAAAAATGTTTAGATTCGCTGCGTCCCAAAATATATTTGATCTATCTAACATAATTCCCCATTTTGGCAGTACAGAAAAAATTTATGTAAAGTAGTAAATTAAGTAAAAAATAAAGCCAATAAAACCTATATTTAGTGATATCTTTGAATTTGGCAACCCAAAAATAATTGATTTGGAGCACACAGTGAAAGCCCACAGGAAGTGTTTTTTCTGTCACGTTTAACGCAAGTTCCACCTCCGCCGCGAGCTCATGGATGTGCCTGCTTGCTTGTAGGAGCAGGCACATAGAGCTTGTGCAGATGCTGCCTGTAGGCACTGCTGTTGATTCTAACCAGGGGGCAGAGCCACAGGTTTTTCTGGCCCCTAGTGAATTCACTGACACAGGTGGGCCAGTCTGACCCGTCACAGAATGGCATGGCAAGTGCAGACTGCAAAGAGAGAGGTTGCTTGGAAAATTAATACTACAAGTTACTAATGCCCAGAAACCGTGCAATTCTCATTGACGAGACTACCATTTACTGCAATTTGTTGAAGGAACACGTTTGTTGAGCTTAAGCCCGTTGCTAGGCTAAAATATGTAAGTAATATGATGCACTGGTATTTTAAGTATTATGCAGTATGTAAATTTCTAATATGACATATTATATTTCTATATTTTTATATCATATTACTTCTCTATAGGAATTTCGCAGTCTTTCTCCTCTATGAGTTCCGGATGTTTTTTGTTTAGACGCTCCTAAATAGATTAAATCCAGTGGTAATGTCCTTTTTATGTTGTATTTTGGCCTCCATAAACTTTCATTTTTTTTTAAGGTATGTTAAGGGGGCCTTCTAACCAGAGGGAAATTGATGACCTATCTATGGCGAGCTTTCTGTCCCGAGTCAGCCAGCTACCATAAGAACAAGCCAGGCTATCCACCAGAGTCGGGTGGAATCGGCGAATCACTGGTAGTCTGACCCCACCAATAGGAACCTTTAAATATAACTATTTTAATTCTTTTTATTTATGTTTTTTGATTGCATCAGGTAAAATGTATACCGTTTTGGCCTATCTGTTATTTTTTTCCTTATTATATAATTATATGATATGATAAGATACGCTTTCGTGAAACAGTAATCAGTTCAGTGATAGCAAACAGCCTAAAAAACACCAAGGGTGGATGCCAATTCACCGATTTCACATTCACCACCCAAATATGGCAACAGTAATCCCTAGATCAATGTCATCATAAAATCTGGTTCCTGGAATGAAAAGTGTCACTCTATTACATTTATAATGTTGTTGAATGTTTCCAACTTTCAGCCTTGAAGGGAATATTTAATAGTGACATTAAAAGTACAGTTTGTCTTGCAGTAACCAAGGATTCTCTAAAAATGGATAAGTCAAAAAATTATGGCATTTGGAGGATAGAAGTAAAAAACACTGTGGCAGCAGTGGGTTTGGTAATCAGTCAGCCATTTGACCATTACAAACTGTAGTCCCCTGTTATCTTACAGCACGAGAGCTGAAGATACCTTTGTAACACCATGCACCTGAGGTTTTTTCTAGCAGGGTTCTGGTTTACTCAGCAGAAAATGAGAAGTTTTGGAGCGGATCAATGGGGAGCTCTACGAGAATAGTGCCCCAGTACACACAATCCAGCTACAATCCTGAAATTTTTAATACAGTCTTCCACAGTTCTGCTGCTACTATGCACACTAAGGCTAACTTTCATAAGGGATTGCATTCTTCATCTTGACAAATATATAAAATTCACCAAATGTTATTACTACAATTCATAAAATTACAAATAAGTGCATGATCAAATAGAAGACCACCAAAGCGCTTATCTTATTTACAATGCTGCATGTCCTCTTTCTCCACAGCTGTGCTGTCCTCCCGACACAGTATAACGGCCTGTCCATTCTGTACTCTGGACCCTAGGTTATGGACCACAAATGCTACTTCGATCAACCCTCTAATCGCTGTCCATACCATAGCCAGGGATAAACGGTGCTACAATTAACAGTCTCCATATAAGGAATGGAACAGATGCAAGGGTGTCCCTCCCGCGCTTCCACTTTTCTTCTTGATTATTTAACCCGTCCTTCTATACAATCTGTATATTGCAGACGGTCGGGGTGAAATTATAAATTGGCAGCATATCTGACACTTTTTTTGTTTTATCTAACCGCTCCCCCGTGTTCCCTTCTTTCTATCAATTTTACATTTTTTTTGAAGAAATCATGGCTATGGCTTGGCTGTCCCAGCTTATGAACGAGCATTCTTGGTCCTTACTTTCATTTATGCTCTCCACTGACTCACACAAAATACCAGCATCCACCCCCAAATCCACCACCGTAGGCTCAAACAGAGTATTAGCTCAGTCTCTCTCGAGAACTATTCTGACCGCAGCAAAGCTCACCACCGGAAGGGAAAGTGGGGTAATGGGGGATGCCAGAGAAGAGGTTCACACACATTCCGAGTGGGGAGTTAGTCGCGCGTGGGGGGGTTGCGAGGCGAAAAAAGCCATGGTGCTGGGCAGTATCCAGCGGTGTTCCAATCTCTAATTTCCCACCCTTAGTACCAGAGCTGTGCAAAAATATCCCACGCTTGTCCATTGCGAGTTTTTTTTTCTGTTTGGCTGCAACATCCTGAAAGAGGAATTCCTCCACCCCATTTTGTTATACAAGCCTTACCAATTTGTAAAAATTTGTAATATGTACCAATTGCATTTTGACACTGTTTTATCTGTCCAAACCAACAACGCCATTCCTGCACACCGCCAACCACTTATGAGGAAAACATTGCGGAGGTAATCCCCTCCCACATATCGGTGTGTACTACCAGCAACTCACCTTGGTAGAGTGGTCGACTTGGTGCCGACATGCTATTATAAGACTAATGTTCCCTCTCCTGTCTAGCAATATGTCAGCAGAACAACATTGGTCAGGTTTGATGCCCATTGAACAATCTTGGGGTTTCCTACAGTGTTCTTCACTTCCTCTATCCCCTGCTCTGTATCCTTCTGGACTTTAACAGCACATCAAACCACTCTTAAAGCTTTGCTTGCTCTGGGGCTCATGGCGGCACATTCTTCTCATGGCAGGAGAGCGGAGACCTCTCTCTCTCTCCGGAGGGACTCTTCCCACTGAAAAAACAAGCAACACCTACATTTTATTTCATAGTATGTTCGCAACATATTAAAAGTGTCTGGTGAGGAGAAGGAGGATATGTAATGAGACATACATATCCTCCTTCTCCTCACCAGACACTTACATATCCTCCTTCTCCTCACCAGACACTTTTAATATGTTGCGACATACTATGAAATAACAGGCCCAAAATAATGCTAAAAGGTAATCACAGAACTTGTAAAGCAGGCACTTTGGCATTAATCAAGACCCTCTATAAATCCAATAAGCATTCATATAAATAGTTTGGCAGGGATCACCTTTCTTGTTTATTGCCCACCTTCGTTAACCAGTCTTCTTACCTATTGGCATTGTTTTTGTGGTTTTTCTTTCATGGTAGTATAAGACATTTCACAGCTGTCCGGGGGGGTTACAGTGGCCCATACAGCTATTAGTTCCCTTCATGTCTTCTTCTCTTGAATTTTTTGCATGCATTGGCCTGTTGGCCTTATTTTTATTACTTATTGTGGGTCATGCTTACAATGTGTGAGAAAAGGGATCAATTATTATGTGTACAGTTTTTGATCTATTTTAATTTCCTCCACTAGCTGTTTGATTACATAGATTCCATGAGTGGAAGCCCACGAGTCACCTAAAGATCTCTTCTTTCATGAACTTGCCAGTGCCTACCTCAAAGGCCCCAGCTTATCTGTGAGCCTATACAGGGAGGATGTCCTGGCAATGGTATGTATTGTCCACTTTTTGTCTATTTCGATCTATAACTCCTGCTGATATATGGAATATGAGATTATTTTGCACATAAACAATCAACAACCAAGACAGAAATTTTTATCTGCTCCTTTATCCTGTTCACTTTCCTGTTTCCCTACATTCTGGTGCTCCTTTTAGCTGGACTTCTCCCGCCATTGGCTAGATATGTATGCCACCATGTGTCCACAAGTCAGCCTTCAGCCCCCCCAGGTATTTAAGGCATGTTCCCTGTCCCGTGGAATGGAGGGATGATACTGGTAACACATCCGTCTGCGGAAAGATTCATCGGTGGTCTGACAGTAATCTGCCATTTTATAAATATTTGTTAGCGGATATATCCATATACCGCATATTATATTAAGGCAGAGCGTTAAGGAGTTCCTATCTTTTCACCACGCTGTGTTAACAGTAGGAGGGTCCTTTAATGTGTCCACTGATATTCTAGTACATGACAAATTTTAGTGTGTAATGGGGTATTCAATATGTTTTTCTCCCTCACCCCAAAGCATCACCAACGTGTATTTCTTAAAAGTCAGGAAAATCATAAAGAGGTGTATCGGTGGGTACTAAGTTTACCACCTATGATATAGCTTATACACCTCCCAGATTCAGAACAGAATACATTACAGGGGTGTAGTGGTGGACCAGTGATTTACCACCCAACCCATACATACACCTCCACAATACCAATTATTTACACCTATTTACACCTGATGCATTTCCCTGCATATAGCAGTTCATCAGAGGTGAGATTATACACGATGTAGCACGTATCGTGGGTTTAGGAGTTGTGTAGTGCTTAGGTTCAACGCAGCTTCACAATGCCCACAAACACGCCGTGCCTAATACTAGTTACAGTAGCGTATCATTTGTCTTTTATTGTGACATAATGAGTCAAGGTTTTTGTTCATGACATTTTACTAGCATGTGAACCGCATCCTCTGCTGACTGTCTTTACAATCGGCTCATAGTTTACGCTATATCATGCCAAATCTTCGCTCTGTCTAGTGAGACGCCGGCGTTAGTATGGCCGCGCGTGCTCGCGTCTATTAATAGTCTTTGCTCCACCCTCACAGGGGGGTTGGTCCAGACTGCGGGAGCCAATCATGCATCGTATCAAGCTGTCATCCAGAAGGGCAAGACGAGGACGTCATTCGGATAGGTGGGTCCCCCCTAGCCAATCACAACAGCTATGCTTGAATTCGCTCCTTCCCTTGTTTACTTTGGAAGCCACGCCCCTCAAACCACCGCATCTGGTGATGCAGTGGCTATTTATGGAGGATATTATCGCGGATATAGCAGGTAGGAAAACAACATACGTGAAATTATCAGATAGGTGGCGGCAATTATTATGCAAGTGCATAGAGACCTTGTTTCGGTAGGATAAACCCCAAACCAGAGATACAGAAGAGACCAGCACATCGCACGGTCCAAAGGGATAAAAGAAATCAGAATATAGTTATCATTACTTGGGACCAATATAACCAAAATCAAGAAACAGAAGCGATCTTTTAAAATAATAACGTGACCTCCAGGTGGACAATTCGGAGGATCTAAATAAAGCAAGTATAGACTATATGCTCATTGAGTCCATCGTTTTGCAAGGTTTTCAATGTGAAAATCCACCTGGATTCTCGTTGTATCACCTTGCGGCGAAGTCCCCTCCCCTTGGGGATGGTTCCAACACCTCAATGACCTGAAACTGCAGGACCCTGTGATTCCCCATTGTGATGATCCCACACATGTCTCGATATAGTTGTGTCTTCCTTATTTTTAGTGTCATTTACATGCTCCCTAATCCTCCTCCTGACTTCACGTGTGGTTTGTCCCACATACTGGGTGCCACAAATGTAGGTCATAAGATAAATCACCCCTGCAGATTTGCAATTGGCGAAATTGCGCATCCAGTATGTTTTACCAGTGGTGGTACTTTGAAAAGATTTCCCTGTTGAGATGTATTTACAGGCTTTACAGCCCCCACACCTGAACATACCCTTGGGTTTTTCAGGAAGCCAAGTTCCCTGTGAGAGGCTTAAGATGACTATGGACAATCATATCTTTGATATTGCGTCCACGTTTATAGGTAATCGACGGATAATCCTCAATTACGTCTGCGATGTCCTTGTCCATTTTCAGAATACCCCAATTCCTGCTTAGAATGTGATGTATTTCCCTGTGGCAGTTATCAAAAGTACCAATCACTCTCAACTTGGAGTCTCCATCTGTTCGTGTTTTTGGATTCAACAATGTATTCCTATGACAACTCCGTGCATGATGGAGTGCCTCCTTCAGCACTTGAGGAGGATAACCCCTCTCAGCAAATCTGTTACGAAGATCTTTAGCGTCTGCTAAATAGTCCCCAGTTGAGGAGCAATTTCTCTGTACCCTCAGGTACTGACATTTGGGAATGCCCCTTTTCAAAGAAACCGGATGCAAGCTATTACACTGCTAAAGGTTGTTAGTCGCAGTTGATTTTCGGAATAGCTTGGTTTTTAGTTTTCCTGTAGGGGATAGTTCAATTGTTACATCCAAGAATGTTAACGACAATGGGTTAATTTCCGACGTGAAGAAAAGACCCAGTTGATTGACGTTCAGCATCTCCACAAATTCGCAAAAGAGTTCTTTGGTTCCACTCCAGAAAATAAGGACATCATCGATGAACCTCAGCCACAGCACTATGGCCAAGGTCCATCGTTCATGCTTCTCATGAAACACCACCTCTCTCTCCCACCAGCCCAGGTAGAGATTGGCATATGTGGGAGCACATGGGCTCCCCATTGCAACTCCCCTGAGCTTGTGGAAGATTCTGCCCTCAAAAAGAAAAAAATTCTTGGTCAGAATAAAGTCCAATAACTTAAGGACAAAGTTGTTATGGGCCGAAAATTGGACTCCCTTTGTTTTCAAAAAGTCTCCCACAGCCTCACATCCCTTGTCATGTGGGATGGAGATGTACAGGGCCTCCACATCGAGGCTAGCTAGTAGAGTCCCTGTGGGAAGCTCGACATCATCAATCTGCCTCAGAACATCCATAGTGTCCCTCACATAAGAAGGGAGGGACACTACGAATTGTCGCAGTATCTCATCAATGTATTATGCTTGCATTTTGTGTCAAGCTATTGACCCCCGATACGATAGGTCTCCCCTTCAATGGGGTCACTCCCTTATGTATCTTGGGTAGGGAGTAGAACGTGGCTGTGCTGGAATTGTCGGGATACATAAATTTCCATTCCTTCTCTGTGATTAATTTGTTGCCCTTTGCCTCATCAAGGATCTTTCGTAACTCCTGGCTAAACTGTTCGCTCGGGTTCATAGACAGCTTCTTGTAGCAATGTTGATCTTTGAGTATCCTTAGGCACATCACAACATATTTATCCCTTTCCAGCACGACCACATTCCCCCCCTTATCCGATGGTTTGATGATGATTGTGGGGTCACTACTTAAATTTCTTAAGGCTTCCTGCTCACCCCTGGAGAGATTCGGTTGCGTCATATATCTCGTATCCAGGGTACATAACTGGTCTGTTACAACTTTCAGGAAGACATCAATTGGAGAGCCATCGCACACTGGTGCTGTATTTTTAGATTTAGGTTTTAAATTAGTGAAAGGACCCTCACCTGGCGTTCTCTCTCTCTCTCTCCTCCAGGAGGGCCTCCAAGTTATAAAAATCAGACATATCTGCCTCCGTTAATCCTAGTTCAAGACACTTTTTCCTGTCATGCATCTTAAAAAAAATTTTCCATTTAAGTCTACGACAGATTCAGATCCTTAACCCATTCAAAGATATCCACCTGCGGAACAGGAACAAAAGACAGTCCTTTTGATAGGACACTCCTCTCCTCATCAGATAAAGTTCTATCTGACAGATTAATAATTTGGAGTTATCAGTGATAGAACAGGAAGGGAGGACTATGTTTTTTGAGGCTCGTTCTGTCCCCTTAATAGGTAATTTGAGATGGGTAACTCCTGCCCTAAAAAATGTTCTCTCTCGGAGCTGGTCGATGGTTCCCCTCTTCCACCTCGTGGACCCCTGCTGCCTCTACCTCCTGTGCTACCTCTTCCTCTGCCCCTTCCTGAGTTGGAGCCTTTCACTTCTTTACCTCGGTTTCCCCTTCCTCTTTGGGATTGTGAGCCCTCAGAGGACGATGAGGACTGCTCACAGTCACTTATCACCTGAGTTTTTGATAAAAAATCTAACGCTCTTCCTTCCTTAAAGTCTAATGTATCCCTACAATATTGGAAATGTTGGCGGTGGAACCATCCCCAAGGGGAGGGGACTTCGCCCGCAAGGTGATACAAGCAACCCCACTCGCACCCCCCCCCCCTAACCGGATCAATAAAATTTGTGTGCAAAATTTCCCTTTTTAAATGTTTTTACATATATACAAAATTATATTAACGTTGTGGCTTCTGTTCATTTGGGGTGCTGGAATGATCCAACATTATGATTTAACACTAAGATTGAGTTAGTCTTGCTGGATGAAATATCTAGAAACCCACATGATGGCACATAACACAAGTTGCTGATGGTGACCATTTACAAAGCTGCAAACTGTTGTTAGGAGCAGTGTTGGACAGATGTTAAATCATGCCTTTGTTTTTAGGATTTGCAGCATCTCCAAGTGTTCTGGATTGTGTTCTCACTGCCAGGTCTTTGATCAAACATACCACTAGCATCCACACTTATCAAGGGCTGAGACAGCGACAAATAGTTTGCAACGATAAGCATGGAGGAAACTCCTCTAGTTCACAAATACTAGTACTAGAATTACCAGTCTCATATAGCAAGTCCAGTATATATCAGACCTACCAGAGGTAGAAAATAGTTCCCCCATTGATTACACTGGTGATAGGCCATCGCATGAGCGGGGGGGGGGGTTTACTTCCTTTCTGATGAGGGAAAGCCAAGTCAATTGCACCAGTATGAATGTTCAAGCTGTTCTCCAAACACACCGCTATAGAAGGGAGGAGGAAATCTATCACATGGATACACAAATATACAGTCATTTTGGTTTAAACTTTATAGTTTAAAAATAAAAGCATTTCTGCACAGTAGGGTTGGGGCGGCTAAATATCATGGGAAAGTAGCAATAGTTTCCCTAAAAGCGGCTTTAAGGCAAATCCACCAGAAGTCAAAAAGTTTATTTCTGCATGTGGTGCATCTTAAGGAATCATAGCAAAATTCCCACAGCTTTCAACCCGAATGCATTAGTAACAATAATGTACATACGTTGGTGAAAAACCCAAGCCAGAAAAAAAAATCATCCAAAATATAACACTACTGTACATTGCAGAAAATAAGGGAATTGTTTAGATAAAATCTCCCGATAAATAAAATCGTTTATGCACCTTGCAATTGTGGAGCACTCAATATGCCAGCCAGGCCTTCCATTTTACCCCATGGTGAGTCCCACTGAGGCTCCTCTGGTTTAGCTGTCTTCATAAGCAAGTCTCTGGGGGACCTCTTGTCAACTTATAACTGCCATACAAAAAATTGGGAATCAAGAGAATGAATGATTTCCACATTTGTATTCATTGATGTTAAATTACAAAAGATCAGTATAAAGCTAAAGCAGTAAGACATGTGCAACATCAATACATAATTTATATACTGCCTGTATAGAGGAACATTTAAAAATGAACCTTTATTGTATTAATCATAAACTATGTGTGCTGGAGCTCACCTAATCGATAAAAGGAAGCCCAACAGACCAGTACAGTGTCAAAAAAATAGGCTTGGACACATTGGGGACACACTACTCCCAGTACTTCACGAATCTGCCATTTATAAATATTTGTTAGCGGATATATCCATATACCGCATTATATATAAGCACAGCGTTAAGGGAGTTCCTATCTTTTCACCACGGGTGTTAACAGTAGGAGGGCCTTTAATGTGTCCACTGATATTCTAGTACATGACAAATTTAGTGTGTAATGGGGTATTCAATATGTTTTTCTCCCTCACCCACAAGAGATCACCAACGTGTATTTCTTAAAGTCAGGAAAATCATAAGAGGTGTATCGGTGGGTACTAAGTTTACCACCTATGATAAGCTTATACACCTCCAGATTCAGAACAGAATACATTTACAGGGTGTAGTGGTGGACCAGTGATTTACCACCCAACCCATAACACCCCACTCCACAATACCAATTATTACACCTATTTACACCTGATGCATTTCCCTGCATATAGCGTCTATCAGAGGGAGATTATACACGAGTAGCACGTATCGTGGGTTAGGAGTTGTGTAGTGCTTAGGTTCAACGCAGCCTTCACAATAGCCCACAAACACGCCGTGCCTAATACTATTACAGTAGCGTATCATTTGTCTTTATTGTGACATAATGAGTCAAGGTTTTTGTTCATGACATTTTACTAGCATGGAACCGCATCCTCGCTGAGTCTTTACAATGGCTCATAGTTACGCTATATCATGCCAAATCTTCGCTCTGTCTAGGATGAGGACGCCGGCGTTAGTATGGCCGCGCTGCCGTGTGTATCGGTCTATTAATAGTCTTTGCTCCACCCTCACAGGGGGTTGGTCCAGGACTGCGGGAGCCAATCATGCATCAGTATCAGCTGTCATCCAGAAGGGCAAGACGAGGATGTCATTCGGATAGGTGGGTCCCCCCCTGCCAATAACAAAACAGCTATGCTTGAATTCGCTCCTTTCCCTTGTTTCTTTGGAAGGCCACGCCCCTCAAACCACCGCATCTGGTGATGCAGTGGCATTTATGGAGGATAGTTACGCGATAGAGCAGGTAGGAAAAACATACGTGAAATTATAAGATAGGTGGGCAATATTATGCAAGTGAATAGAGACCTTGTTTCGGTAGGATAAACCCAAACCAGAGATACAGAAGAGACCAGCACATCAGCACGGTCCAAAGGGATAAAAGAAATCAGAAATAGTTATCATTACTTGGGACCAATAAACCAAAATCAAGAAACAGAAGCGATCTTTAAAATAATAACGTTGACCTCCAGGTGGACAATTCGGAAGGATCTAAATAAAGCAAGTATAGACTATATGCTCATTGAGTCCATCGTTTGCAAGGTTTTCCATATGTGAAAATCCACCGGATTCCGTTGGTGCCGTAAATAAATGGGACCACCACTACACCCCTGTAATGTATTCTGTTCTGAATCTGGGAGGTGTATAAGCTATATCATAGGTGGTAAACTTAGTACCCACCGATACACCTCTTTATGATTTTCCTGATTTAAGAAATACACGTTGGTGATGCTTTGGGGGTGGAGGGAGAGAAAAACATATTGAATACCCCATACACACAAAATTTGTCATGTACTAGAATATCAGTGGACACATTAAAGGACCTCCTATGTTAACACAGCGTGGTGAAAAGATAGGAACTCCTTAACGCTGTGCCTATATATAAATGCGGTATATGGATATATCCGCTAACAAATATATAATGGCAGATTACTGACTGAAGTACTGGGAGTAGTGGTCCCCAATGTGTCCAAGCCTATTTTTTTGACACTGTACTGGTCTGTTGGGCTTCCGTGTTTATCGATTAGTGTGAGCTCCAGCACACATAGTTTTATGAATTATACAATAAAGGTTCATTTTTAAATGTTCCTCTATACAGGCAGTATATTAAATTATGTATTGATGTTGCCACATGTCTTACTGCTTTAGCTTTATTACTGATCTTTTGTAATATTAACATCAATGAAATACAATAGTGGAAATCATTCATTCTCTTGATTCCCAATTTTTTGTATGGCAGTTATAAGTGACAAGAGGTCCCCCAGAGACTTTGCCTTATGGAAGACAGCTAAACCAGAGGAGCCTCAGTGGGACTCACCATGGGGTAAAGGAAGGCCTGGCTGGCATATTGAGTGCTCCACAATTGCAAGGTGCATAAAAGATTTATATGTATCGGGAGATTTATCTAAAACAATTCCTTATTTTCTGCAATGTACAGTAGTGTTATATTGGATGATTTTTTTTCTGTGCTGTGGGTTTTCAACCAGAAGTATGTAAATTATTGTTATTGTGCATTGCCGAGGTTGAAAGCTGTGGGAAATTTGCTATGATTCCTTAAGATGAACCACAGCAGAAATAACACTTTTGACTTCTGGTGGATTTTGGCTTAGCCGCTTTTAGGGGAAAAATATTGCTAACTTTCCCCACTGGATATTTAGCCTGCCCCAACCCTACTGTGCAGAAATGCTTTTATTTTTAAACTAATAAAGTTTTACACAAAATGAATGTATATTTTTGTGTAATTCCATGTGATATTTCCTCCCTTCTATAGCGGTGTGTTTGGAGAACAGCTTGACATTCATACTGGTGGAATTGACTTGGCTTTCCCTCATCATGAAAATGAAGTAGCTCAGTGCGAGGCCTATCACCAGTGTAATCAATGGGGGAACTATTTTCTACACTCTGGTAGGTCTGATATATACTGGAGCCTTGACTATATGAAGACTGGTAAATTATAGTACTAGTATTTGTGAACTAGAGGAGTTTCCTCCATGCTTTATAGTTGCAAAACCTATGTTGGCAGCTGTCCAGCCTTGATAAAGTGTGGATGGCTAGTGTATGTTTGATCAAAGAGCCTGGCAGTGAGAACACAATCCAGAACACTTGGAGATGCTGCAATCCTAAAAACAAAGGCATGATTTAACATCTGTCCAAAGCTGCTCGCTAACACGGTTTGCAGCTTTGTATGGTCACCATCAGCAACTTGTGTTATGTGCCATGATTGTGTTTCTAGTATATTTCACAGCAAGACTAACTCAATCTTTAGTGTTAATCATAATGTTGGATATTCCAGCACCCCAAAATGAACAGAAGCCACAAACGTTAATATAATTTGTATATATGAAAAACATTTAAAAAAGGGAAGATTTTGCACCACAAATTTTATTGATCCCGTTAGGGGGGGGGGGGGGGGCGAGTGGGGTTGCTTGTTGTTTACCTTACCCGTTTTACGTAGTTAGAAACATACAATATAGACATGCACAATAGTAAAACAATGCTTGTGGTAACTTACAGCTTAATTTTTAAGTGTTCTGAACAGTGAGACCAGCGTTGGCCGGTGGGGCGCTGTCCATTGCTCCTAGGACGATATGGTCGCAGCACAGCCTGGCTATAAACCCTGGGTAACTGGGTACAGCGAAACCTCTCATATCCAGCGCTGATACACTGAAGTTGGGGTGGGGGGGGGGGGGGTGAGGTTTGAGATGTAATATGTACAGTTTACACAGCTGCTTACACTTCCAGTAACGACTAAAGACGCTTTCAAAGTAGCCTAATGCATAGTACCATTTGAAAACCCATGCATTTTGATGCAACCAAAATGCCACATGTGAACGCATCCTCAGGTCATTTCTTTTAGATTGGCCCTTACGTGACCCTTTGCAATTTTTTTTCTACCCATTTCTAATTGAATTTCTTGTGGTGAATGTTATTACGGTATGTTCATATTTTTAGGGAAAATGTGGTTTGTTTACTACTAATGGAATGTACGGAAATCATTATAGATAAGTGCTCTAAATGTATAGATGTGCTTTTTGCAAGCATCATCTCAATATCTAGCATTAATGTTGTCACCTCTATGGATCAGTTGTCACTTTTATAGCTCTATCAGGTTCTCAGTCAGAACTTTAGTGATTCTCGACATACACATAATTTGTTGAAGGCAGTTGTTGCCTGTGATGATTGATCAATTGTAAATGTGCCCCAACTCATCCTCTTTGTGTCAGCACAACTTTTCTTCTCTTTAAATAAAGCCATTTTATTTACATGCATTCCAAAAAACAAGCACTAGACACTGAAATAGCCTCTTTTCTTCCCAGGGCATTTACATCTGAAAGGAAGCGAAGAAAAAATGTCAAAGTCTTTGAAAAACTACATTACAGTGAAGGTAATTGTATTCTATCTTGGGAAATGGATGTAAATCACCTTGTAATGAACAGTTTGTTGTGAGTTATGTGCTGAATGCAAATGAGAGTTATTGTGGAAAATGTGGGGATCTGAGTTTTACTAGGCAGTTGCAGAACTAGTTAAAGGTAACCTGTTAGAAGAAATTGACCTACTAAACCATTAGCAGTTTGTTGTCGAGCAGATTTCAGATCAGATATCAGACTTTTCTTTCATGATTCAGTCACATCTTGCATAAGCAAATTCAGCTCACCATGATGTAACAGGTAAGTGTCACATTTTCATTCCAGGAGCACATTCCAAATCCCAAAGCCAGGTAAGTAACTGTAGTAAAAAATTACCATGTTGATATCAGCAGACCAACTTCTTCTTTATTGTAACTGTATTAAAAGCCTGGTACAGCCATTGCAAGGCTCTGCGGACCCTTGTTTTCAGACTGATATCGTCTAATCCAGGAACCTAAATACTGCTAAAAACACTTAACTCTATATAGAGAGGGCAAGGTTGTTATTCATCATATACACTCACTGGCCACTTTATTAGGTACACCGTGCTAGTAACGGGTTGGACCCCCTGCCTCTATTCTTCGTGGCATAGATTCAACAAGGAAGCATTCCTCAGAGATTTTGGTCCATATTGACATGATGGCATCACACAGTTGCCGCAGATTTGTCGGCTGCACATCCATGATGCGAATATCCCGTTCCACCACATCCCAAAGATGCTCTATTGGATTGAGATCTGGTGACTGTGGAGGCCATTTGAGTACAGTGAACTCATTGTCATGTTCAAGAAACCAGTCTGAGATGATTCCAGCTTTCTGACATGGCGCATTATCCTGCTGAAAGTAGCCATCAGATGTTGGGTACATTGTGGTCATAAAGGGATGGACATGGTCAGCAACAATACTCAGGTAGGCTGTGGCGTTGCAACGATGCTCAATTGGTACCAAGGGGCCCAAAGAGTGCCAAGAAAATATTCCCCACACCATGACACCACCACCACCAGCCTGAACCGTTGATACAAGGCAGGATGGATCCATGCTTTCATGTTGTTGACGCCAAATTCTGACCCTACCATCCGAATGTCGCAGCAGAAATCGAGACTCATCAGACCAGGCAACGTTTTTCCAATCTTCTACTGTCCAATTTCGATGAGCTTGTGCAAATTGTAGCCTCAGTTTCCTGTTCTTAGCTGAAAGGAGTGGCACCCGGTGTGGTCTTCTGCTGCTGTAGCCCATCTGCCTCAAAGTTCGACGTACTGTGCGTTCAGAGATGCTCTTCTGCCTACCTTGGTTGTAACGGGTGGCGATTTGAGTCACTGTTGCCTTTCTATCAGCTCGAACCAGTCTGCCCATTCTCCTCTGACCTCTGGCATCAACAAGGCATTTCCACCCACAGAACTGCCGCTCACTGGATGTTTTTTCTTTTTCAGACCATTCTCTGTAAACCCTAGAGATGGTTGTGCGTGAAAATCCCAGTAGATCAGCAGTTTCTGAAATACTCAGACCAGCCCTTCTGGCACCAACAACCATACCACGTTCAAAGGCACTCAAATCACCTTTCTTCCCCATACTGATGCTCGGTTTGAACTGCAGGAGATTGTCTTGACCATGTCTACATGCCTAAATGCACTGAGTTGCGGCCATGTGATTGGCCGATTAGAAATTAAGTGTTAACGAGCAGTTGGACAGGTGTACCTAATAAAGTGGCCGGTGAGTGTATACTATAAACAAATATGTCTCTTAGGCTAGGTTTACACCTCCTTCTTCCTGCATATGTTGTAAGGACACGTCAGGAGGATTCCACCTTGCTGAACCATGAAAGGAACATGATCTACCAATATACTGGCAGTGGTTAATAGGTCAATTTCTGCTAGCTTAGATTACTTGGATTTTCGGACAATGCAGAACATGGTTTCTTTCCATATGCTTTGACATTTTGGAGACTTGTCAAAAGTATAGAATTTTGGGGATTCAGAAGCTGCTGTTAATCTTGGGCTGCGGTGCTTGCTAAAAAATGATTTGTTACTTTAAATGACTCTATAATTGACTCTATGACTATAATTGACCAACTATAAGCCAATTCATAACCGAGCAGTATTAAAACTTCCTATGTAGCCCAATGCTGGAAGTTTTCATTCAGGTATATATGTATCTGCTCACTTCATGACTGGTGCTTTCATAAAATAAGAAACTATTTTCTTCAAATCGAAGAACTATTTAACATATCTTAGCAAAGTACTTCTCTCTCCACTTATTTTGTCTCTTAACCTGCCCACCACCTCCCCCAACACGCGTCCTAATCCACTTTTGAATTTAGTATTGGTAGAAAAATGTGAAGTCTTCACCCACTGAACTTCATTACAGGCGGTCCCCTTCTTAAGGACACCCGACTTACAGACAACCCATAGTTACAGACAGACCCCTCTGACCTCTGGTGAAGCTCTCTGAATGCTTGACTACAGTCCCAGATTGCAATAATCAGCTGTAAGGTGTCTGTACTGAAGCTTTATTGATAATCCTTGGTCCCATTACAGCAAAAAATGTTTAAACTCCAATTGTCACTGGGGCCAACATTTTTTTTGCATGGATATACAATTATAAAATATACAGTTTCGACTGACATACAAATTCAACTTAAGAACAAAGCTCCGGACCCTATCTTGTACGTAACCCGGGGACTGCCTGTATTCGATATTTTGTGAATAAAATTAATTTTTGATCAAATATTGGTTGAGCCTTAAATCGATGTAGCAGCACACTGAGGAAGCTCTACCTTTTCCCTTTAATCCACTGCCATTTGCAATACGATCCTTCCAGGAGGAATCGGTTGGAGCACTGCTGCGTTACATTATCTCTTGACACACTCTGAGTAGTTATGCACGGAGCAGAACTACCCCAGGTGAGAGCATAACTAACCTGACCTTAGTCACCAGAAATAGGATTCCCTTGAACCAACGGGTGTTTGACCTATGAGCGCCTTTGTGTCCATTTATTTTTTGTTCCAGTCTACCAAGTCTTCACCCACTGACACAGAAACTGGGTCGGACTAGTCGGCCTAATGACCTACTGAAAATTGATATGTTAAATGTCCAGTTTAGGCCTCATGCATATAGACATTTGGTAATGAAGTGTTAAGCTTGTATATTTAACACCTTGCCGACCGAGGACGAACTATATCGTCCTCGCGCGCCAGGGGATGTATGGAGAGAGCTCACGAGCTGAGCTCTCTCCATATACAGCGGGTAACAGCTGTATAATACAGCCAACCTGTTAAGTGCCGCGGTCGAACCCGACTGCGGCACCTAACTTACTGTTAAATTGCGGCCGCCATCTTGGATGCCCGATCGCCGCCCCCTGGAAAATCATCGGAGGGCGGCGATCAGTTGCTATGGCAGCCTAGAGTCTCATTGAGCTTGCCAGGTGCAATGATTTATAATAGCCACCAGAGGGCAGGCTATTAAAAATCATTGTAAAATAGGTATATACTGCAATACAGTAGTATTGCAGTATATAGTATTAGCAATCGGACCCTGCAGGGTTAAATTACCCTGGAGGATCTAAAATAATGGTAAAAAAAATATGAAAAAATAGTAAAAAAAGTAAAAGTTTAAATCCCTAGTTCTTTCCCTAGAACTGATATAAATAAACAGTAAAAATCATAAACACATTGGGTATCATCGCGTCCCAAAATGTCCGATCTATCAAAATATATTAGCGATTTTTCCCAGCGTTTAACCCCGTAACGAAAATTGGCGCCCAAAGTCGAAAATGCCCCTTTTTTGCCATTTTGAAAAATATAAAAAATTCTATAAAAAGTGATCAAAAGCCCATACAGTCCTCAAAAAGAAAGCATTAAAAACTTCTTCAAAAGTTGCAAAAAATGACACCTCCCACAGCTCCGTGTACTGAAGTATGAAAAAGTTATTAAACCTGTGATTTAGGGCGTTCAGTGAAAGCTGTAAAATCCAAGCCCACAAGAAAACGCTGCAAATGCGTTTTTTCATCATTTTCACTGCATTCTGAATTTTTTCCCGCTTCCCAATGCATGGAATGGAATAATAAATACCATCACTATAAACTTCAATTTGTTACGCAGAAAACAAGCACAAACAGAGCTATTTATATGGAAAAATAAAAAAGTTACATATTTTTGAACGTGGGGAGTGAAAAATTAAAATGCAAAAACGAAAAAAGGGCCACGTCCCTAAGGGGTTAAAGAATTGTGCCATAGAAGAAAATATTTAGCGTATAGGGGAAAAATGTTAAAGGGCATACATGCAAAACAGCAGTGTGAAACTGTGTTCATATTGCACATAGCACTATGATGAAAGGAGTTCAATACTTTGTCCTGAATTCACGGACTGACCATGGACATGTCTTTCGCGCCAAAGGGTTCGGTCACACGTGGCGTTTAATGCATCCGTTTCAAAACAAACTGCAACAGCCAAAGCAAAATTTTCCTAATGAAATTGATGTTAACAATTGAATTTACAAATTACAACAATTAACACACGTGTTAAAATTGTGTGAACATATGTATGTGTTAACTTTGTGTTAACGGTTGCTTTTTGTAAATGCAAATGTTAACATACATTTAATTAGGCAAATCTCTCTGCAGCTATTGCACTGCGTTTTGAAACACATGTTAAATGCCATGTGTGAATGCACCCCAAAGGGGGAGAGACATTCACGGGAGTGTTTTTGTGTAGTGATTGTGGTAGAAACAACTGGATACTACCGTGACTTCAAGCAGTAATTTTCCAGTGGCGACCCAACTTCAACCTCTGCATTGTAAAAGTGGAATTATGTCTTTTTTTTTCCCCTTCCTCCACCATTAGATACATATTGGGCTTGTGGGAGTGGGGTGAAAGGGGTTTTCCCACTAATTCAAATAGGGCCTTATCCAGAGGATAGGGCCTAACTTGCTGATCAGTGGGGGTCTCGGTGATGATACCCCCACAGATCACGAAAACGAAGGGTCCGATAGGGTGCCAGGTACCTCTGTCTGACCCCTCATCGCTCCATGAGAGTAAGGGAGAAGATGGCCATGCATGATGGCATGTGAGCGCATAATAAAAGACTGCCAGAACCGCAAACATGGGTATGGACCCACTTTGTATTTTGCAGCTCGGGCAGTCGGGTCATACACAGGGCTGTGGAATTCAATGAAGTGAATGGGGATGTGTGCTAGCTGCTTTGTACGGCTTGGTCCATTTCCCACAACTACAGGTGGGGGCGGCTTTGCCAGAGCATGTGTGTTTTCACCAAAATGTTTGTGTTCTGGAATACAGCATTTAAATCTGTAACTGATCATCAGCAAAATCACTACATACAGCTGCATATTGCAGAATATGGTAGGAACAACACCCCGTTTCAGTCTGCAACTACAGTAAAAAAAAGGAAAAATTCAAATCACACCCCTTCCTTGGAAATGACATAAAATAAACAAATATAATCCTAAAAATGTTAGGTGTCGCTGCGTCCCAAAATATTTGATCTATCTAAACATAATTCACCATTTTGCAGTACAGAAAAAAATTATGTAAAGTAAGTAAAAAATGAAAGCCCAATAAAACCTATATTTAGTTGATATCTTTGAATTTGGCAACCCAAAAAATAATTGATTTGGAGCACACAGTGAAAGCCCACAGGAGAGTGTTTTTTCTGTCACTTTTAACGCAAGTTCACCTCCTCCTCGAGGCTTCAATGAATGTGCCTGCTTGCTTGTAGGAGCAGGCACATAGGAGCTTGTGCAGATGCCTGCCGGGAGGCACTGCATGTTGTATTCTAACCAGGGGGCAGAGCCAACAGGTTTTCTGGGCCCACTAGTGAATTCGCTGACACAGGTGGGCCAGTCTGACCCGGCACAGAAGGCATGGCAAGTGAGACTGCAAAGAGAAGAGGTGCTGGAAAATTAAGACTACAAGTTACATAATGCCCAGAAACCGTGCAATTCTCATTGACGAGACTACCATTTACTGCAAAGTTTGTTGAAAGGAACACTTTTGTTGAAGCTTAAGCACCTTTGGTAGGCCTAAAATATGTAAGTAATATGATGAAATGGGTATTTTTCAGTATTATGCATGTATTGTAAAATTTCTAATATGACATATTATATTTCTATATTTTATATATAATATTACTTCTCTCTAGGAATTTCTGCAGTCTTTCTCCTCTGATGAGTTCCGGATGTTTTGTTTACGCTCTAAATATAAATCCGGTAAGGTCTTTTTATGTTGTATTTTGGCCATCAATAAACTTTTACATTTTTTTTAAGTTATGTTGAAGGGGTGCTCTACCAGAGGGATAATGATGACCTATCTAATGGCTGAGGTTTCTGTCCCGAGTACAGCCACTACACATAGAACAGAGCCAGGCTATCCACCAGAGGCTGGTGGAATCGGCGAATCACTGGTAGTCTGACCCCACCAATAGGAAACCTTTAAAATATAACTATTTTAATTCTTTTATTTTATTTTTTTTGATTGCATCAGGTAAAATGTATACCGTATTTGGTCACTAGCTGTTATTTTTTCCATTATATATAAAATTATATGATATGATTAAGATACTCTTTCTTGAAACATGTAATCAGTTAAGTGATAGTCAAACAGGCAGAAAAAAAACACCATAGGGTGGATGCCAATCACTATTTCAAATTCACCACTCCAAATATGGCAAAGTAAATCCCTAGATCAATGTCCATCATAAAATCTGGTTCCTGTAATGAAAAAGTGTCACTGCTATTAAATTTATAATGTTGTTTGGAATGTTTCCCAACTTTCAAGCACATTGAATGGAATATTTAATAGTGACATTAGAAAGTACAGTTTGTCTTGCAGTAACCAAGGATTCTCTAAAAATGGATAAGTAAAAAAGTTATGGCATTTGGCAGGATAGAAGTAAAAACTAACTGTGGCAGCAAGTGGTTGAATGGAATCAGTCAGCCATTTTGACCATGTAAAACTGTAGTCCCTGTTATCTTACAGCACTGGAGAGCTGAAAGATACCTTTGTAACACCAATGCACTGAGGTTTTTCCCTAGCAGGGTTCTGGTTACTCAGCAGTAAAAGGAGAAGTTGTGGAGCGGATCAATGGGGAGCTCTAAGAGAATAGTGCCCCAGTACACCAAGTCCAGCTACAATCCTGAAATTTTTATACATTCTTCACAGTTCTGCTGCTACTAATGCACACTAAGCATAACATTTCATAAAAGGGAGTGAATTCTTCATCTTGTACAAATATATAAAATACACCAAATGTTATTACTACAATTCATAAAAATTACAAATAAGGTGCATTGATGCCAAAGTAGAAAGACCACCAAAGCTCTTAATCTTATTTACAATGCTGCAGTGTCCTCTTTCTCCACAGCTGTGCTGTCTCCCGACACAGATAAGGCCTTTCCTATTCTGTACTCTGGAACACCTAGGTTTTATGACCACAAATGCTTACTTCGATTCAAGCCCTCTAATCTCCGTCCATAGCCATAGCCAGGGTAAACGGTGCATACATTAACAGTCTCCAGATAAGGAATGGAACGATGCAAGGGTGTCTCCTCTCTTTCCTACTTTTCTTCTTGATTATTGAACCCGTCTTCCATAAAATCTGTAATATTGCAGACGGTCGGGGGTAGAAATTATAATTGGCAGCATATGCTGACGACTTTTTGTTTTATCTAACCTCTCCCCAAGTTTCCCTTCTTTTCTAGTCAAATTTTACATTTTTTTGAAGAAATCAGAGGCTATGGCTTTGCATGTCCCAGCTTATGAAAGAGACATCTTGGTCTCTTACTTTCATTTATGCTCTGCCACTGACTCAAAAAAAATACCAGCATCCACCTTCCCAAATCTCTAAATTTCCCACCCTTAGTACAAGAGCTGTGCAAAAATATCCCACGCTTGTCCATTGGATTTTTTTTTTCATGGTTTGGCTGCAACATCCTGAAAAGGAATGTCCTCCCCCATTTATGTTATACAAGCCTTACCAATTTGTAAAAATTTGTAATATGTACCAATTGCATTTTACACTGTTTATCTGTCCAAACAAACAGCCATGTCTGCAACACCGCCAACTCACTTATAGGAAACATTGCGGAGGTATTCCCCTCCCACATATCGAGTTGTACTACAAGGCAACTCGCCTTGGTAGAGTGGTCGAATGGTGCCGACATGGCTATTATAAGACTAATGTTCCCCTCTCCTGTATAGCATATGTCAGCAGAACACATTGGTCAGGTTTGAATGCCCATTAGACAATCTTGGGGGTTTCCTACAGTGTTCTTCAACTTCCTCTATCCCCTGCTCTGTATCCCATTCTGGACTTTTAACCAGGCACATCAAAACCACTCTTTAAAGCTTTGCTTTACTCTGGTAGGCTCATGGCGGCACATTTCTTCATGGCAGGAGAGGCGGGAGATTCTCTCTCTCCGGAGGGACTCTTCCCACTGAAAAAACAAGCAACACCTACAACTGTCTCATTACATATCCTCCTTCTCCTCACCAGACACTTTTAATATGTTGCGAACATACTATGAAATAAAATGCACAAAATAATGCTCAAAAGGTAATGCACAGACTGGTAAGCAGGCATTTGGCATTAAATAAAAGACCCTATATAAATCCAATAAAGCATTCATATAAAATAGTTTGCAGGGATCACCTTTTTGTTTATTGCCCAACTTCTGCTTACCAGTCTGCATTACCTATTGAGCAAGTTTTCACAAGCTGTCCGGTTGGGTTACAGTGCCCATACCAGCATTAGTTCTCCTTCATGTACTTATTTCTTGAGATTTTTTGCATGCATTGCTGTTGGCCTTATTTTTATTACTTATTTTGGGTAATGCTTACAATGTGTGAGAAGAAAGATGATCAGATTATGTAATGTGTACAGTTTTTGATCTATTTTAATTTCCATCACTAGCTGTTGATTACAGTAAGGATTCCATGAGTGAAGCCACGAGCACCCTAAAAATAATCTCTTCTTTCATGAACGATGCCAGTGCCTACCTCAAAGGCCAGCTTATCTGTGAGCCTATACAGGAGGATGTACTGTGGCAATGGTAGGTAATTGTCACTTTTTTGTCTATTTCGATCTATAACTTCTGCTGATATATGGATATGAGATATTTTGCACATAAAAATCACAAACCAAAGACAGAAATTTTATCTGCTCCTGTATCCCTGTTCACTTTCCTGTTTCCCTACATTCTGGTGCTCTTTTAGCTGGACTTCTCCCAGCAGTGGCTAGATATGTATTCCACCATGTGTCCACAAGTCAGCCCTTACAGCCCCCCCCAGGTTATTTAAGGAATGTGTCCCCTGCCCGGTGGAATGGAGGGATGATACTGTACACATCCGTCTGCGGAAAGATGCCATCGGTGTCTGACACCCATAGGAATTTATAGCTACCCTTCTCCCACTGTTCTGCCCCTGTGTAAGTCCTCACTGTAGTTTAAGTAATCAGTTCATGAGTTACTTAGCTTGGAATAAACAGTCTCTGACTACTTATCCTGTAGAGCAAGAGATTGTGGGAGAGGTTTCAAGAAGTGACTGCAGATATGAAACTGTATTTCTGGGTGTGATTGGTGTATTAGAGATGATATAACATTGATACTCCAGCCACAGCCAGAGCTACAATCATCTGAAATGATATAACGGTAGACAGATTATTGCAGCTTGTAATGTGACTGATTTAATACCCCTGGCTAAGCATTGCAATAACAATCCTATTAACTCATACAGAGGCTATTTTCTACTAAAAATGTCCTACATTGCCTATAGAAACCACTTACAATAATGACCTGTAGCAATATAGACGCTGAGCTGTGATTGGTTTCTATCTAGGCTAACTGCCACCGCAACCGACCGCTTCTATCATTTTCGGTTACTAAACGTATTTTGGAATGGGCACAGTAAAATTTCCACTCCAAACATCTAGTAGGAGATTTATCACTATGCAGTGCAATTCTTACAGTGACTATACCACCTACACACCATGTGGGCATGGAGGGGGCTTAGAGTGGGCAGGCATGGGGCGTTCCCACGTAATTTCGAAAAACCTGAAAACGGTCAAGTTCTTCTGTAACTCTATGCTAGGACGGACCTGGCGGACCTTTTGTCCAGTGGTCACAACGCCCCCAAAATAAATAAAGAGCCGAAGCCGATTTTGTATCCGATGAGACACGAGGGACTGTGCAAAATGATGTGATTGTAAACGCATAGTGTAGATTCCTTTACTGGATACACATACACTTCACTGTATTCTATTAATATATAAAGCTTTGTCTGTCTTTTCTCATAAAACATCTTTCCTTTTTTGCCAAAAAGTCTGAATGAAACAAAAATGAATGTTAAAGCAGCGTTTGCAGATGACTTTGACACCCTACGAGCTGTGGATGCCATTATGGACCTCATTCACCATGGCAACCGTCAGCTTAAGCCCGTTTCCAAGGTAACCTATCAGGATGTAATCTAAAGATGGCAGCTGTCCATACCAGCAGGCTCAAGGCTGCCCTATGCTAAAAGCACTTTAAGCTGTGAGTTGTAAGCTCGGGCTTGTGCTAGTGTCATCTCAGATTTGGTAGTTCCTAATGTTGGCAGTGCTCTCTAATGATAATACAGTGCAGCAATTTCAGCTAAGCAGTGTGAATATGGTGTGGATCTGAAAAGCTTTAAATAAATCAGTAAATGTCTATTGATCTTTGCTCTTTAAGGTGTGTGGTGCAGATATACTGCTAAGGGGATTTCGCCGGTTACGGTGCGGTGAGCACACTTCTCATAAAAAATCAATGAGGACTGATATGCGGCCACAAATGGTGAGGCCACATATCCGTCCCCATTACGTTTGTGTGAATGAGCCATTAGGTATTAGCTATTGACAGCCTTGAAAAATTAAAAAATGTCATCTGTCTTTTGCAGCCTGTGCGTATTCTCAATACAATATAAGCTGCTAAGACCCATTCGGCAAAACAAAAAAACAGATAAGCAGGTCCTAGGTGGACACTCTTCACTCAAATGAAAAGTGTAATTTTTATGTTCATTCAGGAGAGCAGACATGGCATCTCTGATTTTGCACTTCTCATTAGAATAGATAGTGAAATCCTGCATTTGGGCCATTAAGACAGTGGAAATAGTCTCTGTGTCTACCAAAACAAGCATGTTATTGTGTATCTATGAGTGCTGAGTCATCTCTGGTGGGCCAGTCTGACACTGCACCAGAGTAGCAGAAGATCCTCCAGTGGGCCCAGGCTCTAGCCTACCGTATATACTCGAATATAAGCAGAGGCACCTAATTTTACCACCGAAAACTGGGAAAACCTTTTGACTCGAGTATAAGCCTAGGTTGGGAAATGCATTGCCTCCCCAGTATATGGAGATGGTGAGTACTCGGCTTATATAAAAAAAAAAAAAACTATGTAGGGAATTTTCTGCACAAAAATTATGCTGAAAAACTCTGCTTATACTTGAGTACATACGGTAATACTGGACCACAGAGATGCAGCTAGAGAGAACCAAAGTTTGTGTTTTGGTATGTATCCTGGGGGATGATAATAAGGTGGGAACAGAAGTGTTTCTGTTTTCAGCATCTGATTGTCAAAAAACATTTTTCTGTTCCAGGGTATTCATCAGGCCCGCAGCCCTTTGGTTTATGGAGCCATTATATCTTATGTAAAGCAGCTTTTGGATCTTTTGGGAATTTCACCACAGGAGGAGCAGGTAATTCTTTGGTTTTATATTGTCCTTCTTTAGCTAGAACACATGCAAATGTACACAGTTCTATGATCACCCCCCTGAGAATTTCTATGAACAAACCACAAAGGTACATAGAATTTATAACCTTCTCCTACTTCCTGTATCTCAAAATGTTGGCTCTGTAAAATGGATGATCACATCAAACAGATGGGGGAGCTAAGGATATGGGCACCAAATCCAAATGCCGCTGTAAAATCCTATGCCCCAAAAAAATGTCAATATCAAAAAACACAAATTGGTACTATATTCACAAACAATTATGAATATTAAATAGATTTTATTAGTTATACAAAAAGATAATAATAACAAATTTACATAGCATGGTAGTTGTACAATGGGAATACATGATTAAAAACAGTGCATAGCCGCATATTAAACAAGCAAAGTGCCATAAAAACAGAGAAAATCTGTATGGAATTAAAGACCTAGTAACTAAAGGCAGAAGACAGCTATATATAAGCCTTGGCTTTTAACATGGACGGCTCAAAAAAGTACTAGAAAGTCATTACCATACCAGGATACAGGGTGTGCACTGTGTAGCCCCAACACGTGTTTGCCCACTGGCTTTCTCAAGGATGCTCAATAGGGGCTTGCTGCGTTATAACATTCTTATTATTACTAACCTAATACTAGATCACTATAGAAACCTTTATGAACTTACAGATGATCAATGAAAAATATTATGGAGCACATGAAGCATTTACTAAGCCTGCTGTATTTAATTGAGCTTACTTCCCTATTAAATTTGGTTAATTTGTGGACTGGTTTTGTCCAAGAAACTGAAATCTAAAACTCCTTTAAGGGATCTTCCCATCTGAGCATTCACATTTAATTTAATTCGGCTGTCATATCAAATTTTGGTTTCAGTATCTAAAATAGAGGAGCGCCTTTGTGTCTTGAAATGTATATTAAGCAAGGGGATCCTGAACAGAGGGGCAGGGACTTTTCCAAGAACTCTCGAGTGTGACGCACTTATCGGCTGTGAGTGTTGATCCGGGAATTTTCCTTGCCCTGCCCGACGGCCCCCGTCAGATAAGTGATGCTAACCAATAATCCGGGTAATGATTGCGTTACTTTCTAATCATTATGTTATAGTATAATAAGCAATAATAATTGTTAAATCCGTTTATTTCAGCAATATAACAATTATTACTGTTTAAGAATTAAATTTGTATTGAACCGTATGTTCCTTCCTATTAGGATCATTAGTGAGCGCAGGTAAGTATAGGACGCTAGGGTCCACTTTTTTGACAGGCAATTACAGGTAGGCTCATCGGCGGCACCATTTCTTCATGGCAGAAGAGGGCGAGAGACTCTCTCTCTCTCCGGAGGATCCTTCTCCCACTGAAAAAACAAAGCAAGCCACCTAGTCACACTGTCTTCATTAACATATTCCTTTCCTTCTCCTCACCAGACACTTTTAATATTTGGCAAACATACTATAAAATAAATCCCCAAAATAACTGCTCAATAGGTAATGCACAGACTGGTAAGCCGGCATTTGCATAATAAAACGACCCACTATTAATCCAATAAGCCATTCATATAAACTGTTCGCAGGGATCACCTTTTTTGTATTTGTTGCCAACTTTCTGCCCTTACCGTCTGCCATTACCTATTGAGCAAATTGTTTGTGGTATTTCTTTTATGGTATTATAAGCACAAGTTTTCACAAGCTGTCCGGGGGGTTTACAGTGCCATACCAGCATTTAGTTCTCCTTCATGTACTTATTTCTTGAGATTTTTTTGCATGCAGCTGTGTGGGCCTTAGTTTTTAAATTACTTATTTTTGGGGTTAATGCTTACAAGTGTGATGTGAGAAGAAAGATGATCAGATTATGAATGTGTACAATTTGTGAATCTATTTTTAATCCAATACTAGCTGTTGATGACAGTTAAGGATTCCTGAGTGAAAGCCACGAGCACCCTACAAAAAATAATCTCTTCTTTCCATGAACGGCAGTTGCCAGTTGGCCTACATCAAAGGCCAGCTATCCTGGTTGAGCCTATACAGGAGGATGTACTGTGGCAATGGTAGGTAATTGTCACTTTCTTGTCTATTTCGATCTATAACTCCTGCTGAATATATGGATTATAGATATTTGGCACATAAAAATCACAAACCAAAAGACAAATTTATCTGCTCCGTTTATCCCCGTTCACTTTCCCTGTATCCCTACATAATCCTGGTGACTCTTTTAGCTGGACTTCTCCCGCAGGGCTAGATATGTATTCCACCATGTGTCCACAAGTAGCCCTTACAAAAAGCCCCCCCCCCAGGTTATTTTCGGAATGTTCCCCTGCCGGGGAATGGAGGGTGATACTGTACACATCCGTCTGCTGAAAGATGTCCAATCGGTGTCTGACAACCCATAGGAATTTTATAGGCTTACCCTTGCTCCTCCCACTGCTCTATCTGCCCCTGTGTAAATCATCACGTAGGGTTTAAGTATCAGTTCAATGAGTTACTTAGCTACTGGACAATAAAAGTCTCTGACGCTTGACTTTAAATCTCTTAGACGCAAGAGATTGTGGGAGAGGTTTCATGTCAAAAGTAAGTGACTGCAGATATGAAACTGTATTTCTGGGGTGTGATTTGGGTGTATTAGAGATGACTTATAACAATTGATACTCCAGTTCCACAGCCAAGAAGCATAATCAATCTGAATGATATCAACGGTTAGAAACAGATTATTGCAGCTTGTAATGATGACTTGATTTATATATACCCCTGGCTAAGAATTGCAATAATAACATCCTATAACTCATACAGAGGCTATTTTCTACTAAAAATGTCCTACATTGCCTATAGAACCTTACAATAAGAACCTGTTTAGTCATATAGATGCTGAGCTGAGTGATGGTTTCTATTAGGCCTAACTGCCCACCAGAAACCGACCGCTTCTATCATTTTAGTTTTTACTAAATGAAAAAAATTTTGGATGGGCACAGTACAAAATTTCCACTCCAAACATCTAGGAGAGATTATCCATATGCAGTGCAATCTTACAGTGACTATACCCCTACAACACAATGTACTGGGCCATGGGTGGGGCTTAGAGTGGGCAGGCCATGCGGGCGTTCCCAACGTAATTTCGAAAACCTGAAAACGGTTCAGGTTCTTCCTGTAATCTATGCTAGGACGGACCCTGGCGGACTTTTGCCCATGGTCCAACAACGCCCCCAAATATAAATAAAGAAGCCGAAGCCGATGTTTGTATCCAGAAGAGAGACCGAGGGACCTGTGGAAACGATGATGTGCATTGGTAAACGCCATAGTGTAGAGTCCTTTACTGGATACACATTACACTTCACTGTATTCTATAATTATAAGTACAAGCTTTGTATGTCTTTCTCATAAACATACTTTTCCTTTATTGGCCAACAAGCCTGAAGAAACAAAAAATGAGTTAAAAAGCAGCGTTTGCAGATTGACTTTGACACCCCTACGAGCTGTGGGATGCCATTATGGATACCATCATTTCACCATGGAAAACGTCACTTATGAGAAGGACGCCCGTTTTTCAGGTACCTATCAGGATGTAAGTTCTAAAGATGGCGCTGTCCCATACCAAGCAGGCTCAAGGCTGCCCTTGCTAAAAGCCTTTAAAAGCTGTTGAGTTGTAAGCTCGGGCTTGGTGCTAGTCAATTTCACAGATTTGGTAGTTTCCTAATGTTGGCAGTGCTCTTCTGAGATGTAATACATTGCCAGCACCATTTTACAGCTAAGCAGTGCGAATATGGTTGTGGATTCTGAAAAGCTTAAATAAATCACTTTAAGGTGTGTGGTGCATATATAAACTGCTAAGGGCATCGCCGTTACAGTGCGGTGAGCACACTTTCATCAAAAGTCAATGAGGACTGATATGCAACCACAAATGGGTGAGTGCTACATATCCCGTCCCCCATTAAGTTGTGTGAAGAGCCATTAGGATTGACCTATTGCTAAGCCTTGAAAATATATGGATAAAATTCCATAAATTGATAGGCCATGCAAATTATTTTTTGGTCTAGGATTTTTATTAAAAATGTCCATTTCTGTCTTTTGCAGCCTGTGCGTATTCTCAATACAAATAAGCCTGCTAAGACCCATTGGCAAAACCAAAAACCAGATAAGCAGGTTCCAGGTGGACAATCTTTCACTCAAATGAAAAGTGTAATTTTTATTGTGCATTCACGGAGAGCAGAGATGGTTCGTCTCTGAATTTGCCACGTTACTCATTTAGAATAGATAGTGAAAATCCTGGCATTTTTGGGCCCATTTAAGATATGGCAAATAATAGTCCCTCTGTGTCTACCAAAAAGCATGTTTATGTTGTATCTATGATGATGCTGAGGAAATCTCTGGTGGGCCTAGTTTGACACCCTAGCAACCAGAGTATGCAGAAGAGCCTCGCTGGGCCAGGCTTCTAAGCCTACCGTATATATACTCGAATATAAGCAAGGCACCTAATTTTTAACCAACCGAAAACTGGAAAACCTTTTGACTGAGTTAAGCCTAGGGTGGAAAGCTTGCTTTCTGCCTTCCCCAGTTATATGGAGATGGTGAGTACTCATTTTTATATTATATATATATATGATATGCCAAGTTAGCGAACATTTTCTGCACCAAAAATGTGCTAAAAAACTCTGCTTCATACTTGAGTACCCTCGTAAGTAATTACTGGAACACAGAAGATGCAGCTAGAGACAACCAAAGTTTGGTTTTGGTATGGATATCGGGTGGTGGGATGATAAAGGTGGGAACAGAAAGTGTTCTGTATTTCAGAGCATCTGATGGTCACAAAAAACATTTTTCTTCGTTCCACGGGTTTTCATCAGGCCCGCAGCCCTTTTGGTTTATGGTGCCATTATATCTTATGTAAAGCAGCTTTGGACTTTTGGGGAATTTCACCAACAGGAGGAGACAGGTTTAATTCTTTGGTTTTATATTGTCCTTTCTTTAGAGCCCTAGAAACAAATGCAAGTGACACACAGTTCATTGGATCAGCCCCCTGAGAATTCTCTGAAACAAACCCACAAAGGGTACATGGAATTTATAACCTTCTCTCTACTTTCCTGTTATCACTTCTATATTTTGGATCTCTGTAAATGATGCCAATAGGGCTTCTGAGTTTATAAAATCTTATGTTATTACTAACCTAATACTAGATCAATCTTTTAGAAACCTTTCTGAACTTACAGAGGATCAATGAAAAATATTAGGGAGCGCTGAAGCCATTTTACTAAGCCTGCCTGTATTTACTTGAAGCTGGTACTACTCTCCCTATTAAATTTGGTTAATTTGTGGAATGGTTTTGTCCAGAAGAAACTTGAAATCCTAAAAACTCCTTTAAGGAGATCTGTCCCATCTGAGCATTCACATTTAATTTAATTCGGCTGTCATATCAAATTTTGGTTTAGTTTTTGAACAAATATGATTGTAATTACATGTTTTTTATTTTTTGAATTATTTGTTCTTTAAGTTTATTCCACACAAAAAAAGTAGGAACATGCATTCCCTGATTATCATTTTTAATTAACCTGATCCTGGAAACTTGGTCTGTGTCCATACTAAACAAATATGCTGGCCATAGTTTAGTATGCCTTCTACATTTACCACCCTAAATAACTAAACTCACCCATGTGCAATGGCCCTATGTGGTCAATAAGCTTTAAATATACCACTTCATGTCCATTGTCATTACACAATATTGGATTACTAAACGCTGAGACAGAAGATATTGGAGTGTAACTCATCATCTACATAGTAAAAACTGATACGTGACCCAATGAACTTTGCTGTGGTAGTTACTACTACTTCATGTTTTCAAAGGTTTTCCATTCGTTTTATAGATGTTAGTTATAATTTTTTTCTTTTTTAAGGTTGCGGCAGAAGGAAAACATTCTGCACTTCTATTTAATGTGGTTGATGAAATTGTAGACTTCAGAAGAGAAGTCCGGAATTATGCTCTAGCAACTGAAGAGACCGTGCAAGACTTGCAGCAGAAGGAGAGGCGGAAACAGATGATTAAAGAGCGGAAACATCTGATGACAGCCTGCGATAGAGTGCGCTCCAACTTAGCTGGATTTGGAATAAATATTAAGGTTAGTCATGGCCTCCCGAAGTCTAAAGGCACGTGTCTCAGTGGACAAATACACTACTGGGATTGTGCTAGGAGAAAATTTCCAATTCACTAAATCTGCTAAATTCAGTATACAAATTCAGTGCTGTGCTCAGCAATTTACAACTCTCCCGTGGTATTGAATGAAGTGTCAGGACTAGAGATGAGCGAACACTAAAATGCTCGGGTACTCGTTATTCGAGTGTAAAAACACCAGGGCTTCCCCTGACATAAGCAGGAGTACTGGCATATGAGATATCTCCCCTAGGTTTCTAAATTATTTCATGTTTTTTTCAATTTAAAAAAAACTTTTTGTTCAGATGGTATTTGAGCTCACACCCTCCCTGCCATAGAGATACAGGACAGCACCTATATCTACTGGACGAGTGGTGGCGAACCTATGGCACAGGTGCCAGAAGTGGCACTCAGAGCCCTTTCTGTGGGCACCCAGACCTTCACCCCAGCACAAAGTTTTCCAGACAGCACTCAAGCCTGTGGTCCAAGACAGGCTTGAGTGCTATTTTAACCCCTTCCCGACGCGGGCCGAGCCCTCTCCATAGCCAGTAAGTCTTTGCCATCTAGTCGTGGATCGCCGCTCCCCGATGACGTCACTGGGAGCGGCGATCCGTCGCCATGGTAGCCTCGGTTGTTCCGAATACCCGAGGCTACTTCGTTTTAACCCATGCATTACAATGTGCAGAGTGAAAGCTGTAAAATCCAAGCCCACAAGAAAATGGCGCAAATGTGGTTTTTCACCATTTTCACTGCATTTGGAATTTTTTTCCCGCTTCCCAGTACACGCCATGGAATATTAAATACCGTCACTATGAAGTGCAATTTGTTACGCAGAAAATAAGCCATAACACAGCTCTTTGTGGAAAGATAAAAAAGTTATAGATTTTTGAAGTTGGTGAGTGAAAAATGGAAGTGAAAAAACTAAAAATGGCCAAGTCGTTAAGGGGTTAAAGCGCTATTTTAAAGCGACATCCTTGGCTGCTAGGGTTCCCTGATTTTTCCTCTTCAGGAGGCCCTGAAGGTAAGATACAATCCAAATCTTCTTTCTATTGTATTGGTGTCCTCAGGATGCCAATACGATTGAAACCTGTGATACAGCAGGGATCAAGAAGTTATTTCTTAAATTGTCATGTTGGCACTTTGCCACATGTAAGTTGGTTTTGGTTGTAGTTTGGGCACTCTGTCTCTTTAGGGTTCACCATCACTGTACTAGACTATGAGTTTGCTGGTTGTCAATGGGATTTTTTTCTGACTAGAGTTTCCATAGAGTTGCACTGTGATGCTATATGGAGATGGATCTTCTCAGTCATCTTTCTATATATCACTGCATTATCCTTTTTTTTTTAACAGATTAATAGTTATTTAGTCTTATACATTTTTATTAATTCAATTTAAATTATACACTTTAACATTACCAGGACAATCTTCACAATACACATAATAAATTGTCATTGATAAAAAACTAAAGCTCCCCTTGCAAAACGCTGGTTGACTGTTATTGATCACATGCAGTTAATTGTAAATACACGTGATTTGTTTGAGCCACGCTCCCAGAAACACAATGCAAACACCCCATGTGACCCCACCCATAGCATTGAATTCAGATAATACTGAAATGGCAGCATTTTGTAAGTGTCCTGTTGTTTGCTACATCGATCACAAAGCGAACCACATTCAAATTTTTCAAGAAAATTTTTGGGACCATTTTATTAACATAGGGGTTTTGAAGTTCTGTTAACAAGCTTCATATCTGCTGTTATGGGGTGATAGGTTTCTGTTAAAACTTTAAAGTTCTGTAGAATACTTAAAGGGGTTGTACAAGTGTTGAAAAAAAAAAAAACTATGTGGCCGGGAGCGGGCTGCTTAACCCCTTAAGGACGCAGCCATTTTGTAGCTTAAGGCTCAGCCAGATTTTTTGGATTCTGACTTGCTTCGCTTTATATGGTTATAACTTTTGAACACTGTTACTTATCAAAGCGATTCTGAGATTGTGTTTTCCCCACATGTTGTACTTCATTTATGTATAATAAGTGCAAGCAATTTCAGCTAGCAGTGCGAATATGGTTTGGATCTGAAAAGCTTTAAATAAAGCACTTTAGGTTGTGTGGTGGGCAGATAACTGCTAAGGGGATTTCACCGGTTACAGTGCGGTGAGCAACTTCTCATCAAAATTCAATGAGCGATTGCGACCACAAAATTGTGACGGCTAACATATCCTCCCATTACGTTGGTGTGAATGAGCATTAGTATTGTCCTATTGACAAGCAGCCTTGAACTGTCTATGAAAAATTCCCATATTGATAGGCATGAAATAATTTTTGGTACACGGTTTTATTAAAAAATTCATCTGATCTTTTTCAGCCTGTGTCGTATATTCTCACATACAAATAGTCTGTCTAAGACCCATGGTGTTCGCTAACAAAAACCAGATAAGTGCAGGGTTCCCAGGTGACACTCCTTCACTCAAATGAAAGTGTACATTTTTATTTTCATTCAGGAGGGCAGAAGATGGGCGCTGCTGATTGGCACGTCTCATTAGATAGATATGAATCCTCCATTTGTGGGCCATTATGATAGTGGCAAAATAGTCTCTGGGTCTACCAGAAACAAGCCATGTTCTTGTGGTACATCTAGATGTGCGGATACATCTCTGGTTGGGCCAGTCGCACTGCACAGTAGTATGCAGAAGATCCCCAAGTGATGCCCAGGCAGTCTAGCCTACACGTAGATATCGGAATTAGGCGAGGCACCTAATTTTAAACCACCGAAACTGGGAAAACCTTCTACTTCGAATTATAATGCCTAGGGGTGGGAAATGCATTGCCTCCCCCAGTATAGGAGATGGTGAGTACTCATTTTTTATATATATATTAAATATGCAGAGTAGGGAATTTTCTGGCCAAAAATGTGCTGAAACACATCGGCTTCTACTTGAGTACTATAGGTAATACTGGAACACCCTAATAGCAGCATAGAGAGAACCAAAGATATTGTGTTTTGGCATGTATCTCGGGGGGATGATATAAGTTGGAACAGAAGGTTCTGCTTTCAGCATCCTTCATTGTCACAAAACGTTGTTCTGTTCCAGGTACTTTTCACAGGCCCGCGGAGCCCCTTTTGGTTTATGGAGCCTTATATCTTACTGTAAAACAGCTTTTGGATCTTTTGGGAAGTGTTCACCACAGTAAGGAGCAGCGATGTTATTCTTTGTGGTTTTATATTATGTCCTTTTCTTTCACGCACTAGACTACAGTACATTTTGCAAAGTTACGACAGTTCTATATCAGCCCCCTGGAATTTCTATGTAACAAACGCACAAGGTTACAGTATTTAATAACCTTCTCCTACTTCTCCTGTATCTGCAAATTTTGGCTCTGTGAAAAGGGATGCCTCAATAGGGGCTTCCTGCGTTATACACATTCTTATTATTACTAACCTAATACTAGATCCTAAGAACACCTTTATAACTTCAGATATCATGAAAAATATTATGGACACATAAGGCATTTACTAAGCCTGCTGTATTTAATGCTATTCCTTACTCCCTATTGAAATTGGTTATTTGTGGACTGGTTTTGTCCAAAAAACGTGAAACTAAAACTCCTTAGAGGATCTTCCCACTTGAGCATTCATCAAGTTATTTAAATTCGAGCTGTCATAACTCAATTTGGTTAGTTTTTGAACAAATATGATTGTGAATTACAGTTTTTTTGCTTATTTTTGAATTTTTGTTTCTTTAAGTTTATTCCACACAACAAAACAGTAGGAACATGCATTCCCTGATTATCATTTTTTAATTAACCTGATCCTGGAAACGTTGGTCTGTGTCCATAACAAACAAATATGGCTGGGCCCTAGTTTAGTATCCTTCTACATTTACCACCCTAAATAACTAAACTCAACCCATGTGCAATGGCACCTGTTGTCAAGTAAGCTTAAATGAGCACCGGCAAAGTGTCATTGTCATTGACACAATATGGATTTACTAAACGCTGGAGACAAGAAGATATTTGGAGTGTAAACTCATCATCTACAATAGTAAACCACTGATACTTGACCCATGAACTTTGCTGTGGTAGTTACTCTACTTCAATTTTTACAAAGGTTTTGCCTTAAGCCGTTTTTATAATAGTGTTATTATAATTTTTTTCTTCTTTTTTAAGGTTGCTGCAGAATGGAAACATTCTGCACTTCGATTAATGTGTTGATGAAATTGTAGACTTTAGAAGAGAATTCCGGAATTATGCTGCAGCACGGAAAGAGACCCGTGCAAGACTTGCAGCAGAAGGAGAGGCGGAAACAGATGATTAAAGAGCGGAAACATCTGATGACACCTGCTTAGAGTGCGTCTCCCAACTTAGCTTGGATTGTGAATAATATTAGGTTGAGTCATGGCCTCACGAAGTCTAAAGTCACGTGTCTCGTGGACAAATAACTATTGGGATTGTGCTAGGAGAAAATTTCCAATCACTAAATCTGCTAAATTCAGTAATATAAACTCAGTGCTGTGCTCAGCAATTTAACAACTCTCAACCGTGGTATTGAATGACGCTGAATCAGAAACACACCGCTCCACCTGTTGATCATATAATAAACATGAGAATGAATATTCATTCTTATGATTAATGCCGTCTAGCAGTTAACTAGATCTCCACTATCCTTGTGTTAGGGGATAGCAATAGATTGCTAAAAATATGCTTGACCTCAAAATTTGATTAGAAAATGGGTAATTTTTTCAGTGACACATTCATACCCAAAACGAGTATCCATCCATGATGCTACAATTCACACACCTGATGGGAAGTTTATACCACCCCATCACCATTTCTATGGAACCGCTGTTCGTGGAGCGGTTACGTGCAAAGCTCACGTACCGCTCCGTAGCCCAGGAAAAGATAGGACATGTCCTATCTTTTCCCGTGTTACGGTGGCGTGCGCCATATGTTCCTTTAAAGAGGGGCAGGGGTGAGCAGCGCTCACCACCTCCTATTCTCCCCACCCGCTGCCTTGTGCCCGCCATGCTACGGTACCGGTGGCAACGGCAGTGTGCATGTAGCCTTAAAGTATTGAACAAGGTTTTCGATACATTGTGCAACTCTAAAACTCAGAACCAGGTTCAATACCAGTTCAATACCAGGTTTCTGTACTGAATGACTTGTGCTGTTCTACAGACTCCATGTAGCTGACTGTCTTCTATGAGGATTAATTCCCCTGCAATCAGCAGGGAATCCTTTGTATAGACGGGTCAGGCCATCAGCAGAGCCGGAACCACATCATCAGGGAAATATCATGTACTGTCCATAAATGGTGTTTTTACATCGCCCAGGGCTTCCCCTGACACAAGCAGGAATGCTGGCATATAGATATCTCCCCTAGGTCCTCTAATTATTTCATGTTTTTTTCCCTTTTTGTTCAGATGGTATTTGAGCTCACACCCTCCTTGCCATAGCGATACAGGACAGCCACCTCTATCTCCTAGACCAGTGGTGGCGAACCTATGGCACAGGTGCCAGAAGTGGCACTCAGAGCCCTTTCTGTGGGCACCCAGGCCTTCACCCCAGCACAAATTTTTCCAGACACACTCAAGCCTGTGGTCCAAGACGGCTTGAGTGCTATTTTAAAGCACATCCTTGGCTGCTAGGTTCCCTATATTTTTCCTCTTCAGGAGGCCCTAGGTAAGATACAATCCAAATCTTCTTTCTATTGTATTGGTGTCCTCAAGGATGCCAATACATTGAAACCTGTGATACAGCAGGATCAAGAAGTTATTTCTTAAACTGTCATGTTGGCACTTTGCCACATGTAAGTTGGTTTTGGTTGTAGTTTGGGCACTCTGTCTCTTAAGGTTCACCATCACTCTACTGAACTAGACTGAGGTTTGCTGGTTGTCAATGGATTTTTTCTGACTAAGTTTCCATAGAGTTGCACTGTGATGCTATAACATGAGAGGAATCTTCTCAGTCATCTTTCTATATATCACTGCATTATCCTTTTTTTTTTTAACAGATTAATAGTTATTTAGCTTATATACATTTTATAATTCAATTTAAATTATCACACTTATATATTAACATTACCAGGAAATCTTCACAACACATAATAAATTGTCATTGATAAAAACTAAAGCTCCCCTTGCAAAACATTGTTAGCTGTTATTGATCACATGCAGTTATTGTAAATACAAACACAGTGATTTGGTTGAGCCACGCTCCCAGAAACACAATGCAAACACCCATGTGACCCCACCCATAGCATTGAATTCAGATATAATGAAATGCAGCATTTTGTAAGTGTCCTGTTTGCTACAAAATCGATCACAAAGCGAACCACTTAATTTTTCAAGAAAAATTTTAGGACCATTTTCATTTTAACTAGAAGGGGTTTTGAAGTTCTGTTAACAAGCTTCCTATCTGCTGTTGGGGTGATAGGTTTCTGTTAAAACTTTAAAGTTCTGTAAATACTTAAAGGGTTGATACAAGTTGTTGAAAAAAAAAAAAAAAACTGTGGCCCGGGACGGCTGCTTAGAGCGCTAAGTCACTGCGCTCCGTGGCGGATATATCCGCCACGGAGCGTGAAGGGGTTAAAACAAAGATGTACTTACCTTCCGGTGCCCTTCGGTATCCAGCGCTGCTGTCGCTCCGGTCCGGACACCATGTAAACAAACATGGCCGCCGCAGCAGCGCTGCATTCAGCTTCCGGCCGGCTGTGGCTGGGTACGCCTATCCGTCCCTATACACAACATTGTGTAGGGGGGCCGGAAGGTTGTTGGGTCCGTCCGGAAGCTGAATGCAGCGCTACTCCGGCGGTCATGTTTGTTTACATGGAGCTGGATACCGGAGGGCACGTACATCTTTATTGTTTTAGGCAGCCCGCCCCCATATTTTTTTTAAACTCGGACAACCCCTTTAAACAAAATGAAGGTTTGATTGGAATTCACTAATAGTTATCATTAATGCATTCATTTAGCCTTAAACTGAATAAAAGTAGAAAATGTATATACAAATATATTGTGCAGTTTCTTCCCAGTAAGATGACATGTGGATGTAACCTACTGCCTGGGTACATGGATTTTGATAGAAGGGTGCTAGGACATGTTTGTAGGGCCCCTTGGGCCACGTTCACATGTGGCATTTTGATTGCATTTTTAAACGCAAACCAAACACTCCACCTGCAATCACATGTTGAGGTAAGATTGCATTTTCTCTGCGTTCCGTTAACGTGTTGAAAACACAATATTACCAAAACATGATCACGAGTGAAGTCGTTGGATTGCATTTCAAAATGTGGTACCACAAACCCCTTGCCCCAGAGAATTTGTATACGGTTGCATGTGGAATAGGGGGCATTTTAACCCCTTGCTTCTTACCAGTAGCACCGGTTGCGGGTGTTTACACCAACTATGCCAGCACCTATTGACAGGTTATCGGGGAGCTGTGATCCGTTGCTATGACAGCCTCGGGTCACACAATCTTTTGCATGTGCAATTTGCCCATTGTAGTAGCTGATGTGCAAAATCCCCATGTACTGTCATAGTGTAGTATGGCAGTATATGGTCGGATCAGACAGCCTAGGCTTAAAGTACCCTAGGGGGCCTGGGAAAGAATAAATAAGAAAACCTAAAAATTTGTTTAACCCCATAATGGAAAATAGTACCCAAAGTAAAAAAATGACACTTTTTCCATTTTAAAAATGTAAAAAATAAAAGTGATCAAAAGGCCGTACAATCCTAAAAAAATTATAGCATTGGAAAAGTCATCAAAAGTCACAAAAATTGACACACACACAGCTCCGTACTCTGAAGTATGTAAAAGTTATTAGCGCCAGAACATGGCAATACATTTTTGTAATGTATGAAAACATAAACCTATATAAATTTGGTATCCCTGTGATTGTACTGATCCAATGAATGAAGTAGACATGTAATTTGGGGTTGCACAGTGGACACCGTAAAAACCAAGCCCACAAGAAAGCGGCGCAAATGCATTTTTTTTTCACCAATTTCACTGCATTTGGAATTTTTTCCCGCTTCCCAGTACACGACATGGAATATTAATCATCACTATGAAGTGTGTTTGTTACACAGAAAAAAAGCCATCACACAGTTGGGGAATGAAAAATTGAAATGCAAAAACAAAAAAGGGCCTGGTTGTTAAGAGGTTAAAGATGACCAACACATACCCAATGTAAAGATCTAACACTTAATATATTATCTTATTTTTCAGGACAGAGGAAATATTTCTACATGGGAACTTAACAAGGGAAATGAGGAACAGCGACGATAAATATTACATGCTGCCATTTGACAATAAAAATCTATTTTTATAAAGAAGTGTACTGTATTATTTGATAATGCTGTTTGGTGTAGGTCACATCTGTTGATGTATTGCTTACACAACTGCAATGTAGAAGGAATGCAGCTTCTCACAGGATCCAAGGAATTTAGGTATGTTTAGAAAATAAAGGCAAAGTTTGCTTGGTAAATGCATATATCCCCTTTAAAGAGAAGCATATCTATTTGGATTTAGGATGTACCTTAGGAGCTGCAGTGAAAATACCTGTGATGCTTATACCCAAAATAGAAACCTGCAAAGAAATTAACCCATAAATATATTCCAACAACAAATATACCAAACACAAAGATACCGATGACTGTGAAGCAGTCAGTCAGTCCCCCCCCCCCCATCAACAGCCACGCTTGGGTCATTGAGGGCGCTGGCTGCATACAGTACAGCAATACGTGTTTCTTAAAGATACACAAATTGCTACTTGGGGGCCAGGACAGCGCCCTAGGATGGGAGGAGAGGGTAGTGCCCTAGGCGATTGCCTACCCCTCGTCCAGGCCCTGCTTGAAACTAATAAACAAGGAACAGACACTTTTCCTGGCTTACAGCTGATCATTGCAGCCTGGGGCTTAAGTTTAACAGAAAGCTTCCCCAGAGGTCTCCTGTAAGTTGGGGACTGCCTTTACTTGGTTCCCTTTAGTCAGCTATAACTACTATTGTTGCTTCTCCATTGCAGAAATGTATTTGAAAATACTTAGTATTTGCATCTTCTTCAGAGCAACAGCAAGTGATCTTCTGAGGTAATAATGTAGTATCTCTGGGAATTTTAGTAAAATATAATTGAGACTGAAGCAGATTTTAGGAGAAAAAGAAAATAAATGAATCTACCCTGCTGCAGTGTTGCTTCGGTTGCCATTAGAGATGAGCAGAGAATCTGCATGTATGTGTAACACTACAGTGTGAAATAAGCCATCAATGCTGAGGTTCCCTATACAATAAACCAACAGGTTCTCACTAAATGAAAAATCGTCCAAAATGAGAGATTTATTATGTTCAAAACAATTGTTTACTTGTTCATAAGTAAAAATCCCTAAATTAATTTATGACAATAGTGTTTGGATAAATTACTCTACTTTCCAGTGAATACAGTAGTTCTAAAATTTCATACAAACGATGATGTACATTAAGAACAATGCATTAGAAGCCATCGCAAAGGGATCAGTACAAACTGGAAACAAATGAAACCTAACTGCAGGCACTTTATCACCAAGGACGAGCAGAAGTCACTGGACTGATCATCTACACAGTCATTTCCATTAAGCTCTGATGCACATCAAGTCCAGTTCTGATACTACAGGAAGAAAATCCAAATGTGCACTTTCTTCTGCATTACAATTCAGTGCTCTTTTTGGTTAAACAAAAATCTGGAGTCTTTTTAGAAGGTTTCCTCTAATTTGCCTCTGCACTGTGCATTATAGGGTTAGGCCTATGAATAAAGCAGAAGACGCTATATCAGGTTTCGAAGAGCTTGTTGAAAGCTGTTCCAACTTCTGAGATCATGTCTGTAGTGGTCATAGAACGTCCGTATTTCTGAAATGCCTGATGATTGCATTGTCTTGTGAGAGAACATGCTCCAAATGCTGCCACCACAAAGGGATTTTGACTGCAACAGATACAAAAAAATACAATAAAAAGGGTTAAAAAAGCTGGGCCACTTATAAATATAACAGGTAAAAAAAATCTGAAATATACTAAGGGATATACATTTTTCTTTGCATTCTTTGCTTGTTGGGCAGGATTAAAGGGAAATTCCAGGTATATAAATGTCTGCCACAAAAAACAAAACAAAGCTATGTATATAAATTAACCCCTTAAGGACGCAGCCATTTTACAGCTTAAGGCTCAGTCCCATTTTTTGGATTCTGACCTGTGTCTCTTTATATTGTTATACGTTTAACCACGTTGTTTACCTTATCACATGCGATTCTGATATGTTGTTCTCCCCACATGTTGTACTTTTTTTAGTGAGTAAATTTGGCTGATATTTTTGCGTTTATTACAAAAAGAAAAAAAATAATTTTTTAGAAAGATTTGCCCATTTTTCGAATTCAAAATCCACCCCGCTTTTCAAGGCAGATGATTTACCACCTAAATATTGCAGAATACGCATGTCCCATTTGTCTACTTTACATTTTCATAATTTTTGAAATGTTGGGTAAGATTCATTTTTTGTACGGAGAGGCGGCTCAATTCGTTGCCTATTTTCAGAGGCCTATGGATAAATACTGTTAAATCAAATTTTACATATTTAGCACAAAAACCCCTATATAACCAACACTTTTCAAAAGTCTGGCACCCCTCAAACTTATAGAACCAGCATTTACACAATTGTTAAACCCCTTAGATACTCTTCATAGTACTGATCAAAATGGCCGGTGAATTTGAAAGGGTCCAAATTTTTGTCGGTTTATACGTTCCATTTAGAGCCCTAAAATTTTACACATTTCCCAAGATAAACTCACCATAAAATTTGTTCTACAATTTCTTCCTGAGTACATCGACCCCCCACACGTGGACATTACTTGGTGTTATGGGGCAACAGCGGGCCGCAGAGGGAAGGAGCACCCTGCAAGCTGCCATGAATTTTAGTCTTCCCTCGTTGCCCCCTTTTTGAAGTATAAATTTTCGCCTTTCGTTATGGGCCATGTGAGACGGCATTTTTTTTTGGCGGGGGCTAGATGAGATGCGTTTTCCAGTGTTACCATTTTGGGGGTTGGTATCCCCTAGTGTTGAAAATTTTAGGACTTTTTTGAGGTTCATGAGTAGAAAGCTCAATTCTGTACCTGGATTTTTTAACTTTTTTTTTGTTTTTGCGTGTTCACCGTATATCCAATATCAGTTATCTTTATTCTATGGTCGATACGATTACGGGGATCCAGACATGAATATTTTTTTCTTATGTTTTACCAATGCCAAATAAAAAACCCTAATGTGGGGAAAAATCTATCATTTTGCATCGCCGGCTTCCAAGTGGCATACATGGTTACGTTTTTGGGCTAAGATCTGGTTTATGGCTTGGGTTTTTTGTGACATGTTGTTCTTGCACAGTAGCAGCTGAGTACATATGTTTTTGTTGATCATTTTTTTATTGCATTTTTTAGTGGGCATACTAGGTAAAAATCAATAATTTGGGCGGGTTTTTAACATGGTTTTTTTTACGGCGTTCATCATATGGGTTCAATATTTATTAGTTTTTATTCTATGGATTTGTTACGGACGCGGTGATACTATATTTTGGGTTTGTGTTATGATTTAGACTTTTTTTGCAGCGTTAATTTGTCCTCTTTATAATCAACAAAAAATGCCCATAAGCCCCACAACATATAAAGTAATTTTTATTGAAAAAATTTTTTTTTTTTTTTTTACATGATCCCCATCTCATTCTTGTTCTTGCTATACTCTGCAATACTAATCTATTGCAGGGTATTAGCAGTGCCAAGCCTATGCAGATGCATAGGCTGACAACTTTGCCTTTAAGATACCACAGACCATCTTTAATCAAATCCCTCCGGCTTCGTCTGGGGTCCCGATCGGACCCCAGGGGTGCCAAAACAGCAATCGCCCCCCCGAAAACGGGGGGGGGGGGGAGGGGAAGGCATCGTGGGGTAAAGACCCCCAGAATGCATGTTAATTCCGCAGTCACGTTGACCGCGGCATTTAACGGGTTAAACACCCGCGATCAGAGCCCACTCCGACCGGGGATGTCAGCGGTAAATTACAGCTGAAATCCTAAATAACTATGCCGGTTCGGCTGCTGTGCAGCGCTGAACCAGCATCGTCTCTGCGCAGTAGCTCTACTGCGCTGAGCGCTATTCGCGGGACTCAGCGCAGTACAGCTACGGCGCAGAGCGCTAAGGGGTTAATATAACAAAAGTCAATATTATTCATCACAGAACAGAGCTTACATAGTTTGCTTTTATGAGTCACAAAAATTTATGGGCTATCTTAAGTAGACCGAGCTATCTCCAAGATGGCCTCCACAGGATACTACAATTCCCATGATCCTGCACTTCTTAGCAAAAGCATGTGAGGGAGAAACTGTTACTACCATAGTGTGGTAATGTGCAGTGATGGCAGTTTCACAGTTCATTACTGAGATGGGTCTCTGCGGGGGTTGTATGGAGAGAGCTCACGGGCTGAGCTCTCTCCATACACAGTGGGTGTCAGCTGAATAATACAGCTGACACCTGCCTGTTACTGCCGTGGTCTGTGCCTGTTAACCTGTTAAGAACCGCAGTCGGACCTGACCACGGCCTTTAAACATTCTTTTTTTTTTTCTTTTTTTTGTTTGCCCTGTGGCACGCGGGATGGTGGGACGGTTGCATAGAGTCACAATCTCAGAAACTTTTAGGCTTGTCATGTAGAATGATCTCCAATAGCCTCTGAATGGCAGGCTATTAGAGATAAATTAGTAAAATTGCTATATACTGCAATACAGTAGCATTGCAGTATATAGTATGAGCAACCAGTATGTGAGAGTTTTTGGCCTCAGAATTTTGTACAAAAATAAAATTTGCCATTTTTCCAAAGATTTAAAACCTATATAAATTTGGTAGACATGTGATTGTATGGAGCCGAAGAATAAAGAGTGTCATCTGTAGCATAGAATGAAAGCTGTTAAACCAGAGCCCACAAGAAAATGTGGAAAATGTGGGGGGTTTTGGTCAATTTTGCCACACTTGTCATTTAATATTCCATACAATGTACTGGGAAAAAAATTCTGTCACAAAAAGTACAATTTGTCCCACAAACGCAAAAACGAAACAGGTCTGAGTCTTTTCAGGATTCAATAACATAACAATAACATACTAGCTTCTATTTTAACCCCTACGGGACTCAGCCTCTTTTGGCCTTAAAGGGGTATTCTCGTCTGGGCATTCACAATCAGTTTAACTAATCTGCCATTTATAAACATTTCTTCAATTGGATGTTATTAAAAAAAAATGTTCCTGTGTGAAGATAATTTCCCATAAACATAGCCATGTTGTCCCTTAGAAACGAGATGGCTTCCTCGGATACGACCACGTCACACTCTGGCAGCAGTGGCCAGACATGCGCTATTGAGTCCTGTCTGACCTCCTGGATTCAGAAATCATTACCACAGGACCGCTGTGGGTCATACAGTAAATCCAGGACATTTCATATACAAAAACCTTTTGTTTCTTTGTGCAATCCCTCCAGCAGAGGTGGCCGTATCCGAGGAAGCCATCTCGTTTCTAAGGGAAAAAATCACTACATTTATGAGAAATTATCTTCACACAGGAACATTTTTTTTTAATAACATCTAATTGAAGAAATGTTTATATATGGCAGATTTATCAAACTGAATATGAATGCGCAGACGAGAATACCCCTTTAAGGACGCGCTCCCATTTTTCAGATCTGGCCTGTGTCATTATAAGTGGTTATAGTGTGGGAACGCTATGAGAACTATAGGGGTGTATGTGTGGTGGAGTTTGTGATTCTCGTGCCACATTGTACATAAATTAGTTTAAAAATTTGGATGAAATCTTTGCGTATTTAGTTATGAAAAAAACAAATTTGGAAAAAATTTGGAAAATTCTTTATTTTCGACGTTCGAACAATTCTCTACTTTTGATGCAGATAGTCATATTTCCAATGGTTGCTTTATGTGGATGGTTTTTTAAGATTCCACATAATTTACTACAATGTTATGAGGCTCAGAATTTAGGATCATTTTTCACATTTTTTGTAAAATCGCCAAAACCCGTATTTAGATGACCTGCTCATTCTTCTAATTGACACTGAGGGCCTATAATCAGTGAGGCTAACCTTTACCGCGGTCAGCTGCCTGACAACATAGCCATTTTCAGACACGCGGCTTGCCTGAGAGTAAGTTCATCACTACCTGACCGGTGCAGTAACCGGGAGGCTGAGAGATTGCACTGAGCTCTCCCTGCACCCCCCCCCTCCTGCGACTCCATGTGTGAGCTGTGCCTAGTGTCTCCAGTCAGCACAGGTATCAGCATGGGGAACAGCAGGAGAGGTGACCCGGCCATACCCCCAGAGGCTCCTCTGCAGCTCCTGATAGTGTGTGGTGGGGGGAGGGGAGATGGCAGCACGTCAGAGGACCACATCGCTGCTGCCTGTGTGTGATGTCCCAGCAGCTGCCACCTCTACACTGACCATCTCCCAGCAGGGGCAAGGGAGGACCAAAAACTCTCATCATATAGTAAGTAAGGTCAGTGCACTGTATGATAGAGACAGTCATCAGGGCTGTGTGTCGTTTTGTGACTTACAAGCCCTTGAAATTAATTGCAACGCCTTGCAAATCGCCAGACATGCCGATTATTTGCTCCTCACCTTCTCCATGCCAAGATGGCATAAGGGAGCTGCAGGACAGCGGCGCCCTGCGCCCTCACTATAAGCTGTGAACTATTCATGACTGAAGTCACAGGTTACTAAGCATTTCCACACTTGTCTGATTGTAACCGATCTTATTACAATGTGTGATTTGAACATAGTAATAGATGATTGGAAAATCCCCATATACTGCCATACTGTAGATGGCAGTATAGAGGATCAATCAGACAACCTACAGTTAAGTACGCCTAGGTGTTTAAAGGGGTTATCCGGGTTTAAAAATCTTTTTATGGCCGGGCTGGGGAGGGATAGTTAAACATAATAAACATGGACTTACCTCCTCCGGCGCCGCCGATGTCCCGCGCCGCGGTCACTTCGATCCGTGCCCCTGTAAACAAACTGGGGCACGGAAGCCGCGCACAGGGAGCTTCCGGTCCGCGTTGTGGACGGCTCCTCCCATCCGTCCCTATCTCTCAGCGTTGTAAGCGCTGGGAGATGGTGCGCATGGGAGCATCCGGCCGGCCGGAAGCTCCCTGTGCGCCGGTGTAATGAAACCGGCGCACGGAGAAGCCGGGCGGCGGTGCGGAACATCGGCAGCACCGGAGGAGGTAAGTACATGTTTATTATGTTTAAATAGCCCTCCCCAGCCCGGCCATAAAAAAAATTTTTAAACCCGGATAACCCCTTTAAATAGTATACAGATTTATTATTTAAACTATAAATATCACAAAATTATGTTTTTTTTGTCATGGTGACACACCACCCGAGTTATGCTCGGTTTTTTGGCGAATTATGACACACCAAGCTCAAAAGGTTGCCCATCGCTGGCCTAAATAATAGCGAGACTCATAAATTATTTCCATTATGGAAACTACACCCCTCAACGTATGAAAAACCACTTTTAAAGAAGTTTGTTAACCCTTTAGGTGTTTTATAGGGGTTAAAACAAAGTGGAGGCGCAGTCTGCAAATTGTAATATTTTTTCACAATACACTCGTTTTGGGTGGAAAATTAAACATTTACAATGGATTAAATGAAAAAAGGCTCCACAAAGTTTGATACCCAATTTCTCCCAAGTACACCGATACCCTATATGTGGTGGTAACCTGCTGTATGGGCGCACGGCCGGGCATAGAAGGGAAGGAGGCGGCATTCAGAGCAGATTTGCCATGTCACATTGTACAGGCTATAATTTTTTATCTTTTTTTAATGTGGACCTATAGGGGCCACATGAGATGCATTTTTCTGGTACCTAATTTTAGGGAATCTATAGCTAATTGGTGAGATTTTATTAACTCTTTGTTGGTGGAGGAAATTAAAATCATAAATTTTTGGAATTTTTTTTTTTTTTTTTTACGGGGTTCCCTTTGCAGATCTACCGTATTTTGCGGCCTATAAGGCGCACCAAAAATCCTTTAATTTTCTCAGAAATCAAAGGTGCGCCTTATAGGCCAGTGCGCCTTATATATGAACTAGAAATGTACTACTGACAAGATGTACTGTACATTTACCAGTGTTTAATAGCTCCATCCCCAGAAATTTCCTGCACCTTCCCACACAGTATACAGGGTCCCCAACTCCTGAAGTGCCCTGGCACCACAACTAACATTGTGCCCATCCTGCCCTCCTCTAGCACGGAGAGACCGGAGCTGCCATAGTGCCGACCATGAGGCAATCATCATCATCAGTAAACAATCCCCCATACCGGACAGCCCTATAACAGGGGAAAGAGAAGGAGCCACAGGGAACCCCACAGGAATAACACCCTGGCTGAGGAGGGAAGGAGAAGGGGCAGAGGGAGACCGCTTAACCCCTGCTGCATCACCCTGCATTAACCCCCAGCAGCCCCTAACCTCTGAGATCGTAGCTCTCTGACACCTGAAGACAAGTTTCCTGGGAAGTGGGTAGCTGGCTTGAACTGTGCACAGGGTCTGCCAACCTGCTGGTCATTTTTCGGTCCTCTGCATTTGATATCCTGCGGCCTTATCCTACTCCGTGCCGCCTTTTATAAAAACCTAGATGTATTAAGCGGAGCATTTATTAAGGTGCGCCTTATACTCCAGTGCGCCTATAGGCCGAAAAAGGTACGGTCAATTCATGATTCTGTTTTCATTATGCATAGTTGTTCCGGACGCAGGGATACCAATATGTTTGGGTTTGGTGTTTTTATCAATATACTGAATAAAAACTAATTTGGAGAAATCGTGGTCATTTTAGCATCACATCACCATCTTGTCATATGCAGAACTTTTTTATTTTTTCACAGCTGACAAATCTGGTTGAGGGGCTTATATTTTGCAGAAGAGTTGTTCTTTTTATGGGCTTATTTTAGAGTGACATAACCTTTTTAATCCTTTTTAGAGCATTTTTTATAGGGTATTAATTCAAAAATGATCTTTCTTCGGAACGGTTTGCGTTTTTTTCCCTCCGCCTTACCACCGTGCGGGTCCCATAATTATTCTGTTTTATTATATAATGTAGTTATACGGACCGGCCATACTAAATATGCATTTTTTTGGTTTTTAAATACTTAAGTGTTTTTAGGTAAAGTGACCCTTTTAGGGGCTTATATTTTAATGTATTTATTTTTTATTTATTATAATGTGTAGTGTTTTTCACTTTTTTTACTTATACATACTCGAACCAGCAATACTCTGATCACTGGTTCAAGTTCAATACACTGCTCCACAATACTATTTTATTGTAGAGCAGTGTAATCTGTCTGGTATGCTCGTGCATGCTCAGACACTTTACAGTCAGATTCGGAAGGGATCTGACTGCCAGGGACATCAGGCAGCTCCGGAGCACATGCCAATCCTCGGAGCTGCCCAGAAGTGGATCGGATCCCCCGGTAAGCGGCGCGGGGGATCCGATCCACAGCGCAAACACCCGTACACGCCGCAGTCATGCTTGACAGCGGCATGTAAGGGGTTAACACCCACAATCGGAGTTGGCTCCGATCGCAGGTGTTAGCTGACAGCCGCTGCTTCTGGTACCGGCTCCGTTTGTGAGCCGGTGCCAGAAGCAGAACGTTATAGCACGTCCCTGTGTGCTTAACATGTAGCACCGGGGACGTACTATAACGTCCTGGTGCGCCTAGGGGTTAAAGGGAACCTGTCAGCAGAAATTGACCTTATAAACCACTACCAGTATGTTTCATGACCCAGTGTGGTGGCATCATCCAGAAAATCAACTTTGATGTGATACTGTAGAGGTCAATTGGTTGTATAAAGTCATGGAGGCAGAGATTTTAACACTCAAATCCAGTATATAGTATGAGCAACCAGTATGTGAGAGTTTTTGGCCTCAGAATTTGTACAAAAAATAAAATTTGCCATTTTTCCAAAGATTTAAAACCTATATAAATTTGGTAGACCATGTGATTGTAGGACCCAAAGAATAAAGAGTGTCATCTGTAGCATAGAATGAAAGCTGTTAAACCAACAAGAGCCCACAAGAAAATGTGGAAAATGTGGGGGGGTGTTTTGGTCAATTTTGCCACACTTGCATTAATTTATATCCATACATGTACTGGAAAAAAATTCTGTCACAAAAAAAGTACAAATTTGTCCCACAAACGCAAAAACGAAACAGGTCTGAGTCTTTTCAGGATCAATAACATAACAATAACATACTAGTTCATTTAACCCCTACGGGACCGCCTCTTTTGGCCTTTTAAGGGGTATTCTCGTCTGGGCATTCACAATCAGTTTAACTAATCTGCCATTTAAACATTTCTTCAATGGATGTTATTAAAAAAAAATGTTTCCTGTGTGAAGATAATTTCCCATAAACATAGCCATGTTGTCCCTTAGAAACGAGATGCTTCCTCGGATACGACCACGTCACACTCTTGGCGCAGCAGTGGCCAGACAGCGCTATTGAGTCTGTCTGAACCTCCTGGATTCAGAAATCATTACCACAGGACGCTGTGGGTCATACAGTAAATCCAGGACATTTCAATACAAAAACCTTTTGTTTTTTTGTGCAATCCCTCCAGCAGGGTGGCCGTATCCGAGGAAGCCATCTCGTTTCTAAGGAAAAAATCACTACATTTATGAAATTATCTTCACACAGGAACATTTTTTTTAATAACATCTAATTGAAGAAATGTTTATATATGGCAGAATTTATCAAACTGAATATGAATGCGCAGACGAGAATACCCCTTAAGGACGCGCTCCCCATTTTTCAGATCTGGGCGTGTCATTATAAGTGGTTATAGTGGGGAACGCTATTATATCCAGGGGATTTTGAGATTGTTTCTCGTGACAATTGTACTTCAAATTAGTTTTAAAAATTTGGATGAAATCTTTTGCGGTTTAGGTATATGAAAAAAAACAAATTTGGAAAAAATTTGGAAAAAATCTTTATTTTTTCGACGTTCTAATTCTCTATTTGATGCAGATAGTCATATTTCCCAAAGTCTGCTTTATGTTGGATGGTTTTATTTAAGATTCCACATAATTTACTATAAATGTTATGGCTCAGAATTTAGGTATCATTTTTCACATTTTTTGTAAAATCGCCAAAACCCGTATTTAGATGGACCTGCTCATCTTCTAATTGACACTGAGAGGCCTAAATCAGTGATGGCTAACCTATGACACGCGTGTCAGTGCTGACACACATAGCCATTTTCACTGACACGCGGCGGCTCATGCTCTGAGTTAGTAAGTTTATCCTACATGACCAGTGCAGTAGCCGGGGAGGCTGAGAGAGATTGCACTGAGCTTCTGCACCCCCCCTCCTCCTCCTCCATTGTGAGCTGTGCCTAGTGTCTCCAGTCAGCACAGGTATCAGCATGGGGAACAGCAGGGAGGTGACACGCCCCATACACCCAGAGGCTCTCTGCAGCTCCTGATAGTGGTGGGGGGGGAGGATGGCACACAGTCAGAGGCCACATCGCTTGCTGCCTTGGTTGTGTGAGGTTCCAGCAGCTGCACCCTTACACTGACCATCTCCACAGCAGGGGCAAGGGAGGACAACAACTCTCATCATATAGTAAGTAAGGGTAGTGCACGTATGATAGAAGCAGTCATCAAGGCTTGTGTGTCGTTTTGTGACTTACAAGCCATGAAAATAATTGCAACGCTTGCAAATCGCCAGACATGCGATTATTTTGCTCCTACACCTTCTCCATGCCAAGGATGGCATAAAGGGAGAGATGCAGACAAGCGGCGCTGCGCCCTCACTATATAACTGTGAAACTTTCATGACTGAAAGTTCACAGGTTACTAAGCATTTCCACACTTGTCTGATTGTAACCGATGATTACAAGTGTGATTTGCACATGTAATAGATGATTGGGAAAATCCCATATACTGCCATACTGTAGTTGGCAGTATATGGTAGGATCAATCATGACAACCTACAGTTAAAGTACCCTAGTGTTAAAGGGGTTATCCGGTTTAAAAATCTTTTTATTGGCCGGGTGGGGAGGGATAGTTAACATAATAAACATGGACTTACCTCCTCCGGCGCCGCCGTGCCCCCGCGCCGGGTCACTTCGATCCGTGCCCTGTAAACCAAACGGGGCACGGGAACGAACGCGCACAGGGAGCTTCGGTCCGCGTGTGTGGACGGCTCCCTCCCATCCGTTCCCTATTCTCGGGTTGTAAGCGCTGGAGATGGTGCGATGGAGCATACGGCCGGCCGGAAGCCCGACTCCCAGTTCCCTGTGCCGGTGTAATGAAACCGGCGCAGAGGAGAGCGGGCAGGCGGTGCGGAACTCGGCAGCACCGGAGGAGGTAAGTACATGTTATTATGTTTAATAGCCCTCCCCCCAGCCCGGCCATAAAAAAATTTTTAAACCGGATAACCCCTTTAAATAGTATACAGATTTATTATTTAAACTATAAATATCACAAAATGATGTTTTTTTTGTCATGGGACACACCCACCCGAGTTAGCTCGGTTTTTGGCGAATAGACACACAAAGCTCAAAAGGTTGCCATCGCTGGCCTAAATAATAGCGAGACTCATAAATTATTTTCCATTATGGAAATACCACCCCTCAACGTATGAAAAACCACTTTTAAAGAAGTTTTGTTAACCCTTTAGGTGTTTTATAGGGGTTAAAACAAAGTGGAGGCGCCAGTCTGCAAAATTGTAATATTTTTTCACAATACACTCGTTTTGGGTGGAAAATTAAACATTTACAATGGATTAAATGAAAAAAGGCTCACAAAAGTTTGATACCCAATTTCTCCCAAGTACACCGATACCCCTATTGTGGTGGTAACTGCTGTGATGGGCGCACGGCGGGCATAGAAGGGAAGGGGCGGCATTTCAGCAGATATTTGCCATGTCACATTGTACAGGCTATAATTTTTTATCTTTTTTTAATTGGACCTATAGGGCCACATGAGATGCATTTTTCGGTACACTAATTTTTAGGGAATCTATAGCTAATTGGTAGATTTTATTAAAACTTTGTTGGTGGAGGAGGAAATATAAATCATAAATTTTTGGAATTTTTTTTTTTTTTTTTTTACGGGGTTCCCTTTGCAGATCTACCGTATTTGCGGCCTATAAGGCGCACCAAAAACCTTTAATTTTTCAGAAATCAAAGGTGCGCCTTTATAGGCCAGTGCGCCCCTTATATATGAACTAGAAATGTACTACTGACAAGATGTACAGTACATTTACCAGGTGTTTAATAGCTCCATCTCCCAGAAATTTCCTGCACCTTCCCACACAGTATACAGGGTCCCCAACTCCGAAGTGCCCTGGCACCACAACTACATTGTGCCCATCTGCCCTCCTCTAGCACGGAGAGACCGGAGCTGCATAGTGCCGACCATGAGGCAATCATCATCATCGTAAACAATCCCCCATACCGGACAGCCCTATAACAGGGGAAAGAGAAGGAGCCACAGGGAACCCCACAGGAAAACACACCCTGGCTGAGGAGGGAAGGAGAGGGCAGAGGGAGGAGACCGCTTAACCCCTGTGCTGCATCACCCGATTAACCCCCAGCAGCCCATACCTCTGAGATCGGAGCTCGCTGACACACTGAAGACAAGTTCCTGGGAAGTGTTAGCTGGCTTGAACTGTTGCACAGGTCTGCCACCTGCTGGTATTTTAGGTACTGCATTTGATCCTGCGCCTATACTCCAGTGCGCCTTAATATAAACCTAGATGATATTAGCAGGCATTTATTAGAGGTGCGCCTTAACTCCAGTGCGCCTTATAGGCCGAAAAATACGTAAGGTAATAATGATTTCTGTTTCATTATGCAGATTGTTACGGACGCAGGGATACAAAATATGGGGGGTTTGGTTTTGTGTATTTTATTTATTTCAATTATACTGAATAAAAACTAATTTGGAGAAAATCTTGTTCATTTTAGCATCACACCTTTTCATATGCAGAACTTTTTTATTTTTTCAGCTGACAAATCTGGTGTTAGGGGCTTATATTTTGCGAGAAGAGTGTTCTTTTTAGTGGGCTTATTTAGAGTGCATAACATTTTTTTAAATCACTTTTTAGAGCATTTTTTATAGGGTATTTATTAAAAATGATCTTTCTTCGGAACGGTTTTGCGTTTTTTTTTCCCTCCGGCCTTTACCGTGCGGGTCCAGTAATTATTCTGTTTTATTATATGGATTTATACGGACGCGGCAATACTAAATATGCATTTTTGTGGTTTTTATACTTAAGTGTTTTATGGAAAGTGACATTTTAGGGGCTTATATTTTAATTGTATTATTTTTATTTATTATAATGTGTAGTGTTTTTCACTTTTTTTACTTATACATACTCGAACCAGCAATACTCTGATCACTGGTTTCAAGTTCAATACAACTGCTCACACAATACTATTTTATTGTAGAGCAGTCAATCTGTCTGTATGCTCGATGCTCAGACACTTTACAGTCAATTCGGAAGGGATCTGACTGCCAGGGACCTCAGGCAGCTCGGAGCACATGCAATCCTCGGAGCTGCCCAGAAGTGGAATCGGATCCCCCGGTAAGCGGCGCGGGGGATCCGATCCACAGCGCAAAACAACCGTACAACGCCGCAGTTCATGTTGACAGCGGCATGTAAGGGGTTAACACCCACAATCGGAGTTGGCTCCGATCGCAGGTGTTAGCTGACAGCCGCTGCTTCTGGTACCGGCTCCGTTTGTGAGCCGGTGCCAAGAGCAGAACGTTATAGCCCGTCCCTGGTGTGCTTAACATGTAGCACCGGGGACGCGTACTATAACGTCCTGGTGCGCCTAGGGGTTAAAGGGAACCTGTCAGCAGAAATTGACCTTATAAACCACTACCAGTATGTTTCATGACCCAGTGTGGTGGCATCATCCAGAAAATCAACTTTGATGTGATACTGTAGAGGTCAATTGGTTGTATAAAGTCATGGAGGCAGAGATTTTAACACTCAAATCAAGCTTTCTCTTCCACAGAAAGCCCCTTCAATGTAATTGATTGTTGTAGATCCAGAGACTTCACCAACTAGATCTCCTGAAGTCTAATGCATGACGTCAATCACAGAGGAGGCCTCCTTAATTTTATAAATCCAATTTACAGCTTCAAAGTTGATTTTCAAGATTATGAAGGAACCAAAAACTAGAAGGTGTTACGCTGTTTGACAATATACTGTAGTGGTTTATTAGGCCAATTACTAAGGACAGATTCCCCTTAACCCCTTACCGCATTTGGATGTTCCTGTAGCGGGGGAGGGGGGAGTATGAAGCGAGCTCACGGTCCAAGCCCTCTTTATACTCCACAGGTGTTTGCTGCACAATGGAGCTAGCACCAATCGCGGGTGTTAACTCTTTGATTGCCACGTGATGTCATCTAGGAGCAGCGATCCATTGCCATATATATTAGACTGCAACAAAAAAAACTAATTGCGGAATCACCAACAGGTCATATAATTCCAACAGCCGATCCCCCAACTCTGTACATGGAAATATAAAGAATTGTATGAGCAAAGGATGATTTTTTTAATTATCTCATAACAACTATATAATCTCCATGATCATACAGAACCAAAGCAGAAAGGGGATCATCATGTAGACCAAATAGTGAAATCAAAAGAAAAGCCACAACTGCACTTTTTGGGGGGATTTTTTTTTTTTTTTTTTAACAGCTTCCCAGTATATTCCATGGAATAGTGAACAATTTATCCCACAAAAAAACAAGCCCTCATACAATAGAAAAATTAATAAAATGAAAAAAATGTATGATGAGCTGCTACTGTAAGAGGTTATAAAATCAGGTGATGCTATAATCTTATCCGACAGAACATACCCATTTATCTTTTCTGGCCCGGCAAGAAATGCCCAGTGTATCAGGACTCCAAGAGACCCAGCGAGAAGATCACCCTGTCCTCCACAACGTCGGCTACTACCTTCATGATTGCACACTAAAACTTTAATACAGAGAAAATAAATTAGAATTCAGATTATAGGAACATTTAAAACTATATTAACACATGGCAGAATATATCCTAACATTGCTTTTATCCAACAAGCAGTACTAGATTGGTTCTCTAAGTACAAACCTAAAGAACCACACCAAGCCTATAAACTGTACCTTCTCCTGTAATATGTACGTGCCCTGGAGGCGTTTTTAAAGAGGTCCGGTCACCAGATTTTGACCACCCTGACTAACAATGCCCGCTGATTAAGGGTTACAATTCCTCCCCATATCACCTAAAATTATCTGCCAGTGGGGCCCTGTACCTCAATTAGTGGTTTTTCTGATATGCAAATTAGATTTTCTGATTCATCTCTGGTATCTCTAGCTAATCTCTCTCAGGCTGGCAGTGAACCACACCCCCTTATTGTGACTGACAGCTCTGTGTCTCTTCATCGTGGCATGTGACAGTGGCCTCCATGGAGAGGAGTAGAAGTCCATGGAGGCTGCTGTGACTTCATGTGGTAACATGTATGGGATACAGTTTGCTATTAATAAGAGGCTAGTACCTGAGATGATGTCACTCTGGTCACATGTCATGAAATGTGACCAGTAAGGATGCACAAGGCATGGGGAGGAGTAGATGAGAGGGGCCAGCAGAGCATGACAACCCCCCGCCCCCCCTCTGATAACAGGTAATATAAGATAAAAGGCGATTTATGTGGATGTAAGCGAAACAATTTTTATCTAAAAGAAGGGAGTCAGTCAGTTATTAGAGCTCTATAGGAACTGGTTGTCTGAATGCCAGAGGTGCGGCTGCCCATCTAACTGCTTGTTAGAAAAGAATAACAGATGATTTTTCATTCATGCTGCATATGCCAATAACAACTCCAGGAGAGGGACATATTACAGAAAAAAGTTTGTAGCTTCGGCAAGCAGGGGGTTGTGCGGCGACAAGTTTGCTTTAACTTGAATTTTTATGCAAATCAGAACTAATTATAGCTCATGACAATATGTTTTGTCCCTGAGACAATTGGATTTTTAAAATTGCTATAACACTGGGAACACTCATTGTGGTGCCTGGAACTATTTTAAAGGGAACCTGCCAGCAGGAACGTGATTTGTAGCTGGTGACAGGTTCCAATAGCCTGTGCAATGCTGGTTTAAAAGTGCCTTTCTCATAAAAAATTGCAGCATGTTATTTTGTCTGCGGACCAAGTACATCCATAGTCAATTGATTCGCAAAAAAATGGTCGCCACATGCATGATATCCATATGCACTGTTTTTTCCCCAAATGTTGCTAGGCAACCAACTGGGCAGGGAAAGAAGTAGATTAGAAACCCATCAGTTTTTTTTGCATATGTGAATGGATACAATATGAACTGAACACAGACATGTGATCACTGAAGACAGATATCACGTCCACATTTTTTGCAGTTGCGTAGAAGACACGCTTGTCTGAATGAGCCCTTATTTTAACCCCAATTTAACTGTAATATATGCTTAAAAATAATAGTAATAATAATAATAATGTGATGCTATCAAGAGGGATCTCTGAGAAGATCCATCTATACCAGTGTAACTCTGTAGTGAAGTTACATAAAATCCTCCCATTAACCACTAAGCCTAGCGGATAGAGGATCTGTCCTGTATCTCTATGGCAGGTGGAATGTAGAGGCTGTGAGTTCAAACCCGGGGCTGGGCAATAAAATATTTAATTAAACAATATAGCGACCTTGTGTCTGGGGAAGCCCTGGGAGATGTAGAGACCCATATATGGACATACTGTAATCATTGTCCCTGCTCTGCCTCTAACCAGACACATCTATACAAATGATTCCCTGCCCGATGTCTCCTCCGGGGAATCCCCTGCAGACAGATACTAGGAATCTGTACAACAGCAGAAGTCATTCAATACCGCAAGTGACAAAAACCCAGTATTGAACTATTCTGATTTTGACAGTATTGATGTTTCAATGCATCGTGCAACCCTACAGCATAGCCTAGACTATTTTTAGCTGTCACTAAAAATCCTCTTTCTAGTTACAGGTTCGCTACAAGTATGTTTGGGGGCCCCGATTCTGAATACTGTTGGAGGTCTGGTATTGCCATCTTACAAAGTATACTTTGCTCAAACTCAGTACTGTACAAGACAAATTTTTGAAATGCATGTCAACTAATTAAAAAATGTCACATTGCTACTGAAACTAGTCAGTAGACACTCAATATTGTGCTAAACAAACTGAAAAATGTATTTCATTTTGTGGCTGTAGATGAGAGATTTTACATCAAGTCGCTGAAACCTCGTGCTCAAATGAAAAACAAAGGAAAATTATAAATGATGTGTATATAACTTCTGTTTTATGACACTTCTGCATTAAAACTTTACCAATATTTGCACAAACCTTTATCTCCATCTGAGATGAGGTCCCACTCCCCTTTCTGAACAATAGTTATATTGCCCATGGCTTGGCTGAGCCTTAGGACGCTTCCATGCTGGTCACTGCTGTCCACTGGCTCCGTGAGCTGAAAGTATTAAAGCAAAGCTCTCAACATTTCTGATTCTCATTTACTCTATAAGGAGCCCATGTTTAATCCAAACATACTAAAAATTGTCCTGCTTCACAATGACCTCAGGATCAAACTTGCATATGTGCTAGTAGAGAAAATGTTAACATATCTCCTAATTATAAATTTATAGGCGAGTTGTGTGTGATCCACTGCTGGGACCAAAAGGCCTTAGTATTGTAAACAAAGGAAATCAGCTACTGAGTATTTATACGAAGGACTATGAAACTGCTCTTTATATCCCCGTGCTCCAAATCTGCACAGCAGACTGCATCCATACAGCTAATATAAGCTGGATTATACTTGTGCAATGATATCTTATTAACCCCTTAAGGACGCAGGGTTTTTCCGCTCATTTCTCGCTCTCCAAATTCAAAAATCCATAACTTTTTCATTTTTACGTGTACAGACCTGTGTGAGGGTCCTCCTCTCCCCGTACAATGCCGTTGCCCGCTACGGACGGTACGGGCGGGCAACGCAGTGTGAATTAGCCTTAGTGTTCGAATGTACAAAATATCGAAACACATGTCGATTGTAACAATAGTCTGGTCATAGCTGTGAAAAATGGCCTTGGTGGGTTAAGGGGGTTAAAATATAAAAACAATTATTTTCATAATGAACAAAATAGTGCCTAATGTCAAATGCAGTTTTTTTGCCGCCAATAAAATGTAATAAAAGTTGTACAGTTTCAAAATGGTATAATGAAAAGTCATCTTACAGTTCTGTACACTGATGTATAAAGATTACAGAGCAGAATATAGCGATTGCCCAAAAGCAATTTCATAATTTTTAATGCAAGATTTTGAAAAAATTTTAAAGATATGAGACATGACTACACTATAGAAATTTGGTATCGCGGTTGAATCCTCACTGACATCGTCATTGATATACTGCCATCAAAAGAATCAGAGGCGTGTCATACTTGATCACATATTGAAGTCGTTACAAATAAAGCCCATCAAAATATGCACAACTGTGTTTTTTTTTTTTTACCAATGCACCACCTTAGTTTTCCAGCTCACCCGAAATGGTACTGAATATTAAAATGGTGCCCTAGAAAATAATCTCGTATAAATTCTCCATCACCGCCAACCTCCAGCTTTGTATAGAAAAAAAAAGCGATAAGTTAGAGGTGTGAAGGGAGGCGTGAGAAAACGGAAAATCAAATAATTTTAGTCTTGGGGTACTGGCTCTGCAAACGACAATGTGTTTGGCAGTGAATATATGTGTCTATGGTTTGCTCTGTGCCTGATAACAGAATGTGTATCTCCTGGGGAGGTCTAGCTGTTCTGCCACCGTTGCTCCGCACACAGTGGAGCAGTGGGAGCTGACGCGATATTGAGGTGGTGCTGAGGAGGTTTCCGTGCTTTATAGCCTCGGTAGCGCAGGTGAAGTCACGGACTCCACACTCCCGCGTGGCGCTTTGTTATAACTAATATGTCATGGGTGTTTGATGTCCAAAGCTTATGATAAGTGACGAGTGACAGCATGGAATGTTGGAGCGTGTGTGAGCGGATGCAGCGCCGGCTCCCGAAGGTTCCTGGCAGGCGCATGCATGAGTCCGCGGCCGCCGAGCTGCTCTGTGTGGTGCATGTGCGGGCAGTTTCGGCGCGGTGACCTTCTCGGGGGGTGGCCGGCTCGAATGAGTCGACGCGACGCGTTAGCTGCGGGTCCGTGTCAGCCACGTTTAGCTCCGGCAGGTCACTGTGCAGCGCAGAGGGCGGGGATGTCGGTTGTTCTGGTATGCGGCCGGGCTAGCACAGTTACTCGGGGCTCCTGTGGTCTGGACATGAGACCCGGCGCTGCTGGACATCTGGGGGGAAGCAGACGTGCAGTCGGCCTGGACGGTAATTTCCGAACAGCCATGTGTACGGAAGTGGCCGGGCGGCCCTAGCGAGCTGGGCTTAGAGCGCAACACTCCCCCTCTCCCTTCTTTCCACTTCATTAATCTTACCACATCCCCACCCCCATCCGCCCCCTTCTCTCATAATTCTTTCTGTACTCCATCCGAACAGTTGTCGCATCCGATCAAAGGCCTCAAGCGCCAGTTACTACCGGCCCGAGAGGGCTTAAAGGAAGAACGGGCACGCCAAGTAAGATATGCGCTACTATGACGAGATGGACCGATCTCAGCACAAGGCGGCCCCGGCCACCAGCGCCGGGCACCGTGCGGCCCCACACCCGACGAGGCCCCCGGAATCCTGCTCCTCCGTCCCGACAACTCGTGAAGGAGAGGAGCTGACCGCGGACCGAGGGAGGGGAGGGTGGGAGGATGAGGGGATCGAGGAGATAGAAGAAGATTGAAGAGCAACTGGCTCCGGGGAGGGGGGAATGGAGTCCTCACAAGACAAACTTCACCGATGGACTAGGGGGAGGGATCGTCCTGCTACACAGAGCCAACCACATCAAAGGGAGGAGGGCCCAGCTTCGCCACCCATCCCCCTAACGAAGGTGAGTGTCCCCGTCTCTATCTTAACAGTGCAGATCTAGGGGTCCTCACTGTAGTCATGGGTTGTCCGTGGAGATTCCACCTAGAAAGACTTTGCATTGAACTATGAGCTACACGATCCTGTAGGAAAGTCCTCATGCCACACAACTGTATTGGTGGCCATAAGTGGGGACAACTGGTGCAGCTAGCAAAATGGACCCAATAGAGGGGAGGCATAAGGAACACCACCTGACTGTGCTGATGGCCGCCAAATATGGAGCAGGTCCTGCGCACATTTATATGGACTATGGTGGCAACGGACCTGTTTGCAAGCCTGTTATGTACGTGTGCTGATGCCTGTTATGTAAAGGGATTGTCCAGATGTATGCTATGAGCACAAGCCAGTTTTAGAGGTTGAATATGGAGGCCTCAAGAAGTAGTGACAGTTTCACAACAGTAGACTGCAACATGTATGCTGCTGTATCTGGTGTAATATAAGGCGTCTAGTCATACTTCTGTCCCATAATCAGCTTTATTTTATACCAGAAAAAAAGTCTGTCAGCGTCCTTTAGGAGATGTAAAAAGTGCTGCTTGTAGGGCTTCCCCCAAAACCTTGTGTTATGGCCTATAAGTAAAGAGGCAAAGCAATTGCCCCCCCCCCTTTTTTTACACCAATAGACTATTGGCTTATTTTCCCTAGGCATCTCCTGATGGTTAGATCCTGAAGGGTATATTCTGAGTGACACGTAATGAGAATCGGGATAAAGACGTGATAACCTGCTATCAGACAGTGTCAGGATCACAACAATGTTTCTATATGCTGGCAGATTCAGCTCTGCAGAAGACTGCGGAATGTCACTGAACAGCTGTAACGGTAACAGGGGAACTTCTTCTGGAGAAGTGACCTTCTCTAATAGAGAAGGTTGGAGCCTATACAGAGACAGGTGAAGGAAAGAATAAGTGGCCACGAATCCACACGAGCTCAGATCACAAAGATTGTCACAGGTTCCAGCAGGATGTGTCGGTCTGATGTTCATATTACCTGAAGTGCAAGATGACACGTTCGTCTCAGCAGACAGGTGCTCTTCCAAGATCATAATCTCTTTGCTTATGTTCAATGCAAGTATTGCAGATAAACATGTCCATCTTCCTTCCTCAGGTTATAAGTCTATCCACTCAAAGCAATCCATCTCGTACCTCAGCTTTAAAAAGTCGAAAAAGCGCCACTTGGCTTCAATGTGGAACAGATGATGGAGCGTTTCCTTCAGCGAGTGTTGAATGAGAGGAGACGCTTCTCTAAATATGAAGAACAGCGCCTGCAGATAGAAAGACAACGAGACCGTGAAGACGAAGACCCCACAACGTGAATTTCAATGTTGCAGATGTTGGGACAGTTAACTAAGTGGAATACAGGCCACCCTCAGAGGGGAGGGAATGGTTCGAGTTAGTAGCCAGTACGAAGGGCAAAGTCCGGAACGTATGGGGAAACAATGCACTTTACTACTGCCTCAACATTTAGTCCTCCAATAGGTATAACCAGTCATATACCCATTCTGTCACTAGCAGGAAGTCAGTCTATTAGCAGGATATTACGGATGAAGAAAAGCTCGTTTATAGAGGAAATGTAAAAGCAAATGTAAATGATGTAAAAAAAATCTGATGCATGAAGCTACCTCGGTATGTTCATCAAATGTGTTTAACGCGATTATAGTGGTTTTAAAACCTAGCAAAAGGTAGTGAGCTGGTTGTCTGGTTGTTTACAGCTAATACCTACCATTCGCAGAAGTGGTAGGTTTCCTTAAGTTTTGAAATTTGTATTAGTCATAATAGGGGGTTTTTTTTTGTAAGTTTTTTTTTACGTTCCCTATGACAATAAGATTGTTCAAAATTTGGGGGATAAAGGAAAACTACGTCCTGATGTCAGGTTCCTGTATTTACTGGCAGGCCTGCGGTTGTGTTTTTGTTTTGTTCTTTTTGTAAAACTTTTAGTGCTCGAGATCTAGATAAAAAGTGTTATTGCAAATTGCCTTTGAAGGCTACCAGCCAGGCTTTGTGTGCAGGGAGCAACGGCTACTACATAAAACCATTAGCATCTTTTGAATCTTCATTCAAGCAGTCCTCATCTCGCTGTAGCTATGTGCGACATCGTGAGGCTGGTGCAGTCGGACATGCGCATCAACTTCGCATGACGGAGTGCCACGCAGCTCCAGCGATGCCCCTGCAACCTGGCTCGAAGGCCCAGAACACTTATTGGTAGGCAGGTTTTCTTTTAATCCTGACCCATTTTGGGTTTTTCCATTCCATTTTTCATCCCCAACTTCAAAAATCTAACTTTTTTTTATAAATAAAGAGCTATGGCTGGCTGTTTTTGTGTAACAAATGCAATCATGTGTGGTATTGAATATTTCCTGGGTTGTATGGGAAGCGGGAAAAAGGAAAAAAATATTCCACCCTCACAGAGAGACATTGTGACCAAAACCGCATTTGACAACAGGTCAGACGAGACATGGGCTTGGACTTAAGCATTTACACGGCGCCATGTGCAACACAGGACCATGTCTACTTTTATTGCTTCCCGGTCCGAAAATTAACGTACTACGGTCCATGGGCGATACAAATTTGTTATATGTTTTATGTTTACCCATACACTTACCAACCCCCCCCAAATTAAGCCTCCTGTACAAAATATTTATTTTGTTTTCCTTTTCCAACTTTCTGTGGGTGTGCTATACACTTTTGCGCCTTTTGATGCGGTTGAAATCTTAATCGGCACGAATCACCCCAATGTAGGAGTAGGAGATACTTATAATTATCTGACTAAAACCACACCCGCATGCTAATTGGATGCACACGACTCTCTTGTCAGGACAAAAGTGACATTTTTTATGCTAGTATGATTCCCAGATGCACCCACCCAAAAAGTGCCATTTTCCTTCGGGTGCTATTTCTGGTTAAGTTAATGCAGTAAAAAAAACTTCATATTTTGTTCAAGCATTTTTGGACCCCCCACGCGAACCTAATGTGTTTATGATTTTACTCGCCCTTCATCCTCAGCACTTATACAACGAAGTTTAAGCGGACAAACGCAAAACAGCCAGCTATGACACGTCCCGCTGTGATCCGGGATGCATACATATGACCAAGGGAGAACTACTATCAGGACTACATCAATTTTCTTTAAAACAATGTCACTTCAGACTGAAACATTCAACCATTGGATCACAAATATTGTACACAACCCGAACCACCACATTGACCACTCACCAACAACACCCGACGGAACAACCAAACGAGGTAACCGCACCCAAAAACCGCCTACACCCCCAACGACGTACTTTCAACGGGACACACAATGGCACCGCTCCCCACCAAGGTAACGGACGGACGCACGTATTGATGAAGCGTTTCCCAAGATGGAGGCCATCGTTGCTTGCCCAACCCGGCACACCACCATCACCGACGGCCCGCTCCACCACACAGGAGAACAACCCGTGATCGTGCCTAGCACCCAGAGCGTGGGTGTTACTCGGGTAAGTCTCCTTGCTGCATATGCAGCAAAAACTTACTGCGCTATGGATCCCCGGGAGGCTCCAGCCCATGAGCCGCTCCATGTACCCGCACCCCGGAAGTGCGCCTCCTACTATTACTGCTCGTGTCGGTGGGTGTTAACAATAAGCTTATAGCAGACCCCTTTTGTAATTCTTATGTTAATCCCTCAGCATGTGAACTGAGCTACAGAGGTCACAGGTGGGATAAAGGCTGTTTTTAAACTAGGGGTCACTGCAATGCCTGGTCTTCGTTGGGGGCTGCTGTATCTACTCATGTGCGGAGCCTTAGTAGCACTGCATGGGCCGGTCAGGAAGGTGTGAAAAGTGAGTTGAAAAGCTGGTCGGCTCTCTGAGATGTGTTGGGATTTTATGCTAAAAACATTTGAACCGCACTTTGACTCCCCCCGGGTATTTTGTTCCCCCATTTTTTTAACAATCCGGTACCCCAAGTGTTGATTAGTTAGTAAGAGCAGTTTACTAAATGACCACATCGTATTGTTTGGGTTTGAGCTAGGAGGAGAGAGACGGAACAAAGCGTAAAAGAAACAAAAATGTCATATTAAAAATAAAGTTAGTCAAAACAACCATAACCAGCATAGGTGACATATTAACATAATCATGAAGTATAAGGTGATGCAGCATGGTAAATTGCAGATGTAGGAAGTAACCGTTACTCAACAGTAGCGACACGAAGAACAGAGAGGAATTATTATGAGGGAAAATTATGATTAGATTCGCAGAGGGAGAGGTTGGTCAATACAATTAATGTATATCCAACGCGCTTTACAGCAGTGCCGTAACATCCACCAAGTTGCTTGCTTTCCTTTTGCCCAACAACCATACCATTCCTGGAACTACTTAGGAGATTGAAGACAGTGGCTAAGCAGCCATGTTTTACCAGCCCCTTGAGAGACCATTCAGCACCACCCCACCCACCACCCCCCTAACAACCACCCCCCCCCGCAAACCTGGCTTTATCATTTTAATGTGACTGCACCAGAACTTAACTTAATACTGATGCAAATATAATTACATTGGTGAAATGCAAACGTATCCTCTCCCTACAGGTACCCCCTCACACTTGTTTAAAAGGGAGCCTACCGGTCCCTAGAAGTTGTAATTGCTGTGCCAGCAATATAGAGAAATGCACTTGATACCCAACATCTTGGATCGTTGATTCTACATCGGTCCATATGACTGTTTATTGGTTGAAATCGCATGCTTATAAGGAAGTTGGTGCACCAGGATCATGTCCTCAGTTAAATGGACCACCCTATTCCCGGTTCATCACGTCCCTTGTCATCAGTGTTTCCGATACTTATCAAAGCTAAATCTCCCGGCTTATCTGATGGATAGGGTAGTGGTCCACACTGGAATAACCGTGCTCTGGAGCTAAGGAGGAACACAACCTTGGTACCAATGAAAATTACTCTTAGTGTATATATTACAATGGGACGGTTCCAGATTACGGCAGATATAGCAGATTTATGCGGGATTTATAAACTAGTTTTAAAACATGCTGCACTGTAGATGTGTGTAGGGTATGGTTATATGAATAAATAAAGTCTCGCTAAGGTCATTAGCTGACCAGCCACCCTTCTTACATAAAGTGTACAGGCCTGTTGTGTTAGGTACAAAACGAGGACGTCTGAAATGGCTTGTTTAAAGGTATTGGTAGGTTTGTGTGAGGCCATCAGCTTTCTGTGTAGTTTTGCATGCGAATAAGCCTCATACAATGAACAGTCACCTAGTTCTGATTGTCAGGGTAAAACTGGGCAAAATAAGGTAGAAAGTTAATCTACTTCCTTTGAAATCAGTCAGAGACAACCCCGTGGCTCATGTGGCTCTCAATAGGTGGAGCTAGGCCGCTCTTTTGTAACCGTGGGCTTGACAAATGGTACATTTGTGATTTAACAATGCTTCTAAAAAAGAACTAATGTGCTCATTTTCACATTTAGTTTGGAGCGATCCTTCTCTATGACGTACCTACCGTCCTAACAAGGACATGGAGAAGATCTTCCAACTTCAGAAATGTCATCCCCCACTACGTCCAAGAAGCACAAAGGCCAGGATGGGAAGATTGGCATTGTTGGAGGCTGTCAAGAGTAAGTACAACATAAAGTCATAAAAATTATGCTCCGCCAAATGTTATTGATAAGGCGATGGAATTATTTAAATAAAACGGATATGGAACAGACCCTTAAAGAGGGAACTCATTTAAAACACTCTTAGGCCACCCCTGCACACAGACATTGTTTTGGGAACATATGCTGTGCATTAAGGCCAACTGGCCTGAACCATAAAATGAGAGCAGATATTAATCCTACTATAATTGTGATATGCAATCTTTTTATCTTTAGCAACATGAGGGAACGCACACAGGTGACATGCAGCCTTGTAGGGGGTTAAATGCTAGGACCCTCAGCATTACCAGAAACGTGGATACTTTTACATGAAAGTACTCAGCAGTTGGTATGATAGGATGCATGGCAATAAAACTACTGAAGTGTGTTGTGGAGCCTAATAACTTTCCAGTAGCAGAACAATTCTTTTTGCCTATGTATTTAGCAGAGGCCTACAAAGTGTAATTTGGACACCTAGCTATGTTGAACATTTTTCTTTTTCTAGATATACTGTGCTCCATATTTGCAGCTATTCAGCACTCAAGTGGTGAGTAAATATGTGTTGTATGTCGCTATGTATGTTTAAGAAAGCGTGGTGCCCTTAAACCCTTCCCGCTGCAGCCCTCCTTGTGTTTTTGCGTTTTCATTTCACTCCCCCCTTCAAACATCTTTAAATTTTTTATTTTTGTGGTACAGAACTGTGTGATGGGCTTGTTTTCTGCATAACAAATTGCACTTCAATATGCATGTAATTTAATATTCAAGCCGTGTTCTGGGAAGTGGAAAATTCCAAATGCAGTGATGTGAAAATGTGGATTTGCGCATTTTCTTGTGGGCTTGGATTTACGTATGAACGGTAACACCCCAGTCTAATCATTCTTGGGTCAGGTGTTTGGTCGATCATATCATATATGCCATACTACAGTATTGAAAAGTAGCCGAAGTAGAATCAGAAAGTAACGTATTATCGAGTATAAGCCGAGACCAATTAATTTTACCACCAAAAACTGGGAAAAACTACTGACTCGAGTAAAGCCGAGGTGGGAAATGCATTGGTCAAACCCCCCCAGTAGTTATACAGCCTGCCAGCCCCATAGTTAGTATAAGCCTGCCAGCCCCCAGGCGCCCTTAAAAAAATAACTTACCCTCCAATGCCGGCGCGACTTACCGATGTTCCGATGTAAGAGCGTCCGTCTTCTTTCTTCTCCGCGGCTCATCTTCTCTCTTCGGCGATGGACGCGGCCATGTTTCGTCTAGCATGCGCCATACTATGACGGGCCGCTGCTGACGTCATAGTATGCGAAGGCACTAAGCAAACATGCCGGAAGAAGAGAAGAGAAAAGAAGACAGGACGCGGACATCGGAGGGTGAGTATTTAATTATTTTTTTTTAAGTGGGTAATTTTTTTGTTATGACTCGTGTATAAGCCGAGGGGACGTTTTTCAGCACATTTTTTGTGCTGAAGAAAAACTAGGCTTTATACACGAGTATTACGGTAATAACTTGTAAGTATACTATATTAGTAATTACTCTGGAGTAATACTTTGCCAGAGTCAGGTAGTATATGTATTAGTTGTTAGTGTAGTTCAACACAGAAAACCTGATGCCACAATTTTGCACAGTTGCCTTATTTCTGGCCGCACAGACTTTTTCCAAGGATATGTCTTGTCATATAGTCAGTAGTAAGTGTGCAGGTATTTGTGCAAGTCACGACATATTTTCCATTGACCATTTATAAATCTCTCCTGTCTTGGGTGTCTGGTGAATTCTGCTCTCTAAACCTCCGGTACATTACTTTTCTTAGGGGCAGATTGTCCAGGTATTTGTACCAAAGATGTGCAGCGACTTGATAAAGTCTACAGTCCAGAACTTATTGTACATCCAGTCTGTAAGTGTTCCTCATTAATAGGGCTTGGATCTGTATTGCTTTTTTTAAAAGAGTTGTGGTGAACTGACATTGAGGTATGATGTTCACACAGGATAATATCAATGCTTTGCATGAGATAGAAAAATGGTTCAAAGACTAAACGCATCTCTCGTAATAGGACCGGGTTGGGGAAGAAATGCTCCATTTTGGAAAACGGCAAAGGTATCGGCTTGTCACAAACAAGAAATGGTGTTAAGTTTAGTTATCAAGTTCCATGTAGATTTGGTTTTACCTTCCCAGGGTAATTATTAGAAAAGCCAAAGAAAAAGGCACATTCCTATGGTTATAGAGCGAGTGAGTATTCTCTTTCATTCTGGGGAATTTTGAATCTGGATTTGTATTAAGTGTACCTTACATTGTAGGATGGGACTTCGGCTTATTGGCCCAACAACCTCTGTTTCCATGCTATCAGAGAGCAGTCCTTACTCCAAATTTCATGGAGTTCACTCGGTTGTATTGAGGCAGTGGTAAGACTTATACAGGATGTTCTCCATTCATGTAATGTACGGGGGTAAGTCCCTCATTACACATATTGTATATGTATATATAGTAAAGATTAGTATATACTTGCTAAGCTTGTTGGAAAGCAGTGAGATCTTTGATGTAGCTTTTTAATGTTGGGCAAATCTTTCACTGGAATAAAAGAACGCCTTTATTACTAGGTTAAAAGATAGTACCTTTACAAGGAGGGGAGGATCTGTACATACTGCAGTCTTTATAGGATTAGTAGTCAGCTTAACTAGTCCTTTAAATTATATGGTCAGGTACTTAAAAATCTTTGTCTGGGAGGGGGGGTTTTTTAAAAGAAATAGAAATGCTCACCTTAAGGTATTGCGGGGCAGGATCTATCAAAAGTGTCTAAAGTAAGACCCTTGCACAGTTACCCCCCATGCTCTATCTTTCTTTTACTGACCCAGATTTATCAGTGTATGATGCTTGATTGATGAATCTGGAGTAGTTTTAAAGGGAACCTGTCACCAGGGACCTAATTCACTAAAGACAGGTTGCCAAAATCCCAATACAGCTGCACTGCAAAATGCCGTCTGGCCTCTAGAGTTATTTACTACCAATATAATTGTGTGGTATAACGTACAGGTCTGTGATTGCCACACTGCTCAGCTCTCAGTCCGAAATTGGGCTCGTGTTACAGCTCCTCCCTCCCCCATGATGTCAGATCACAACGCTTGTGATGGTGCTCTGTGATGGAACAGGTGGGGGCCAGAGTGAGGAGTCTGCGGTTACAGACCAAAGTGCATGTCTGTTTTTTGCACTGTATCCAAACCAAAGCCCAACCCTGGACTACATCGAGAGTCTGTAGGGGGGTTTGCAAGGTACGTATAAAACCACAATCTATGCTAACGAAAATGATTAGAGAAAGCTATTTGCAATGAAGCTGTAAGGGATTTTAACCGTATTTAGCGAAAAAATTAGGTCCATGGTGACAGATTCCCTAGAAGACTGTCTAGTTGTGACTTTGTAACCTCAATGAGGCGAGTGCCAAACGGAGCATGTGCTTGAAAGATTCAATGTTTCGACCACGCTGGCCAGGTGGGACTTATTGAGTCATAGTTATATATGATGTGTAAGGAATCCCCTGCTTCCCCACAGAACTGCAAGTGCTGAAATAAAGTTGTAATAAGGTTCCTATGCACTGACGGCACAGTGTTGTCTCCAGCCTTAGTTGGCTTAATTGATAATTTCCATAATGTTGTATTGTCTAACGTGGAGCTGGGGGGAAAAAAAAAGCTGGAATATCCTCTAAAAACAGTCTTACACTCAACGGCCAACTTTATAGGTACAACCATGCCGCACCGGGTTGACCCCCGGTTGCCTTCAGAACTCGCCTCAATTATCGTGGCATCGATCAACAAGGTTGCTGGGAAGGAATCCTCAGAGATTTTTGGCCATATTGACATGATGGATCACACAGTTGACGGCAGATTTGTCGGCTGCACATCCATGATGCGAAGCTCCCGTTCCAAACCACATCCCAAAGGATGCGCTTATTGCAGCGATTGGCTGGCGAAGCTATAACGCGTGCCAAGAGGGCACGCAGGCCCTCACTGCTGGCACGCGCCCCATCCTTCCAACTACTGCCCAGGTGCGACAAACACGGTCCACACCTGGTTGTCATGGTGTTAGCAGTATCGGAGCTCAGCTCCTGATAGCTAACAGCCATGACGAGCAGGGCGCTTGCACTGGCCTGCTGGCACTCTGATCACTGCAGCGCACAGCAGGGACGGTAAGCATCCCCCGCGCTGGCAGCGCAATGATGTCATTACCTGCAGGCGCTGGGACCTTCATCCGGTGCGCTGCAGTGATCAGCCGGACGGAAGCGAAACGGCGGGAGTCTGAGGGAGTTTCTAGTTCTTTTTTTTTTTCTTTTTTTTTATTCAGCGCATCAAAGGGGGGGGAAAATTGATAGGCGGAGGCGTGATTTCCAGCCAGCCCGAAACTCACTGCACCCGCACCACAAGCCCCCCCCCACGCGCCCGACCCCAGCCCGTTCTGCCCGCTATCGCTCCTAACCCCCCTTTTCTCGGAACAATTGATATCAAACATAATAAACAGTAAAAAATTCACAAACATATTAGGTATTCGCCGAGTACCAAAATGCCCGGATCTATCAAAATATAAAAGCGGGGGTTACGGTCGGCTGGTGACCTCCGAGACGGGAAATGGCGCCCCAAAAGTCCGAAATGAGAACTTTTACACCTTTTTTAACATCACATAAAAAATGAATAAAAAATGATCAAAATGTCGCACAGACCTGAAAATTGGAGAGCAATGAAAACGTGCATAATTTCGCCAAAAAAATGGACACTCACCACAAGCTCGTGCAAAACAAGGTATAAAAAAGGTATTAGCGTCAGAAAATGGCAAAAAAAAAAAAAAGTTTTTCTTTTTTGTACACATTCGTTTAATTTGGAAAATGTATTAAAACACAATAAAAACTATATAAATTTGGTATCACCGCGGATTCGAACCGAACCAAAGAATAAGCTGATCGGTGTTTGTTATTTATGAGTGCACAGTCAACGTCGTAAAAAAACTGAGCCCACGAGAAAAATGACACACATGCAGTGGTTGTTTTTTTCCGGTTTTTTTTCCAACATTTGGAATTTTTTTTCAGTTTGCAGTACCACGGCATGTTAAAAAAATAACCATTTACGGGAAAGCTAAAATGGGTACGCACAAAAAAGCCCTAACGCCTTCCTGCTGATCTATTATGCCCCGTGGATGCCCTGAATTTAAAAAAAATAAACTCACCTCAGACTCCGCGTTCCTCCGGCTGATCACTGCAGCGCACACGGAGTAAGGTGTCCAGCGCTGGCAGCGTAATGTCATCATTACGCTGCCAGCGCTGGGACGCTTACCATCCTATGCGCTGCAGTGATCAGTGTGACAGAGCAGGCAGTGTCAGCGCCCTGCTCTGTCATGGCTGTTAGCAGTATCGGAGTGCAGCTACTGCTAACAGCCATGACAGCCAGGTGTGGACAATGGTTGTCCGCACCTGGCAGTGGTTGGGAGGATGGGGCGCGTTCCAGCAGTGAGGGCTCTGCGTGCCTTCTCTGGCACGCGTGCCATAGGTTCACTACCGCTGTCCTAGATTAACTCCCTGGATTATCTGAAACTTTAAAAAAAAAAAAACAGATAAAGCTAAAAAAATTATTTATTTTTTCTAAAAACAAACTGGAAAAACTCTTTCAAATCCTTTTGAAAGGGGGGGCTATTTTATAATTACAAACTAATTTGTTCCCATGCCCTACCTTGCACCTTTGCTTAACTTGTTGGTGCCAAGCTTCCTGGCAAATTACACAGACATGCCAGAGCTTCTGCATAAAGTGTGAGCCCTCTGTGCGAACAGCCTGCGTTCACACCCTGCAGCTTCACGTCTATCTGCAAATGCAGAGGAACTTTGGCCTTCCCACGTACCGTCTAATATGTGATGTGCCAACCGGATGTAATTACACTTTACATCTGCTGGAAAGCGTATGTGAGCAGCAGCAGGGAACTTGTGAGTTCCAGCTGCAAAATGCCCGGGTGTGTCAAAGTGCTGACCAACAGTACTTCTCCACCAATGAGCAGGCCTCAATGAAGGACTTGTATGCCTCAAGCTGCAGTGCTTCCAATACGCTAGTGATATGGGCTGACGACGCCATTGTCAGCACTAGCATCCCCATCCCCACAGAGGATGTAAAGGTGACACAGAAGGCAGAATTTTTTAAATTTTTTTTTTTTTTTCCCCCAGAATTGCAAAAGGACACAGAAAAGAAAAACTATAATCTCATTGTATAAATACAATTCTTAAGTAATGGAAAGCCAAAAAAACATGCAAGTGTGTCTACAATAACTACAACAAGCTCTTCAGTTATAATTTTTTGGTAATCCTTTGTAAAGTGGCTAAAACTTCCACTTTCCATTCAAGTCTTCTACTCTTAATATACCATATTCCCACATAATTTGTTCTACCCTCCAAACAATGGACATGCGGGGATGAGGGAATGGCTGGTAAGGGTGGGGGGGGCAACGATAGGAAGGGGGAACGGGGGAGAGGCACCGGAATCTCCATATCTTTATGCATTATTTATAAGCATACAACCTACGGTTAGTCCCTTTTGGGTTCCTGTTTAAAAAAAAAATCTTTATATCCGGCGCGGGATAGTTATTAACTAATAACCAGATTCCGCTCCGCCGGCGCCCGAGTACCCCCCCGCTCATACTTCGATCGTCCCCTGTACACAACTTGGGCCCTGCAGCCGCGCACAGGAGCTTCCGTCCCTCGTCTTTGGACTCTCCCTCCATCCGTTCCCTATCCTCATCTTTGAACGCTGTGAGATGGTGCTCATGGAGCATCCTCCCTTCTCCGTCCGTCCGTACCTCCCTGTGCGCCGGTGTATGAAAACCGGCGCACGGAGAAGCCGGGCGGCTGTTCTGAACATCGCACAAACCGGGAGTTAATTACATTGTTTCTATGTTTAACCTCCCTCCCAGCCCGCCATAAAAATTTTTAACCGTATAACCCCTTTAAATAGTAATACATTTTTTATTTAAACTATAAATCTCCCACATTAATGTTTTTTTTTTTCCTGGTCCACACACCCCCCCCGAGTTCTGCTCGTTTTTTGGCGATTCTGACACACCAGCTCAAAATGTTCCCATCGCTGCCTAAATAATAGCGAGCTCATACATTAATTTCCCATTATGAAACTAACACAAACAACCAACCAACACTACCCCTCAACTATGAAAAAACCACTTTTAATAAAGAATTTTGTTACCCTTAGGTGTTTTTAAGGGTTAAAACAAAGTGAGGCGACAGTCTGCAATTGTAATTTTTTTCACAATACACTCGTTGTGGTGACAATTAAACATTACACTTGCTTAATGAAAAAGGCTCCACAAAGTTTTGATAGCCATACCACCCAATTTCTTCCCAAGTACAAAACAAGTACCACCGTACCCTATATGTGTGGTCCCTGCTGTCATGGGCGCACGCCGGGCCTAGAAGGACGGAGGGCGGATTCCATAGCAGATTTTGCCATGTCAACAGTGTACATGCTATAATTTTTTAATATTTTTTTAAAGTGGCTATCGGGGCCACATGCATGCATTTTTCTGGTACTAATTTCGGGATCTATATCTCATTTGGTGAGATTTTAAAATTAACTTCTTTGTTGGTGGAGAAAATTAAAAATCATAAATTTTGAATTTTTTTTTTTTTTTTTTTTACGGGTTCCCTTTGCAGTCTACCGTATTTTGGCTGTTTGTTGCGGCCTATAAGGCGCACCAAAAATCCTTTATTTTCTCAGAAATCAAGGTTTCGCCTATACCAGTGCGCCTTATAGATGAACTAAATGTACTACTGACAAGATGTACTGTACATGTACCAGTGTTTAATATCTCCTCCCCATAAATTTCCTGCACCTTCCTCCCACACATTATACATGGTCCCCAACTCCTGAAAGTGCCCTTGCACCACAATAAAAACATTGTGCCCATCCTGCCCTCCTCTAGCACAAGACCCGGAGCTGCCATAGTGGCCGACCTGAGGCAAATCATCATCATCATAAACAACCCCCATAACCCGGACACACCTATAACAGGGGAAAGAGAAGGAGCCCAGGGACCCCACAGGAATACACCTGGCTGAGGAGGGAAGGAGAAGGGGTGGCAGAGGGATAACGCTTTAAAACACCCCTGGCTGCATCACCCTTGCAGTCACCCCCAGCAGCCCCTAACCTCTGAGATCGTAGCTCTCTGACACCTGAAGACAAGTTTCCTGGGAAGTGGGTAGCTGGCTTGAACTGTGCACAGGGTCTGCCAACCTGCTGGTCATTTTTCGGTCCTCTGCATTTGATATCCTGCGGCCTTATCCTACTCCGTGCCGCCTTTTATAAAAACCTAGATGTATTAAGCGGAGCATTTATTAAGGTGCGCCTTATACTCCAGTGCGCCTATAGGCCGAAAAAGGTACGGTCAATTCATGATTCTGTTTTCATTATGCATAGTTGTTCCGGACGCAGGGATACCAATATGTTTGGGTTTGGTGTTTTTATCAATATACTGAATAAAAACTAATTTGGAGAAATCGTGGTCATTTTAGCATCACATCACCATCTTGTCATATGCAGAACTTTTTTATTTTTTCACAGCTGACAAATCTGGTTGAGGGGCTTATATTTTGCAGAAGAGTTGTTCTTTTTATGGGCTTATTTTAGAGTGACATAACCTTTTTAATCCTTTTTAGAGCATTTTTTATAGGGTATTAATTCAAAAATGATCTTTCTTCGGAACGGTTTGCGTTTTTTTCCCTCCGCCTTACCACCGTGCGGGTCCCATAATTATTCTGTTTTATTATATAATGTAGTTATACGGACCGGCCATACTAAATATGCATTTTTTTGGTTTTTAAATACTTAAGTGTTTTTAGGTAAAGTGACCCTTTTAGGGCCTTATATTTTAATGTATTTATTTTTTATTTAATTATAATGTGTTTTTTTTTCTTTTTGCACTTTTTTACTTATACATACTCGAACCAGCAATACTCTGATCCTGGTTCAAGTTCAATACCTGCTCCCAACAATACTATTTTATTGTAGAGCAGTGTAATTCTGCTTGTCTGGTATCTCGGCGATGCCATACACTTTAACAGTCAGATTTCGGAAGGGATCTTGACCTGGCCAGGTACATCAGGAGCTCCGGATCACCCGCCAATCCTCGTAAGCTGCCATAGTGGATCGGATCCCCCTGTACGCGCGGGGGATCCGATCCACGCGCAAACAAACCCGTACACCGTCCGCAGTCATGCTGACCAGGGCGCATGTAAGGGTTAACACCACAACGAGTTGCTTCCTATCGCAGGTGTTAGCTGACAGCCGCTGCTTCATGGTACCTGCTCCGTTTGTGACCGGGGGTGCCAGAAGCAGACGTTATCAGCACGTCCTGTGGCTTACACATGTAAGCAACACCGGGGACGTACTATACCGTCCTGGTGCGCCTAGGGGTTAAAAGGGAACCTTCAGCAGAAATTGACCTTAGAAACCACTACCAGTAATGTTTCATGACCCGTGTGGTGGCATCATCCAGAAAATCCACTTTGATGTGATACTGTAGAGGTCCATTGGTTGTATAAGTCATGGCGGCAGAGATTTAACACCTCAATCAAGCTTTCTCTCTTTCCACAAAAGCCCCTTCATGTAATTGATTGTTGTAGATCCGAGACTTCACCAACTAATCTCCCATGAAGTCTAATGCATGCGTTCACTCACAGATGAGGCCTCCCTTATTTTATAAATCCAATTTCAGCTTCAAAGTTGATTTTCAAGATATGAAGGACCAAAAACTAAGGTGTTTACGCTGTTTGACATATACTGTAGTGGTTTATTAGGAGGCCAAATTACTAAGGACAGATTCCCCTTAACCCCAACTCGCCATTTGGATTTCCTGGAGCGGGGGAGGGGGATGTATGTAGTGAGCTCACGTCCAGCCCTCTTTATACTCCACATGTGTTTGCTTTCCCATGGAGCTAGCACAATTCGCGGGTGTTTACTTCTTTGATTGCCACGTGATTCATCTAGGGAAAAGGGGTGGAGAGTGGGAAGGGGGAGAAATTGATGAAAAGTGTGGGGGGTGCTCCGCTCCATTGCCATATATATTAGACTTGCAAGACAAAAAAACATATTGCGGAATCACCAACATGTCATATATTCCAACAGCCATCCCCCACTCTGTCCATGGACATAAAAGAAAGATGGTAAAAGGAGCAAGAAGGATTTTTTTATTATCTCATAACAACTATATAATCTCCAATCAACAACCAAAGCAGAAAGAAGGGGATCACATGTAGACCAAATAGTTAAATCAAAAGAAAGCCCACAACTGCACTTTTTGTGGGGTATTTTTTTTTTTTTTTTTTAACACTTCCCAGTATATTCCTGGATGTGGACAATTTATATCCCACAAAAACAACAAGCCCTCATATACAATAGAAATAAAAATGAAAAAAATGTATTATGAGCTGCTACCTGTAAGAGGTTATAAAATCAGGTGATGCGTATAATCTTATCCTAACAGAACATACCCTTTAATTTTATCCTTTTCTCTGGCCCGGCAGAAATGCCCATGTATCAGGACTTCAAGAGACCCAGCGGAAGATCACCCTGTCCTCCACAACGTCGCTACTACCTTCTGATGCGACACTAAACTTTATCAGAGAAAAGAATAAATTAGAATTTCAGATTATAGGACCTTTAAAACTATATTAACACAGGGCAGAATATATCCTATTGCTTTTATCCCAACAAGCAGTACTAATGGTCGCTACGTACAAACCTACAGAACCAACCAAGCCTATAACTGTAACCTTCCCTGTAATATGTAGCGTTGGCCCTGCAGGCGTTTTAAAGAGGACCGGTCACCAATTTTGATCACCCTGACTAACTGCCCTTCTGATAAGGGTTACAATTCCTCCTCCCCATAATCACCTACATTATCTGCCAGTGGGGCCCTGTAACCTCAATTACAGTGGTTTTTCTGATATGCCAATAGATTTTCTGATTATCTCTGGTAATCTCTAGCTTATCTCTCTCAGGCTGGCAGTGAACCACCCCCCGTAGTGTACTGACACTCTGTGTTCTCTTTCATCGTGGCATGTGACAGTGGCCTCCATTGAGAGGAGTAGAAGTCATGTAGGCTGCTGGTGACTTCGTGGTAACATTTGGGATCCAGTTTGGCTATTAATAAGATGCTAGTACCTGAGATGATGTCCTCTGTCACATGGTCATCGAAATGTGACCAGTAGGATCACAATGCAGGGGAGGAGTAGATGGAGAGGGCCATCAGAGCATGACAAACACCCACAAACCACGCCCCCGCCCCCCCTCTGATAACAGGTAATCTAGATAAAGGGATTTATGTGGATTAGCAAAACATGTTTTAAGAAGGGAGTCATTCATTTATTAGAGCTCTATCGGAACTGGTTTTTGTCTAATGCCGGAGGTGCTGCGGCCCCATCCAAACTGCTTTGTTAGAAAAGATAACATATAGATTTTTCATTCATGCTGGCATATGCCAATAACAATCCAGGGAGGGACATATACAGAAAAAGTTTGTACTTCGTCAAGCGGGGGTTGTGCTGCGACAATTTGCTTTAACTTGAATTTTTATGCAATCGAACTAATAATAGCTCACTGACCTGGTTTTGTCCCCTGAGACAATTGGATTTTTAAAATGTCTATAACACTGGGAACCCTCATTGTGTGCCTGGAACTATTTTAAAGGGAACCTGCCAGCAGAACGTGATTTGTAGCTGGTGGACCGGTTCCAATAGCCTGTGCAATGCTGGTTTCAATGCCTTTCTCATAAAAAAATTGCAGCAGCAGCCTGTTTTGTCTGCGGACCAAGTACAATCCATCAGATCATTGAGTCGCAAAAAATGGTCCTCCACTGCATGATTCCAGATGCCCTGTTTTTTTCCCCAAATGTTGCTAGCAACCACTTGGGCAATGGAAAGGACTTAGATTAGAACCCATACAGTTTTTATTTGCATATGTGAAGGATACAATATGAACTGAACAACGACAATTTGACACTAAGACAAATATCACGTCCCACATTTTTTGCAGTTGCGTGCAGAAGACACGCTTGTCTGAATGATGCCCTTATTTTAACTCACCAACCCCATTAACTGTAATATATGGTAAAATAATAGTAGTAATAATAATAATATAATACATAACGTGATGCTATCAGAGTGAATCTCTGAGAGATCCCATCTATACCAGTGTAACTCTGTAGGAAGTTTACCTAAATCCTCCCATTACACCCACTAAGCCAGTGAAATAGAGGCTCTGTCCTCATCTTCTAATGGCGGTGGATGTAGAGGTTTGTTGAGTTCAAACCCGGGGCTGGGCAATAATATTTAAATTTAAACAATATAGCGACCTTGTTCCTGGGAAGCCCTGGGAGATTAGAGACCATATATGGACTACTGTGATCATTGTCCCTGCTCTGCCTCTAACCTACACATCTATACAAATGCTTCCCTGCCCGCTGTCTCCCTCTGGGGAATCCCCTGCAGACATTCTAGATCTGTAACAACATCAGAAGTCATTCAATACCGCAAGTGAAAACCCCAGTATTGAACTATTCGGATGTTGACAGTATTGATATTTCAATGCATCGTGCCACCCTACACTAGGCCTAAACTATTTTTTTAGCTGTCACTAAAATTCCTCTTTCTAGTTAGAGGTTCGCTACAAGTATGTTTGGGGCCCCCGATTCCTGATGAACTGTTGGAGTCTGGGATTGCCACTTACAAAGTATACCTTGCTCAAACTCCACTCAGTAACGTACAAACAAATTTTTGAATGCATGTCAACTTTAAAAATGTCACATGCTACTCTGAAACTATGTGGAACTCAATATTTGTCTAAACCAACTGAACAAAATGTATCATTTTTGTGGCTGTAGAGGAGAGATTTTCCATCAAGTCGCTGAAAACCACCTCGTGCTCAAATGAAAACAAAGGAAAATTATAAATGATGTGTATATAACTTCTGTTTTATTACACTCTGCATTAAAACCTCTTCCCAATATTGCACAACCTTTATCTCCCTCTTAGATGAGGGTCCCACTCCCCTTTCTTAACAATAGTTATATTGCCCATGGCCCTTTTTTGGCAGCCTTATGACCTTCCATGCTGGTCACTGCTGTCCACTGGCTCTTTGATCTGAAAGTATTAAGCAAAGCTCTCAACATTTCTGATTCTCTCATTTACTCTCCTATCAGGAGCCTGTTTAATCCAACCATACTAAAAATTGTCCTGCTTCACAATGACCTCAGGATCCAACTTGCATATGTGCTAGTAGAAGAAAATGTTAACATATCTCCTATTATAAATTTATAGGAGTTTGTGTGTGATCCACTGCTGGGCCAAAAGGCCTTAGTAATTGTAAACAAGGAAATCATCTACTGAGTATTTATCCGAAGGACTATGAAACTGCTCCTTTATTATCCCCGTTCTCCAATATGCACAGCCGACTTATCCATATACAGTAATTAAGCTGTTAGACTTGTGCAATGATAATCTATTAACCCCTTAAGGACGCAGGGTTTTTTCCGCTCATTTCTCGCTCTCACAAAAATTCAAAAATCATAACTTTTTCATTTTACGTGTCAACCTGTGGTTAGGGCTTTTTTGTGCGTACCCATTTTAGCTTTCCCGTAAATGGTTATTTTTTTAACATGCCGTGGTACTGCAAACTGAAAAAAAATTCCAAATGTTGGAAAAAAAACCGGAAAAAAACAACCACTGCATGTGTGTCATTTTTCTCGTGGGCTCAGTTTTTTTACGACGTTGACTGTGCACTCATAAATAACAAACACCGATCAGCTTATTCTTTGGTTCGGTTCGAATCCGCGGTGATACCAAATTTATATAGTTTTTATTGTGTTTTAATACATTTTCCAAATTAAACGAATGTGTACAAAAAAGAAAAACTTTTTTTTTTTTTTGCCATTTTCTGACGCTAATACCTTTTTTATACCTTGTTTTGCACGAGCTTGTGGTGAGTGTCCATTTTTTTGGCGAAATTATGCACGTTTTCATTGCTCTCCAATTTTCAGGTCTGTGCGACATTTTGATCATTTTTTATTCATTTTTTATGTGATGTTAAAAAAGGTGTAAAAGTTCTCATTTCGGACTTTTGGGGCGCCATTTCCCGTCTCGGAGGTCACCAGCCGACCGTAACCCCCGCTTTTATATTTTGATAGATCCGGGCATTTTGGTACTCGGCGAATACCTAATATGTTTGTGAATTTTTTACTGTTTATTATGTTTGATATCAATTGTTCCGAGAAAAGGGGGGTTAGGAGCGATAGCGGGCAGAACGCGGACTGGGGTTCGGGCCCGTCGGGGAGGGGGGCTTGTGGTGCGGTCGCAGCTGAGTCTTACGGGCTGCCTGGATAGCCTCCCTAGGGTGCAGAATAATTTCCCCTCTCTTTGATGCGCCCGTGATATAAAAAAAAGAAAAAACAAGCTAGAAACTCTCACTCCCGCCGTTCGCTTCCTCCGGCGATCACTGCAGCCAACACGGTAGAGGTCCGTCCGCCTGGCAGGTAATGACATCATTACGCTGCCAGCGCGGTGGATAGCTTACCAGTCCCTCTGTCGCTTGCAGTGATCATGTGCACAGACAGGCCAGTGCACGCAGCCCTGCTCTGTCATCGGCTGTTAGCATATCAGGACTGCAGCTCCGATACGCTAACAGCCATGACAACCAGGTGTGAACATGTTGTCCGCACCTGGCATAGGTTGGGAGGATGGGGCGCGTGCCAGCAGTGAGGGCCTGCGTGCCCTCTTGGCACGCGTTATAGCTTCGCCAGCCAATCGCTGCAATAAGCGCATCCTTTGGGATGTGGTTTGGAACGGGAGCTTCGCATCATGGATGTGCAGCCGACAAATCTGCCGTCAACTGTGTGATCCATCATGTCAATATGGCCAAAAATCTCTGAGGATTCCTTCCCAGCAACCTTGTTGATCGATGCCACGATAATTGAGGCGAACGAAGAATTGAGGCAGTTCTGAAGGCAAAAGGGGGTCCAACCCGTTGCTAGCATGGTGTACCTAATAAAGTGGCCGGTGAGTGTATATCTGTTTAGAGGATATTCCAGCTCCACGTTGAGACAATACAACATTATGGAAATGTATAATTATCCGGCATAAACTAAGCCAACTAAGGCTGGAGACAACAACTGTGCTGTCAGTGCAGAGGACAGTATTACAACTTTAGTTTAGCACTGCAGTTCTGTGGGGAAGCAGGGATTCCTTACATCATATATAACTATGACTCAAGAAGTCCCAACCTGGCCAGTGTGGTCGAAACATGGAATCTTTCAAGCACATGCTCGTGTGGCACTCGCCTCATTGAAGGTACAAAGTACAACTAGACAGTCTTCTAGGGAATCTGTCACCAGGGACCTAATTTTCACTAAAGACAGGTTACAAAATCCCATTACAGCTTCATTGCAAATATGCTTTCTCTAAGCATTTTCGATTACAATAGAATTGTGTGTTATAACTTACCTTGCACCCCGACAGAATCCTCTGTGTAGTCCCAGGGGTTGGGCTTTGGTTTGGATACAGTGCAAAAAACAACATGCGACTTGTCTGTACCGCAGACTCCTCAGCTCTTGGCCCCCACCTGTTCCATCACAGAGCACACATCACAGCCTGGTGAGCTGACATCAGTGGGGGAGGGAGGAGCTGTACACGAGCACAAAGGTTAGGACTGAGAGCTGATCAGTGTGCAGCACAGACTGTACTTTATACCACACAATTATATTGTAATGTAAATAACTCTAGAAGGCAGAGAGGCAGATTTGCAGTGCAGCTGTATTGGGATTTTGCAACCTGTCTTTAGTGAAAATTAGGTCCCTGGTGACAGGTTCCCTTTAAACTACTCCAGATTCATCAATCAGCATCAGACACTGATAAATCTGGGTCAGTAAAAGAAATATAGAGCATAACTGTGCAGGGTCTTACTTTAGGACACTTTTGATAGATCTGCCCAAATATCCTTAAGGTGAGCATTTCTATTTCTATGCCATGTTACCCCCAGACAAAGTATTAAGTACCTGACATATGAATTTAAAGGACTAGTTAATCTGACTACTAATCCTATAAAGACTGCAGTATGTCCAGATCCTCCTTGTAAGGTATATCTTTTACTAGTAATAAAAGGCTTTTCTTTATTCCAGTGAAAGATGTGCCCAGACATTAAAACAAGCGACTCATAAGATCTCACTGCTTTGCAAACAAGCTTAGCAAAGTATATACTAAATCTTACTATATATAAATATACAATATGTGTAATGGAGGGAATTACCCCAGGTTCACATTACATGAATGGAGAACATCCTGTATAAAAGTACTTACCACTGCCTCATACAACCGAGTGAACTCCATGAAATTTGGAGTAAGGACTGCTCTCTGATAGCCATGGATAACAGAGGGTTGTTGGGCAATAAGCCAAAGTCCATCCTACAATGTAAGGTAACACTTAATACAAATCCAAATTCAAAAATATCCCCATAATGAAAGAAGAATACTCACTGCATCTATAACCATAGGAATGCCTTTTACTTTGGCTTTCTCAATAATACCCTGGGAATGAAACAAGAATTACACATGGAACTTGGATAACTATAACACCATTTCTTTTGTGACACCGATACCTTTGCCGTTTCCAAAATGGAGTCATTTCTTCCCAAACCCGGTCCTATTACTAGAGCGTGTAGTCTTGGAAGCCATTTTTCTATCTCATGCAAAGCATTGATATGATCCCTGTGTGAACATCATACACTCAATGTGCAGTTAACACACTCATTTTAAAAAAGCAATACATGATCCATAGCACCTATTAATGATGAACACTTACAGAACTGGATGTACAATAAGTTCTGGACTGTAGGACTTTATCACAGTCGCTGCATCTTTGGTACAAAATACCTGGGACAAATCTGCACCCTAAGAAAAGTAATGTACCGGAGGTTAGAGAGCAGAATTCACCAGACAACCCAAGGACAAGGAGAGATTTATTAAATGGTCAATGGAAATTATGTCGTGACTTGCACAAATAAGCCTGCAACACTTTACTGACTAATATGACAAGACATAGCCTTGGAAAAAGTCTGTGCGCCAAAAATAAGGCAACTGTGCCAAAATTGTGGCACAGGTTTTCTGTGTGAACTACACTAACTAATACACTACTCTGCAAAGTATTACTCCAGAGTAATTACTAAGTATTACTTACAGAGTATTACCGTATATACTCGTGTATAAGCCGAGTTTTTCAGCACAAAAAATGTGCTGAAAAACGTCCCCTCGGCTTATACACGAGTCTATAACAAAAAAATTACCCACTTAAAAAAAAAAATTAAATACTCACCCTCCGATGTCGCGCGTCCTGTCTTCTTCTCTTCTCTCTTCCGGCATGTTTTCTTAGTGCCGCGCTACTATGACGTCAGCAGCGGCCCGCTCATAGTATGCGCATGCTAGAGAAACATGGCCGCGTCCTCAGCCGGAAGAGAGAAGAGGAGCCGCGGAGAAGGAAAGAAGACGGGACGCGCTGACATCGGAACATCGGTAAGTCGCGCCGGTCATTGGAGGGTAAGTTATTTTTTTAATGGGCCCTGGGGGCTGGCAGGCTTAGTACTAACTATGGGGCTGGCAGGCTGTATAACTACTGGGGGGGTTTGACCAATGCATTTCCCACCCTCGGCTTATACTCGAGTCAGTAGTTTTTCCCAGTTTTTGGTGGTAAAATTATGGGTCTCGGCTTATACTCGAGTATATACGGTACTCTGATCTAACTTCGGCTACTTTTCATACTGTAGTATGGCAGTATATGATAGGATCGACAAGCAAGAGAGCGCAAAGCGACTCATAAGATCTCACTGCTTTGCAAACAGCTTAGCAAGTATATACAAATCTTACTATATATAATACACCATATGGTATATGGAGGGAATTACCCCAGGTTCACATTACATGAATGGAGAACATCCTGTATAAAAGTCTTACCACTGCCTCATACAACCGAGTGAACTCCATGAAATTTGGAGTAGGACTGCTCTCTGATATGCCATGGATACAGAGGGTTGTTGGGCACTAAGCCAAAGTCCATCCTACAATGTAAGGTAACACTTAATACAAATCCAATTCAAAAATATCCCCAGAATGAAAAAATACTCACTGCATCTATAACCATAGGAATGCCTTTTCTTTGGCTTTCTCAATAATACCCTGGGAAGAAACAAGATTTACACATGGAACTTGGATAACTATAAACACCATTTCTTTTTGTGACAACGCATACCTTTGCCGTTTCCAAAATGGATGTCATTTCTTCTTCCCCAACCCGGTCCTATTACTAGAGCGTTTAGTCTTGGAAGGCCATTTTTCTATCTCATGCAAAGCATTGAATTATCCTGTGTGAACATCATACACTCAATGTGCGTTAACAACTCATTTTAAAAAAGCAATACAGAATCCATAGCACCTATTATAGTGAACACTTACAGACTGGATGTACAATAATTCTGGACTGTAGACTTTATCACAGCGCTGCCTCTTTTGGTACAAAATACCTGGGACAAATCTGCACCCTAAGAAAAGTAATGTACCGGAGGTTAGAGAGCAGAATTCACCAACAACCCAAGACAGGAGAGATTTATTAAATGGGTCAATGGAATAGTGTCGTGACTTGCACAAATACCTGCAACACTTTACTTACTCATATGACCAGACATAGCCTTGGAAAAAGTCTGTGCGCCAAAATAAGGCAAACTGTGCCAAATTGTGGCACAGGTTTTCTGTGTGAACTACCACACTAATACAATACTCTGCCAAAGTATTACTCCAGTAATTACTAACTATTACTTACAAGTATTACCACCGTATATACTCGTGTATAAGCCGAGTTTTTCAGCACAAAAAATGTGCTGAAAAACGTCCCCCGGCTTATACACGAGTCTATAACAAAAAAATTACCCACTTAAAAAAAAGAAATTAATACCCCTCACCCGATGTCAGCGCGTCCGTCTTCTTGCTTCGCGGCATGTTTTCTTAGTGCCACGCTACTATGACGTCAGCCGCGGCCGCTCATAGTATGCGCATGCTATAAGAAACATGGCCCGTCCTAGCCGGAAGAGAGAAGAGGAGCCGCGGAGAAGAAAGAAGACGGGACGCGCTGACATCGGAAACATCGGTAAGCGCGCCGCCATTGGAGGGTAAGTTAGTTTTTTTTAATTAAGGGCCCTGGGGGCGTGGCAGGCTTGTTACTACTAGGGGGGCTGGCAGGCTGTGTAACTACTGGGGGGGTTTGACCAATGCATTTCCCACCTCGGCTTATACTCGAGTCTAGTTTTTCCTTCCCGGTTTTTGGTGGTAAAATTAGGGGTCTCGGCTTATACTCGAGTATATACGGTACTCTGATCTAACATCGGCTACTTTTCATACTGTAGTATGGCAGTATATGATAGGATCGACCAAACAACCTGACCCAAAGAATAGAGTAGACATGGGGTGTACAGTTAAATACGTAAAATCCAAGCCCACAAGAAAATGGCGCAAATGCCACCATTTTCACTGCATTTGGAATTTTCTCACTTCCCAGTACACGGCATTGAATATTAAATTACAGCATATTGAAGTGCAATTTGTTATGCAGAAAACAAGCCATCACACAGTTCTGTACACAAAAATAAAAAAGTTAAAGATGTTTGAAGGTGGGGAGTGGAAAATGAAAACGCAAAAACAAAAGAGGGCTGCAGCGGGAAGGGGTTAAGGGCACCACGCTTTTCTTAGACATACATAGCGACATGACAAAAAAATATTTACTCACCACTTTGAGTGCTGAAATAGCTGCAAAGTATGGAGCACCAGTATATCTATAAAAGAAAAATGTCAACATATCTAGGTGTAAAATACACTTTGTAGGCCTCTGCTGAATACATAGGCAAAAAGAAATGGTTTCTGCTACTGGAAAGTTATTAGGCTCCACACACACTTCAGTAGTTTTATTAGCCAGTGGCATCCTATTCATACCAACTGCTGAGTACATTTCATGCAAAATTTATCCCACGTTCTGGTAATTACTGAGGGTCCTAGCATTTATACCCCCTACAGGCTGCATGTCACCACTGTGTGCGTTCCTCTCAGTGCTAAAGATAAAAAAGATTGCATAAGCAGCAATTATGAGTAGGATTAATATCTGCTCTTCATTTTATGGTTCAGGCAGTTGGCTTAATGCAAAGCATATGTTCCAAAACAATGTCTGTGTGCAGGGGGGGCTAAGAGTTTTTAAAATGAGTTCCCTCTTTAATGGTCTTGTTCCATATCAGTTTTATTAAATAATTCCATGCCTTATCAGATAACATTTGCGGAGCATAATTTTTATGACTTTATGTTGTACTTACTCTTGACAGCCTCCAACAATGCCAATCTTCCCATCCTGGCCTTTGTGCTTCTTGGACGTAAGTGGGGGGATGACATTTCTGACCAGTTGGAAGATATTCTCCATGTCCTTGGTAGGACGTGTAGGACGCATAGAGAAGGATCTCTCCAAAACTAAATGTGAAAATGACAGCATTAGTCTTTTTTAGAAGCATTGTTAAATCACAGAATGTACCATTTGTCAAGGCCAACGGTATACAAAAGAGCTGCCTAGCTCCACCTATTGAGAGCAACATGAGCCACGGGGTGTCTCTGACTGATTTCAAAGGAAAGTAGATGTACACTTTCTTACCTTATTTTGCCACAGTTTACCCTGACAATCAGAACTAGGTGACTGTACATTGTATGAGGCTTATTCGCATGCAAAACTACCACAGAAAGCTGATGCTCAAACAAACATACCAATACACTTTAACAAGCCATTTCAGACGTCTTCCGTTTTGTACCTAACACAGGCTGTGACACTTATGTAAGAAGGGGGCTGGTTCAGCTAATGACCTTAGCGAGATTTTATTTATGCATATAACCATACATACACACATCTACATGGCAGCATGTTTAAAACTAAGTTTATAAATCCCAGCATAAATCTGCTATATCTGACCGTAATGCTGAAACCTCCCATTGTAATATATACACTAAAGAGGAAGTTCATGTACCAAGGTTGTGTCTCCTTAGCATCCAGAGCACTGTTATTCCAGTGTGGACCACTACCCTATCCATCAGATAAGCGGGAGATTTATCTTTTGATAAGTATCTGGAAACAATGGATGACAAGGGAAGTGATTGAACCGGGAATAGCGTGGTCCATTTACTGAGGACATGATCCTGGTGCACCAACTTCCTTATAAGCATGCGGATTTCACCAAGAAACAGCATAATGGACAGATGTAAGAATCAAAGATCAAAGATGTTGGGTATCAAAGTGCATTTCTCTATTATATGCTGGCAGCAAATTACAACTTCTAGGGAGCCGGTAGGCTCCCTTTAAACAAGTGTGAGGTAAATGTAGGGAGAGGATACGATTTGCATTTCACCAATAGTAAATTATATTTTGCACAGTACGTAAGTTAAAGTGCTTGTGCAGTCACATTAAAATGATACCTGAATAGTCTCTCAAGGGGCTGGTAAAACATGAGCTGCTTACCACTGTACTGCAAATCTCCTAAGAGGGGCAGGAATGTTGGAAAAGGAAAAGCAAGCAACTTTTATTTTACTGGCACCTGTAGAAGCGCTTTAGGGATATACATTAATTTTATTGGACAACCTCTCCCTCTGCTGAATCTAATCATAATTTCCTTATAAAGCAACCGTCTACGATTAAACGGACTCCTACATCTGCAATTTACCATGCACAGCACCTTATATTCAGTGATTATGTTAATATGTCACAAATATTTGTTTTGACTAAATTATTTTGAATATGACATTTTTGTTCTGTTACGCTTATCACATCATTTTAGTAAACTTCTCTTATAAAATAATCAACACTTGGTTACAGGATTTTAAAAAAAATGGAAAAAAAAATACCTCAAATCGTTTATTAACCCCTTAATGCCGAAGCCACTTTTCACCTTCCTGACACGGCCCATGCAGTTTCTACTAAAGGCTCCTGCACATGAGTATATACAGGCAGCCCCCAACTGAAGAACACTGGAATTGCAGATGACCCCTAGTTATAAACAGGCCTTTATGCCCACTGTGACCTCTGGTGAAGCTCAGTCACAGTGCTGGAGGGATTAACATAAGAATTATCAAAAGGTGTCTGCGATGAAGCTTTATTGTTAACCCCTTACCGACACGAGCAGTAATAGTACGGCACACGTCAGGTGCGGGTACATGGAGAGGGCTCATGGGCTGAGCCCCCTCCATAGCCAGTAAGTGTTTGCTGCATATTGCAGCAAAGACTTACCAGTAACACCCACGATCTGTGCTAGCACCGATCACGGGTGTTATCCCGTTGATTGCCGTCGGCAAAGCACCGGCATCTTGGCAACAATCAATCATCGCTCCCCGTTACGTCATTGGGGAGTGGCAATTGGTCCCATGAAAGATCTGAGGCTGTCTCGTTTTAACCCATTCTTTGCAATGTGCAATTTGCAAGTCTGAAAAATAGTGAAAGTAAAAAAAAAAGTTAAAGAAAAATTATAAGAAAAACGTAAAATTCAAATCACCCCCCTTTCCCTAGAAATGATATAAATAAACAGTAAAAAATCATAAACACATTAGGTATCGCTGTGTCCAAAAATGCTTGAACAAAATATAACGTTTTTTCACTGCATTTAACACCATTACAGAAAATAGCACCCAAAGTTAAAATGGCACTTTTTTGTCATTCTGAAAAACCTAAAAAATTCATTGAAAAGTGATCAAAAGGTTGTACAGTCCTAAAAATGGTAGCATTGAAAATGTCATCAAAAGTCGCAAAAGTATGACACCACCCACAGAAGATGGAAAATGAAAAAAAAAAAAATTTTGTACAGGAGGTTTTAATTTTTGTAAATGCATGAAAACATAAAACCTATACAAATTTGGTATCCCCATGACCGTAAAGACCCAAAGAATAAAAGTAGACATGTCCTTTGGGGTGCACAGTGAAATCTTTAAAATCCAAGCCCATAAGAAAAAGGTGCAAATGCGGTTTTTCATCAATTTCACTACATTTTGAATTTTTTTCCCGCTTCCCAGTACACGCCATGGAATATTCAATACCATCACTATGAAGTGCAATTTGTTACACAGAAAACAAGCCATCACATAGCTCTTTATGTATAAAAAAAAAGTAAGATTTTTGAAGTTGGGGAGTGAAAAATGGAAATGGAAAAACCAAAAATGGGTCAGGAGTTAAAGAAAACCTGCCTACCCAATAAGGTAGTTCTGGCCTTGGAGACAAGGTTGCATCGCTGTAGCTGCGTGCACTCATATGCGAAGTTGCTGCGCATGTACAGAACTGCAGCCTCAAAGATGTCTGCACATAGCTACAGCGAGATGAGGACTGCCTTGAAGGAAAGATCAAAAGATGCTAATGGGTTATTTAGTAGCCGTTGCTCCTGCACCACAGCCTGGCTGTAGCCTTCAAAGGAAATTTGCAATAAAAACTTTTTATATAGATCTCGAGCACTAAAAGTTTTACAAAAAGAACAAAACAAAAAACACAAACGTAGGCTGCCAGTAAATACAGGAACCTGCCACAGGACGTAGGTTTCCTTTAATCCCAAATTTTTGAACAATCTTATTGTCATAGGGACTTAAAAAAAAAAAAAAACCCCTATTATAACTTGCATACAAATTCAACTTAAAGGAAACCTACCACTGCGAATGGTAGGTATTAGCTGTAAACACCAGACACCAGCTCACTACCTTTGCTAGTGTTTTAAACCACTATATCGCGGTTTAAACACATTTTGATGAACAGACCCGAGGTAGCTTCATGCATCAGATTTTATACATCATTTACATTTGCTTTTACTATTCCTCTATAAACGAGCTTTTCTTCCTCCGTAATATCCTGCTCTTAGACATGACTAGCCTGCTAGTGACAGAATGGTTATATGACTGGTTATACCTATTGGAGGACTAAATGGTGAGGCAGTAGTAAAGTGCATTGTTTCCCCATACGTCCGGACGTTGCCTCGTACGGGGCTACTGACACGACCATTCCCTCCCATCTGAGAGGTGGCCGATATGCCACTTAGTAACTGTCCCAACATCTGCAACATTTGAAATTCACGATTGTGCTCGGCTTCACGTCTCTTGTCTTCTATCTGCAGGCGCTGTTCTTCATATTTATAGAAGCGCTCCTCTGCATTCACACTCTGCTGAAGGAAACGCTCCATCATCTTGTCCACATTGAAGCCAGAGTGGCGCTTTTTCGACTTTTTAAGCTGAGGTATCGGAGATGGATTTGCCTTTGAGTGGATAGACTTATAACCTGAGGGAAGGAAGATGGACATGGTTTATGCTGCAATACTTGCATTGAACATAAAGCAAAGAGATTACGATCTTGGAAGAGCAGCCTGTCTGCTGAGAAGAACGTGTCATCTGCACTTCAGCAAAGGCGCCTGTAATATGAAGCATCAGACAGACAGCAGCCTGCTGGGAACATGTGACATCTTTGTGTTCTGAGCTCAGTGTGGATTCTGTGGCCACTTTATTCTTGCCTTCACCTGTCTCTTTATAGCTACAATCCTTCCTCTATTACAGAAATGTCACTTCTCCAGGAAGAAGTCCCCTGGTACCTTACAGCTGTTAAGTGACATTCACAGTCTTCTGCAGAATGCTGAATCTGCCAGAATATAGAAGGACATTGTTGTGATCCTGACACTGTCCTGGATAGCAGGTTAATCACGTCTTTATCCACAGATTCTCATTACGTGTCACTCAGAATATACCCTTCAGGATATACCATCAGGAGGATGCACTAGGGAAAATAAGCCAGATAGACTATTGGGGGTTAAAAAAAGGGGGGGGGGCAATTTGCTTTTCCTTTTTAATTAATAGGGCCATAACACTAAGGTTTTGGGGGAATCCACTACAGCAGCACTTTCTACCATCTCCTAAAGGACCGATGACCGACCCATTTTCTGGTATAAAATAAGCTGACTTATGGGACTAGGAAGTATGACTAGACGGCCTTATATTACACCAGATACAGCAGCAGACATGTTGCAGTCTACTGTATGTGATGTCACTGCTGAGCCTCCATATTCAACCTCTAAACTGCCTTGTGCTCATAGCATAAATCTGGACAATCCCTTTACCTAACAGGCATCATGCACACGTACATAACAGGCTGCAAACAGGTCCTGTTGCAACCATAGTCCATAGTAAATGTGCAGGACCTGCTCCATATTTGGCGGCCACTCAGCACAGTCATGGTGTGTGCCTTATGCCTCACCTCTATTGGGGCCATTTGCTAGCTGCACAAGTTGCCCCTACCTTATGGCCACCACATACAGTTGTGTGCATGAGGACTTTCCTACAGGATCGTGTAGCTCATAGTTCATGCAAATGTCTTTCTAGTGGATCTCCACTGGACAACCCATGACTACAGTGAGGACCCCTAGATGCTGCACTGTTAAGATAGAGACGGGGACACTCACCTTCGTTAGGGGGTAATGGGATGGCGAAGCTGGGCCCCTCCTCCACTTTGATGGGTTGCTCTGTGTAGCAGGACGATCCCTCCCCCGAGTCCTCGGTGAAGTTGTCTTGTGAGGACTCCAGTCCCCCCTCCCCGGAGCCAGTGGGCTCTTCATCGTCTTCTATCTCCTCGTCCTCATCCTCCCTCGGGTCCGCGGGCAGCTCCTCTCTGCACGAGTTGTCGGGACGGAGGAGCAGGATTCCCGGGGGCTCGGGTGTGGGGCCGCACGGGTGCTCGGCGCTGGTGGCCGGGGCCGGCCTTGTGCTGAGGATGCGGTCCATCTCGTCATAGTAGCGGCATATCTTACGGGCGTGCCCGTTCTTCCTGAAGCCCTCTCGGGCCTGGTAGTACTGGCGCTTGAGGCCTTTGATGCGGATGCGACACTGTTCGGGTGTGCGCTCGAAGCCCAGCTCGCTCAGCCGCCCGGCCACGTCCCGGTACACATGGCTGTTACGGAAATTACCGTCCAGGGCCGACTGCACGTCTGCTTCCCCCCAGATGTCCAGCAGCGCCCGGGTCTCCATGTCAGACCACAGGAAGCCCCGAGTACTGGTGATGAGCCGCCGCATACACACCGACATCCCGCCCGTCTGCGCTGCACAGTGACTGCCGAGCTAAACGTGGCTGGACACGGACCCTGCAGAGAACGCGTCGCGGTCGTAGCTCATTCAGAGCCGGCACCCCCGAGAGGTCACCGGCTCCGCAGACGTGCCCGGCACATGCACCACACAGAGCAGCGCGGCGGCCGCGGACTCATGCATGGCCGCTCTGCCAGGAACCTGCGGGGAGCCGAGCGCTGCATCCGCGTCACACGCTCCACATTCCATGCTGTCACTTATCAATAAAGCTTTGGACAATCAAAACCCATGACAGATTAGTATAAACAAGAGCGCCACGAGGGAGTGTGGAGCCGGTGACGTCACTGCGCTACCGAGGCTATAAAGCCTGGAAACCCTCAGCACCACCTCAATAGCGCGTACAGCTCCCACTGCCTCACACTGTGTGCGGAGCACCGAGTGGCAGACAGCTAGACCTCCCCAGGAGATACACATTCTGTTATCATGCACAGAGCAAACCATAGAACACATATATTCACTGCCAACACATTGTCGTTTTAAGCCATTAACCCCAAGACTAAATTATTTGATTTTCCGTTTTTCACGCCTCTCCTTCCACAACCTCTAACTTATCGATTTTTTTCTATTACAAAGCTGTATGTTGGCTTGTTATATGTGAGAATTTATACTAGATTATTTTCTAGTGGCACCATTTAATATTCAGTACCATGTACGGGTGAGCTGGAAAAACTAAAGGTGGTGGCATTGGTAAAAAAAAAAAAAAACACAGTTGTGCCATATTTTGATGGGCTTTATTTGTACGACTTTCAATATGTGATCAAGATGACACGCCTCTGATTCTTTGATGGCAGTATATAAATGAAGATGTCAGTATGATCACAGCGATACCAAAATTTCTATAGTGTAGTCTTGTCTCAATATCTTTAAAATTTTTCAAAAATCTTGCATTAAAAATTATGAAAATGCTTTGCATCGCTATATTCTGACATCTGTAATCTTTAATACATCAGTGTACAGAACTGTAAGGATGACATTTTCATTTATACCATTTTGAAAACTGTACAACTTTTAATTAACATTTTTATTGGAGGCAAAAAACTGACAATTTGAACATATAGGCACTATTTTTCATTATGGAAAATAATTGTTTTTATATTTTAACCCCTTACCACCAATGCCAGTTTTCAGCTTAATGACCAGACTATTGTTATAATCTGACATGTGTTACGATAATTTGTTACAACTTCGGAACACTAAGATATCCAGGTGATTTTGAAAATTGTTTTCTTGTGACACATTGTATTTCGTGTAAGTAGTAAAAGTTAAGGGATAAGTTTTGTGTTTCGTTCTGAAAAAAGGAAAATTTGGCAAAAGTTCAGAAAAACTTCAATTTAAAATTTTTTTAGTAATGCGAACATATGAGGGCTTATTATATGAGGGATGAGATACACTGTATAGATAATTCATTTTGAGGTCTATAGCTTTTTTCATAAGATTTTATTAACTATTTCAATGAATGATACAAACAAAATCATCATTTTTACTTTGGGATTTTTAGTACTTTTTTTGTCTGCTCACTGTAACAAAAATATTTTACTTTTATTATCTGGTTCACTACAATTGCGGAGATACCTCATTTATAGTTTTCCTTATCTTAGCTAATATTACTGAGCAAAACTAACATTGAAGAAAATCTTTTTTTTTTTTTTTTTTTTTTAGTATAAAGCGTAACTTATGTATTTTTCTGTTGACAGATCTGGTTAGGGCTTATTTTTTTTGCAGACGTTGTTCTTTTCCAATCCAAACAAACTCAAAGTGTTAAACCCCGGAGATAGAATGAGCTTGTCAGAGGAGCAATTTACAGGAGCATGCTCTTCCATGTGCCCAATCACATGCATACAAAGACAACGCTCAACTCCTTTGCACATGATCAGTTCAACGCCACAAGACGATACAGATCGCCATATTTTCTGTGCAGGTTTTCCTCCTCTCCATCAGCGTCGAGTTTAATACACTGGTGCATTTTTTTTTTGTATCCACAGTGCATTATATCGCACTTTTTTACTTTCGCTGGTTTGAATCAGTTTTTCTTAATTTCTGGAAGTGTAAACACCTGAAATTTTGGTGCCAAGACATTTCCTCAGACCTATTACGTTGATCCCTATTCCAGGTATATCATCAGACACTTTATTAAATCTCACCCAACATAGTCTGTATCTGACAACAAGGAATTGTCACATTGGGGGCCAGATCAGTATGGGTCATTGCAACGTCCAAGGAGGCGGTTCCACTACATGGCACAGCTAGGTCACAAGGGGGCAGTTCCACTACGGGGCACAGCGAGGTCACAATAGGCATTTTCAATGTCAATGGGCATTGTGAAGCAACAAGTGGATGATTTCACAATAATATTTTTTCTTGTTCTCTTTGCAGAGATCCATGAGATATTGTACCAAATTTTTCTTCCTAGCACTATTTAATATTCTATAAATGAACTAAAAACAGCTGAGCCATTTCCTAATGGGCTTTGTTTTACAGCTTTGATTGTACAGTCCATATCACACCTCCCATTTAATCAAAAAGAAACAAATACAAATTCTTACTTTTTGCCATATTCTGGCATCTGTTCAGAGCTCTAATTTTTTGCGGGACCAGTTGACTATTTCAGTGGTACCATTTTGGGAACAATACAACTTCTTCAACACCTTGTATTGAAATTTTTTAAGTAGCAAAAAGTGGAGTTTTCTGCCATGGTGGCACTCACTCTGTGGTTTAATCCTACTAATATTCTGATAGATTAGCTATTTTTTGGATGTGCAAACACCTAACATGTTTATGATTTCAATCTTCTCATTCTCATAAAATGGAAAATGGGGGTGATTTGAAAGGACATCTACCACCAGGATAAAAGACTGTATGCAAACAGTATTTTACTGTTCATTATTATGAAATCAATTTCTGTGTGCCTTAACCCAAAGTAGTGAATGGGTAGCGTGCTGGCTGCGGAAACAATGGCTAGCACAAATTCATGTCTGTCTGCATGATGGCTATGTCTGTATAACTTTACATCATCTTACTAGGCTACATTCACACGACCGTCATGGGGACGTATATACGGCAGCAAGCTTGTGGTCATATATACACCCCCATACACGGCAATAGGCACACACCCGTACATGAGAATAATTAGAATATGTTCTATCTTTTTCCGTCTGTACACCGCTATCTCCTATGGATTAGCAGCGCTCTACCCTCCTCCTCTGCCAGGCTACGATCGAATGCAGCCATATGTGGCAATACGGACTCACTAATGTGGGTAGATGTGGGGGATTCCTGTGCTGTGCCTGACCACTACCAGTTCCTGATGCAGACTATAGCACAATTCTCTGCCAAGAAGAACTGCCCAGTGGCGAAGCTGGCTGTCAAATATATATCAGGAGGCCTGATATGTTCACACTGTATTTTGAAACAATACAAGCGCTAAGGAGAGGAAATTTGCTAACATTGCGTTTTAAACAGTATGTTAACACCTTCAGGATATAGCTGGTTTATGTTTTAAGGCTCAGCGCCATGTTTTGTATGCTGACATGTGTCGCTTTATATGGTTAAAACTTTTGAACACTAACTGACCAGCATAGAGGCCAGCGCAGCTGCGCCACAAAAGTACAAAAAAAAGTCAGGGGGCGTGCAGCTGGTCTGTAGGACTAATTCCGACCAAGCGCTGTATTTAACTTGAAAATTGTTTTGTACGCCCTATGTTAAAGGTGCACCACAAAAAAATTTGGGAACACTGTCGGGCCAGTGCAGGGAAGCAACAGATTCATGTTTTCTGGCGCAAGTTCCAAGTGAATCGACGCGCACAGCATTATACACGGAAATAGCACTTTTAGTGCATTTTCAGACTTTCTAAGTAAATGTGCCCCTTAGCCTTATAACAGTTCCTACCCCTCAAACCCACATCTACAAAGAGCAGTTGCATATCACTATGGGTCACATTTACTTAGAAATACGTAAAATGCAGTAAAAGTGCTATTTCCGTGTACAATGCTGTGTGCAGCGATTCACTAAGATCATGCGCCAGAAATCATGAATCAGTCGCTTCCCTGTACTGGTCCGACAGAGTTCACCATCTTTTTTGTGGTGGATCTTTAACATAGGGTGTGCGACACAATTTGCAATTTAAACTTGGCGCTTGGTCTGAATCAGTCAGACTGTCCGACGGCAGGCCTCCTAAGTTGTGTTGCATGGAAACCAGCGCAGCTGCACCACAAAAAGGTGGCATGCCACATAATAGTGTCTCAGACAATTCTTAAATATCTCTGAAAGCCGTTTTAGCCATAAAGAATTTGCACAGTGCAACAAAAGTGCGGCGCAAAAACCTTAGTAAATATGCCCCTATCTGCCAGCAGTGCGAGTGACAACATTGAAATTCCTCATCACAGCATTATACACGGAAATAGCACTTTTAGTGCATTTTCAGACTTTCTAAGTAAATGTGCCCCATAGCCTTATAACAGTTCCTACCCCTCAAACCCACATCTACAGAGAGCAGTTGCATATCACTATGGGGCACATTTACTTAGAAATATGTAAAATGCAGTAAAAGTGCTATTTCCGTGTATAATGCTGTGTGCAGCAATTCACTAAGATCATGCGCCAGAAATCATGAATCTGTCGCTTCCCTGTACTGGTCCGACAGAGTTCACCATCTTTTTTGTGGTGGATCTTTAACATAGGGTGTGCGACACAATTTGCAATTTAAACTTGGCGCTTGGTCTGAATCAGTCAGACTGTCCGACGGCAAGCCTCCTAAGTTGTGTTGCATGGAAACCAGCGCAGCTGCACCACAAAAAGGTGGCATACCACACAATAGTGTCGCAGACACTTCTTAAATATCTCTGAAAGCCGTTTTAGCCATAAAGAATTTGCACAGTGCAACAAAAGTGCGGCGCAAAGACCTTAGTAAATGTGCCCCTATCTGCCAGCAGTGCGAGTGACAACATTGAAATTCCTCATAGTTACCGTATATTGCGGTGTATAAGACGACCTGGTGTATAAGACGACCCCCCTACTTTCCTGTTTAAAATATAGATGGAACGTAAGCCCGGAGAATCATAAATCTCTATATCGTTACCGTAATGCTTTAACCTCCCATTGTAATATATACACTAAATGTAAGTTCCATATGTACCAAGGTTTGTTTCCCCTCCTAGTCATCCAGATCACTGTTATTCCATGTGGAGACCACTACCAACCTCCCTACACCTATCCATCAGATAAGCGGGAAGATTTATCTTTTGAAAAATATCGGAAACAAGAATTACGGGACTGATTGAACCGGGATGAAGCGTGTCCATTTACTGAGTCCTGATCCTGGTGCACCAACTTCCTTATCGCATTCGATGATTTCAACCACGAACAGCTAATGGACAGATGGTAAGAATCAAAGATTCAAAGATGTTGTGTATCAAAGTGCTTTCCTAATTATATGTCTGCCAGCAATTACAACTTCTAGGGATCCGGTAGGCTCCCTTTACACAAGTGTGATGTAATGGTAGGAGAGGATTACTTTTGGCATTTCACATCATTTCACCGAATAGTAAATTATTATTTTGCACCAGTAGTACGTAAGTTAATAGGCTTGTGCCGTCACATTAAATGATACCTGAATATTCTCCTCAAGGGGATGGTAAACATGAGCTGCTTACCACTGTACGTTGGGCAAATCTCCTAAGATGGCATGAATGTTTGGAAAAGGAAAGCACAGCAACTTTATTTTACTGGCACCTTGAGCTCTTTATGATAGAACATTAAATGTTACTTGGGCCATAACGGCTCTTCCCTCTGCGAAATCTGAATCAAATTTCCTTATAAGCAACTGTCTATGATTAAACGGACCCTACATCTTGCAATTTACCATTCCATCCCTTATATTCAGGGATTATGTGTAATATGTCACAAATATTTTGTTTTTGATAATTAGGTTTTGAATATGACATTTTTTGTTTCTGTTAACGCTTAGCACAAAATCATTATTAATAAACTGCTGCTTATAAAATATCAACACTTTGTTTACAGGATTTTAAAAAAAGGAAAAAAAAACCTCAAATCGTTTATTAATACCCCTTAATGCCGAAGCCACTTTTCACCTTTCCTTGGACACGGCCCATGCAGTTTTCTACTAAAGGCTCCTGCACATAGTATATACAGGCAAGCCCCCACCTGAAGAAACACTGGCATCTGCAAGATGACCCCTAGTTATAACAGGCCTTTATGCCCACTGTGACCCCCTCTGGTTAAGCATCAGTCCACGTTCTGGAGGGATTAACGAAGAATTATCAAAAGTTGTCCTGCGATGAAGCTTTAATTGTTAACCCCTTCCCTACCCCTTCCCGACAACGTACCATTATTATACTGCTCACTTCCTGTTTTTTGTACATTTATCTTTTAGGTCTCATTTTCTGCGGCCCCCCCTCCGTCATCCGCCGTAAATTGTGTGCCTGCATATTGCAGCCAATACTTACCAGTACAAAACAACCCCGACCTGTGCTAGCACCGATCCTGGTGTTAGTCCCGTCGATTGCCGTTGTCAAAGCAACCGCCATCTTGTTAACAATCAGCGCTCCCGTTCTTCTTGGGGAGCGGCAATTGGTCCCATGAACGATCCTGAGGCCGCTTTCTTTATTACAATGTGCAATTTGCAAGTCTGAAACATAGTGAAAGTAAAAAAAAAAAAGTTAAAGAAAAATTATAAACAAACATAACATTCAAATCACCCCCCTTTTCCCTAGAATGAATTAAAATAAACAGTAAAAAATCATAAACACATTAGGTTAGCGCTGTGTCCAAAATTCTTGAACAAAATATGAAGTTTTTTTTCCTCTGGCATTTAACAGTAACCAGAAAATAGCACCCGAAGTTTAAAATGGCACTTTTTGTCATTCTGAAAAACATAAAAATTCATTTAAAGTTATCAAAAGGTTGTACATCCCTAAAATTAGGTAGCATGAAAATGTCCATCAAAAGTCGCAAAAGTCTACAACCACCCACAGAAGATGGACAATGAAAAAAAAAAAATAAATAAATTTGTACAGGAGGCTTTAAGATAAGATTTTTGTAATGTATGAAAACATAAAACCTTATACAAATTTGGTATCCCTCATGACCTAACGACCGAAAGAATAAAGTTAGGACATCCCTTTGGGGCCACATGAATCTTTGAAAAAAATCCACGCCCATAAGAAACGGTGGTCAAAGTGCGGTTTTTTCCCCATTCACAATTTGGAATTTTTTCTCCCGCTTCCCAGTACAAAATCGCCATGGAATATTCAATACCATCACTATGAAGTGAATTTTGTTACGACGATAACAGCCATCACTAGCTCTTTATGTATAAAAAAAGTTAGATTTTTGAAGTTGGGGAGTGAAATGGAAATGGAAAACAAAATGGGTCAGGGTTAAAGAAAACCTGCCTACCCAATTAGGTAGTCTGGCCGTCGGAGACAGGTTGCATCGCTGTACTGGCGTGCCTCGTATGCGACGTTGATGCGCATGTACAGAACGCAGCCTCAAAATTCTGCACATAGCTACAGCTATATTGAGGACTCTGCCTTGAAGGAAAATCAAAAGACTAATGGGTTTTTAGTAGCCCTGTTGCTCCTGCACCACAAGCCTGTCTTGTAGCTTCAATGAAAGTTGCAATAAAACTTATTTATATGATCTCCGAGCACTAAGTTTTACAAAACGAACAAACAAAAAACACAACCGCAGCTGCCAGTACATACAGGAACCTACAACAGGACGTAGTTTCCTTTCATCCCAAATTTTGAAACAATCTTATTGTATAGACTTAAAACCAACTTAACAAAAAAAACAAAAACCCCTATTATGACTTACATACAATCAAACTTAAAGGAAACCTACCACTTGCGAATGTAGGTATTAGCTGTAAACCCCATACAAAAACCACTCACTAACCTTTGCTAGTGTTTAAACCACTATATCGCGGGTTTAAACACTTTGATGACCCGACCCGGGGAGCTCATGCATCAGATTTTATACTCATTTACTTTGCTTTTATATTCCTCTATAAAACTAGCTTTTCTTCCTCCGTAATATCCTGCTCTTAGACATGACTAGCCCTGCTAGTGACAGAATGGGTTATATGACTGGTTATACCTATGGGAGGACCTAAATTGGTGAGGCATAGTAAAGTTCATTGTTTCCCCATACGGCCGGACGTTGGCCTCGGACGGGGCTACTAACTCGACCATTCCCCCTCCCATCGTGATATTGTGTGCCATATATGCCACTTAGTAAACTGCTCCCACATCTGCAACATTTGAAAATTCACGATTGTGCTCGCTTTCACGTCTCTTGTCTTCTATCTGCAGCGCTGTTCTTCATATTATGAAGCGCTCCTCCTCTGCATTCCACACTCTGCTGAAGGAAACGCTCCATCATCTTGTCCACATTGGAAGCCAGAGTGGCGCTTTTTTCGACTTTTCAGCTGAGGTATCCCAGGAGATGGATTTGCCTTGAGTTGATAGAACTTATAACCTTCGGGAAGGACGATGGACATGGTTTATTATGCTGCAATACTTGCTTGAACGAAATGCAAAGGAGATTATATCTTGGAAGAGCAATCCTGTCTGCTGAGAAAACGTGTCATCTGCACTTCAGTAATATGAAGCTCAGAAGACGCAGCTGCTGGGAACATGTGACATCTTGTGACTGAGCGCAGTGTGGATTCTGTGGCCACTTTATTCTTGCCTTCACTTGTTCCTCTTTAATACTACCATCCTCCTCTATTACGAAATTCACTTCTCCAGGAAGAAGTCCCCGGTACCTTACAGAGCTGTTAAGTGTGACATTCACCAGTCCTTCCAGAATTGCTGATCTTCCAGAATATAGAAAGGACATTGTTTGTGACCTGACACTGTTCCTGGATGCAGGGTTATAATCACGTCTTTATCCACAGATGCTCTCAGTACGTGTCACGCAGAATATACCTGGCCGATATACCATCAGGAGGATGCACTAGGGAAAATAAGCCAGAGAGTCTATTGGGGTTAAAAAAAAAAAAGGGGGGGGGGCAATTTGCTTTTCCTCTTTAATAATGGGCCATACACTAATGTTTTGGGGGAATCACTACAAACAAGCAGCACTTCTACCATCTCCTAAAGGGACCGATGACAGACTTATTTTCTGGTTTAAAATAAGCTGACTTATGGACTACTAGGAGTATGACTAGTACGGCCTTAATTACAACGACAAACCATATACAGCAGCAGACCATGTTGCAGTCTAACTGTATGTGATGTCACGCTAAGCCTCCATATTCAACCTCTAAACGGCCTTTGCTCATAGCATAAAGCTGGACAATCCCTTTACCTAACAGGCATCATGCACACGTACATAACAGGCTGCAACAGTCCCTGTGCAACCATAGTCCATAGTAACTGTGCAGGACCATCTTCCATATTTTGCTTCCCTGCATCACAGTCATGGTGTGGGCCTTATTCCTCACCTCTATTGGGCCATTTGCTAGCTGCACAAGTTGCCCCTCACCTTAATGGCCACCGACATCCTTGTGTGCATGAGGACTTTCCCACAGGATCGTGTAGCCATAGTTCATGCAATGTCCTTTCTAGTGGGCATCTCCCCTGGACACCCATGACTACAGTGAGGACCCTAGATGCTGCACGGTTTCAATAGAACGGGGACACTCACCTTCGTTAGGGGGTAATGGTGGCGGAGCTGGGCCCCTCCTCCACTTTGATGGGTTGGGCTCTGTGTAGTCAGACGATCCCCCCTCCCCGATTCCTGGTGAAGTTGTCTTGTGAGGACTCCAGTCCCCCCTCCCCCGGAGCCATTGGGGCCGTTTCATCGTCTTCTATCTCCTCGTCCTCATCCTCCGCTCGGTCCGCGGCACAGCTCCTCTCTGCACGATTGTTGTCGGGACGGAGCGCAGGCTTTCCCGGGGCTCGGGGTGAGGGCCGCACGGGGTGCCGGCGCTGGTGGCCGGGGCCGGCCTTGTGCTGAGGATGCCGGTCCATCTCGTCATAGTAAGCGGCATATCTTACGGGCGTGCCCGTTCTTCCTGAAGCCCGTCTCGGGCCTGGTTATACTGCGCTTTGAGGCCTTTGAGTGTCGGAGCGACCTGTTGGTTCGGGAGGTGTCGCGTAGAACAAAAATAAAGCCCAGCTCTGCCGATCAGCCTGCCCATAATCCACGTCCACGTTGAACCCAGGTGGCGTATTTAGGAAGAAAAATATAAAGGCCGCCAGGGCCGGACTGAGCACGGGTCGGTTGCTATATCCCCCGAGCCGCAGACGGCTCAGATATGTCACCACACACAATGCCGCGGGTCGGGTAATTCGCTTGCCATGTCATAACCACGGACGCCCCAGTACTGTGATGAGCCGCCGCATACCACACCGACATCCCGCCCGTCTTCGCTGCAAGTGACTGCCGAGCTAAACGTGGCTGGACACGTACCCTGCTAGAACGCTTCGCGGTCGTAGCTCATTCATAGCCGGCCACCCCCGAGAGGTCACCGTCTCCGCAGACGTGCCGGCACATCACCACACAGAGCAGCGCGGCTGCCGCGGACTCATGCATGGCCGCTCGCCAGGACCTTCGGGGAGCCGAGCGCTGCTCCGCGTCACACGCCCACATTGCCGTGCTGTCCACGTATCAATAAAGCTTTGGACAACAAAACCCATGACAGATTAGTAAACAAGAGCGCACGAGGAGTGTGGAGCCGGTTACGGCACTGCGCTACCCGAGGCTATACAGCTCTGGAAACCCTCAGACCACCTCATAGCGCGTACAGCTCCCACTGCCTCAACTGTGTTGTCGGAGCACCGAGTGGCAGACAGCTAGACCCTCCCAGGAAGACACATTCCTGTTTATCAGGCACAGAGCTAACCATAGAACACATATATTCACTGCCAACCACATTGTCGGTTTAATGCCATTAACCCCAAGACTAAAGTAATTTGATTTTCCGTTTTTCCGCTCTCCTTCCCCAACTCTAATTATCGTTTTTTCTATTTAACAGCTGATGTTGCTGTTATATGTGGAATTTATACTTAATTATTTTCTAGTGGTCACCGATTTTAAATTCAGTACCATGTACGGGTGAGCTGGAAAAACTAAAGGGGTGGCATTGGTAAAAAAAAAAAAACCACAGTTGTGCCCATATTTTGATGGGCTTTATTTGTAACGCTTTCAATATGTATCACGATGACACGCATCTGATTCTTTTATGGCAGTATATAAATGAAGAGTCAGTATGATCACAGCGATACCAAATTTCTTAGAGTTTAGTCATGTCTCAATATAGTTAAAATTTTTCAAAATCTTGCATTAAATTATTAAAAGGCTTTGCATCGTCTATATTCTGACATCGGTAATCTTTAATACATCAGTGTACAGAACTGTAAGGATGACATTTTCATTTATACCATTTTGAACACTTAACAACTTTTAATTAACATTTTATTGGAGGCAAAAAACTGACAATTTTGAACATATAGCACTATTTTTCATTATGGAAAATACGTTTTTTATCTTTTAACCCCTTACCACCAATGCCAGTTTTTCAGCTTATGACCAACTATTGTTTACAATCTGACTGTGTTACGATAATTGGTACCACTTCGGCACACTATAACGGACTATATTCACACCTGGCCGTTGCCGCCCGTACCGGACCGTAGCGGCAACGGCCGTTACGGGGAGAGTAGGAGAGGTGAGCGCAGCTCACCCCGCCCCTCTCCATAGTCAAACACCCTATGCGGCACGGCGCTGTATTACGGGAAAAGATAGACAGTCCTATCTTTTCCTGGGTACGGAACGGTACGGTGCCGCACGCGTGCGGCATCCGGACCGCTCCCGTAGGGTGCCGTGCGCCCTAGGAGTGTATGGTGGACGTATATCGGCCGTCTCTACGTCTCCATCGTTCTTGTGAATATAGCCTAGGATATCAGTGATTTTGAAATGTTTTCCTTGTGACACATTGTATTTCGTGTAGTTGTAACTTAAGGGAAAGTTTGTGTTTCGTTCTGAAAAAGGAAATTTGGCAAAAGTTCGGAAAACTTCAATTAAAAATTTTTAGTAGTGCGAACATATGAGGCTTATTATATGAGGGATTAGATACACTGTTTGATAATTAATTTTTGAGTCTATGCTTTTTTCATAAGATTTTTTAACTATTTCAAGGAAGACACAAACAAATCATCATTTTTACTTTGGACTTTAGTACTTTTTTTTGTCTGCGCACTGTAAAAAATATTTTTACTTTATCTGGTTTCACTACAATGCGGAGATACCTCATTATAGTTTTCCTTATCTTAGTCTAATATTACGAGCAAAACTAACATTGAAAGAACATCTTTTTTTTTTTTTTTTTAGTATAAGGTGTAACTTATGTTTTTTGTGTGACAGATCTGGTTGAGGGCTTATTTTTTTTTTGCAGAGTTGTTCTTTTAAGTCAACAAAACTTCAAGTGTTAAACCCGGATATAAATGATCTTTTCAGAGGAGCAATTTAGACAAGCATGCTCTCCATTCGCCCTGATACACAATGAATCGAAAGACAACGTCTCACTCCTTTGCACATGATCAGTTTCACGCCACAAGACGATAACCCGTCGTCCATATTCTGTGGGCATTTTCCTCTCCTGCATCTGTCCGAGGTGTATACCAATGGTCATTGTTTAGACACATTGCAATATAACACACTTTTTTAATTTGGCTGGTTTTACTCATTTTTCTTAATTCTGGAATTGTAAAACTGAAATTTTGTTTCCAATACATTTCCCTCAGACCTATACGTTGTCCTATTCCAGGTATATCATCAGACACTTTATAATCTCACCCACATAGTCTGTATCTGACAACAAGGAATTGTCACATTGGGTCCAGATCATAGGGGTCATGTCACGTCCCAAGGAGGTCGGTTCCCCTACAATGGCCAACAGCTATGTCCCAAGGGGGGATTACACTACAGGGCACAGCGAGGTCACAATAGGCCATTTTCATGTCAGATGGGCATTGTGCAGCAACAATGGATGATTTCACAATAATATTTTTTCTGTTCTCTTTGCAGAGATCCAGAGATCTTGTACCAAATTTTTCTTCCTACACTATTTACTATTCTATAATAAATAAAAACAGCTGAGCCATTTCCTAATGGGCTTTGTTTCCAGCTTTGATTGTACAGTCCATATCACACCTCCCTTTTATCAAAAAGAACAAATACAAATTCGTCCTTTTTGCCATATTCTGGCATCTGTTCAGAGCTCTAATTTTTTGCGGGACAGTTGACCTATTAAGTGGTCCATTTTTGGGAACACTACACTTCTTCAACACCTTGTATTGAAATTTTTTGGGTAGCAAAGTGGAGTTTTTTTTCCATGTTGGTAACACTCACTTGTGGTTTAATCCTACTAATCATTCTGATAGATTACTATGTTTTGGATGTGCAAACCACCTAACATGTTTATGATTCAATCTTTCATTCTCATAAAAGTGGAAAATGGGGGGATTTGAAAGGACATCTACCACCAGGATAAAAGACTGTATGCAAGTGAGCCTGAGGGTCTCTAGCTCCTTAACACTATGGAGACAAATCCACCCGGCTCCAGTTGCATACATTGTCCCATGCCATTTGAATTTTTACAATTCCGATTTTTGTCCTATTTTACTGTTTCTTATTATGAAATCAATTTCTGTTTGCTTAACCCAAAGTAGTGAATGGGTTTGTGCTGGCTGCTAACATGGCTAGCACAATTCATGTCTGTCCTGCCTATGGCTATGTCCCTGTATAACTTGACTCATCTTACTAGCTACATTCACACGACCGTAGGTACGATATACGGCACAAGCTTGTGTCATATCTACACCCCCATACACGTCAATATGCATCACACCGTACATGAGACTAATTAGAATAGTGTTCATCTTTTCGTCTTTACACCGCATCTCCTATGGATTAGCAGCGCTCTACCGCTCCTCCTCTGCAGGCTACGATCGAATGCAGCCATATGTGGCAATACTGACTCACTGTCTGGGGTAGGATGCGGGTATTCCTGTGCTGTGCCTGCCACTACCAGTTCCTGATTCAGACTATAGCCAAATTCCTCTTCCAATAAGAACTGCCCAGTGGCTAGCGGCTGCCAAATATATATCAGGGGCCTGAGATTTTCACACTGTATTTTTGGAAACAATACAAGCGCTAAGGAAGAGATTGCTACATTGCGTTTTAACGGTATGTAACCATTCAGGATATGGCTGGTTTAGGTTTTAAGGGCTCAGCCGCCATGTTTTTGTAGGCTGCCTGTGTCCGCTTTATTGTGATGTTAAAACTTTTGACACTAACTGAACCAAGGTATTTTGGGAGATTGTTTTTTTGTCACCTCTTGTACTTTTGGCTTCTAAATTTTGCTTTTATTTTAAAAAAAAGTTTTAAAAAACAATGGTGGCACAGCCATGCATGAGCCATTTTGTCCCTACGAATTTAGTGGTTTTTAGTTGTTTGTAGTGCACTTTTGTGAACTACATAAATTTTTTTTCCCGTTAATGTTTCCAGTAAGGGCTTATTTTTTGTGGGATGAGATGCATTTTTCATTGCTATTATTTTCATGGCCATGTCCCCATTGCTCAAAATGTATTACTTTATTTGTGAGGGGTTGTCGGAAAAAAAATCATCATTCTACACTGAACTATTCGCTTTTTTTTTCTGTGTTCATTATATACCCTATCGTTAATGTGTTAGATTTATTCTAGGGTGAGTATATTGGGCAATACCAAATTTATATTTTTTGCTTACGTTTGACCTAATTTTGTATTGCCGTTTTTTTCCAAGTGGGCATACTCCTTATAAATTGTCTATATTGCTGTTGAGAGGCTGTTTTTTTGCGGACATTGTGTCTTTACAAACAGTACCATTTTGTATAGATTTTTTTTTTATCACTTTTATGCATTTTAAGTGGGACACGATAGGACACAAGACAGGGACAATACGTCATCTTTATGGGACAGCCCTTCGGTCCTCACACCGTCCTCAAGGTTGCCACACCAGTTGCCCCCCCCCCCCCCCCCCAATAAAAGTTTGACCACGGCTTTTAAATGGTTAACACCTGTGATCGGAGTTCTCTGGCCGCGGGTGTTACATGGGGATGTAAGAGGGTAGATTACCCTGTTACAGGCATATGTTGTGTGGAGTAACCCCCGGCTCAAAGCAATGAGCCCAGTCTGGAGGGGTCACACTGCCACTACATTTAGTTACTGCTATAGAAACATGGAATGACACGTGCCGCCAGCAGCCGTGCCCGCGGAGGTACCTGCTTCCTGTAGACTATACAGCAGACCTGCAGCCAGGACCCCCGCAGTGGCCGCCACCGTGAGCGCAGCGAGGGAGCCCCAGGCCCACATGACGGAGCCCGCTCCTTACCTAGAGCCGCGCACCGGGCGGACAGCATCAGGACACTTCCGGGATCCCAGTACAGCAGCGCGGCTCGGCCCCGTCTGGAGAAACAACCAGCGACCAATCAGGAGCCAGGTCCAGGTGTGGGCGGGGAGATCGTCACTGTAGCGAGCCAATCACATGGCGTGCACCTGGTGAAGGTGACAGCGGCAAGGACTGATCTCGAGGAATACAGGGAATAATAGATATCAATTTGTCCAAAATGTAAGCTCATAGGGACACATTTACTAAGGGCTTTTTCCACACTTTTTTTGTTCTTTATTGTTTCTGTTCTTTCTTTTTATTCTTTTGGTGGAAATCTGCTCTCAGTGGTATTTGAGAAGTGGCGCATAGAGGCGCATCGAGGCATAGAGGCCAGCGCAGCTGCGCCACAAAAGTACAAAAAAAAGTCACATGCAGCGCGACCCGACCGCCGCCGTGAATACATGGCGGGCGGTCGGGATTACCGGCGTATAAGACGACCCCAGAGAAGACAGAAGATTTTTCTGTCTTCAAAAGTCGTCTTATACGCCGGAATATACGGTACATGGTTTCTATATTTCATGGAATTCATGGAATTTGTTCTCCATTTGTGTTTACAAATATTTATACAAGTGAATATATTTTGTCCAAAAATACTTTAGCTTCTGATAAGAAACACATCCTCATTAATAATCACACTGAAGAAAAAAAAATGACGGGCGGAGCTACTGAGTACTATGACCTTTAAAAAATAGTTTCAACAGAGAAATTGGGATCGTATTATTACCTTCCCAAGAAGACGCCGGCCCTAACAGTCCCGTGTCTGAAAGGTAGTAAGGCAAGGGCACATGTAACCTGAAGCTGGGTGTGATTTAGATACCGCGGCGGTGCTCAGCCGGCTGCAAGAGTCATGCATCAACGTAGTGTGATAGATGAAAGAAAGCGGCACTCACCAGGTAAATCTTCTTTTATTAAACAACCATGGGCAGGGAGGTATGACAAGGCATTACTCACGGTGACGGGCCGTTTCGCGCAGTACTGCGCTTCCTCTAGCCGTGGAATCGTCGATCCGTCGGATCGTCCAACAGCCCGCCCCCGATTTCTGTTGCATGAAAGCCGATCGGGTGCAATCCCCGAAAAACGTTGGGAAGTCCAATGGAAATGCGATCCACGGACCCTTTGTAAATAAGCCCCATTGTCTGTGTCTTAGAGTGAATCAGTGAGTGAGCTCCGTCCTGGACTACTGGGGGGTGGGGCTAGAGTGCGGGAGCAGAGACAGAGAAATCTCAGCTCCAGGCCCTCACACAAAAAACCAAGTTGGCTTCCCCGCCTCCAAGTCAGAAGTTACAGGGTCGTGTCTAGGGGCACCTGAAATTGGGTACACCAGGACTGATAGAGGAAGGTTGGAATTATATATGTGAAATGCTGTATTATTGTTAATAACAGTGAATTAGAGAATGTGTTATTTTGTTATCCTGAGTACATATAAGAAACGTGTCTTCGTGGGAATACCTCTATAAGGGTGCAGTTCATACAGTTTTTCAACACATGCGTTTTCAGTCGTTTTAAAATGCATTTTGGCTGCTTTGAAAATGGACCAAGAACAGATAAAGCATGCTTTTTTAGTCAGTTTAAAAACGCATACGTTTTTGAATGTTTACCATGCGTTTGGCTGCTTTTAACCTGTTTATCTTCATTTCTAAAAGTGTAGGCAGCTGTGAAACAGATTTAACCCAGCCAAATGCAGGGTAAGCTTAGAAAAATGCAACCTTTTAAAAACGGACTAAGAACGCGACGTGTGGCACCACCCTTAGGTTCAACTGGAGTTAGCTAAACTGTAGCAATTTACATTGGCAGCATAGTAGATTCATACAAATCCCTTACATATGCTGCAGTAAAAACGTGCAGCACAAGTTCCATTGTAGGTTTTGAATCTGCAGCTGTTTGTAGCAGCTTCTTTACTAACTGATAGGGGTTAGATGGGAAGCCCAGCGGTGTCTAGGTACCCAACAGGACGATTCCAACCCCCAAATCATTTATGACACAAACAGTGCCCCTTAAATTTATCATGTTATATGAAGTGTTTCTTGTTAAATTACAGTATATGAAGCACAATCTCCCTGAAACAGTATATAAAGTACTTCTTACAAATGAAGGCCTCATGCACACAACCGTATGGTCATATCTTTTCTGTATATATGGCTGTATTCTAACCATAAATACAAGACGTATTTCCCCCGTATCGGACTGTATCCGTACCGTATCTGTATAAAATACGGTGGGCTGGCTAATGATGTCACTAGGTTGCTCGGGCCCAAATTTGATCACCTGACCCTACCAGATGCCACTTTGGCTGCACGGAGAGCGTGGTTAGACTCCATTGCTGTTTTCTGGCTGTGGTTTCTGGTGTTTATTTGCTCTAGTGATGGTGCACAATCCTGGGGACAACCACCTTCTGAATTGGGTCCTTCTTAGGTTCATCCCAGGGCAATCATCTTTGCAGGACAAGGAATCAAAGAGGACCAGGCAATATTGGGTTCATCCCATTGTTGCCCAGCAGCCAAGGAAGGGTCATTTCAGGAACTTGTACAATGACCTGCGACATCATCCAGACAAGTTTTACAACTACGTCTGGATGACTATTGCCACATTTGACCATCCTCTGTTGGACCTGCAATCGGGCCTCTGGTTTCAGGATATGACCATGAAGCAGTTCATCTCTCCAGAGGAAGGGCTCATTGCAACACCGCGTTACGTTTCTACTTTTAAAAAAAAATAAAAAATTAAACAGGCTTCTTGCCACTAGGAATTCATTTGCATCCCTGCATTATGAGTTTCTGTTGGGTGTTTACACCATTTCCCAGATTAAGCCGACCTGCAAAGTGATATGGGAACGACTGAAAGCTGTAGTAATGCCTGAGCTGACCGTTGAAGACTGGATCTGTATTTCTGACGGTTTCTAGGACTAATCGCAGTTTCCAAACTGCATCGGGGCACTGGACAGTAAGCACATTCATGTGAAGAAGTCGTCTCACTCAGGGTCCCAATTTTTCAATTATAAGCAATATTTTTTTTGCGGGAAAACCCCTTTAAGGACCCACCCCATTTTTAAAATCTGCCATGTGTCACTATATGCGATTATAACTTTAGAATGCTACCAAGGGGATTTTCAGATAGTTTTTTTTCATGACATGTTGTACACCTTGTTGTTGTATTTTGGTTGAAATGTTTTACATTTATTTATGAAAAAATTATTATTATAGAGGCCTATTCATATTTATAGAGGTTTTAAAGTTCTATTTATTAGAAAGTTTATGTAGCCCTTAAATTTATATGTGCATGCAGGATAAAATGAGAAAACATATCACAGATTTTGTTGTGTAGTTTCTCTTGAATATTGCCCACATTATGGCAATACCCCACATAAACCACTTTATGGCACAGCGCGCAGAAGGGAAGAAGCGCCATCACGAGAGCTTTTGGAGGGCAAATTTTGCGGAAACTAATTTCAGGTGCTATGTGGCATTTTCTGAGCCTATAACATAGAAGGACAAGAAAACCCCTCAAAAGTTATCCCACTTGGAAACTAAATCCTTA
>CM033642.1:80245240-80300623 GCA_019512145.1 Engystomops pustulosus | reverse complement strand
ACAAGAAAACCCCTCAAAAGTTATCCCACTTGGAAACTAAATCCTTAAAGGAGCATAAAAGATATAAGAGAGATCTAGCTGTGTTGGACTTGGAACAAAGTTTATCCATGGTCGGACCTCCAAGAACATATTGCAAAGCCCTCAGGTGAGCTGACTCTCCTTTATTTATATATCTTCAAGGAGTATAGTAACTGTCACGGGTGCTCCTGCAACCCACTACCTGGGTTGCAGGCGCACCAGTGCCACTGTCTGTGCCCCTGGACCCTGTCTGTGCTCTCACCTTTGCGCAATGCCGCTGTGGCTCAGATGATAATTGGCGCTAGCCTGCTGCCAATTCTGATAAATTCCCTGCCCCTTCCTGTGTTCCCTGTCGGATCTTCGTGCCCTGTGCCTTAGAAAAAGCTTTGTCTCATGCCCTGCGTTTCTGACTACGCTCCTCTGCTGCCTGCCTTGACCTATTGCTATGTCCCTGACTCCGATCCCGTGCTGCCCGTCCTGACCTCCTGCCTGTCCCCGACTACTATTCTGTCTAACGTCTGTGTACCTCACCTTGCCTGCCAACGCCGACAAAGTCACACCTGTGGTACCTAGTGGGACAACGCCGCAACAAGTGCAACAGGCTCTGGTGAAAGCCGAGTGCCACTTTGACATTTTGATACCTTTGTATTGCTTTTTTGTTTGGTTAGATGTGCAATAATACTGATTTTTTTTATTATTTTTTTTTACTGTATTCATCACATAAGTGATTTTCACTTTTTTATTATATGTGGGAGTGACAGTTGTCATAATTGGCGCTGGCCTGCTGCCAATTCTGATAAATTCACTGCCCCTTCCTGTGTTCCCTGTCGGATCTTCGTGCCTTGTGCCTTAGAAAAAGCTTTGTCTCATGCCCTGCGTTCCTGACTACGCTCCTCTGCTGCCTGCCTTGACCTATTGCTATGTCCTTGACTCCGATCCCGTGCTGCCCGTCCTGACCTCGAGCCTGTCCCCGACTCGTGTCTTGTGTCAGGTCTTTGTACCTCACCTTGCCTGCCAACGCGGACAAAATCACACCTGTGGTACCTAGTGGTACAACACCGCAACAAGTCCAACGGGCTCTGGTGAAAGCCGAGTGCCACTTAGATTCTGGTTCCAGGTGTCGGCTTACGTCATGGTCCGCTGTAGTTCAGTGGGTCTACTACCCCTGGAGCCTTCAGTAACACTATTTTGGCAGGAATGCAACTGATAATAATTACAGGCAGTCCCCGGGTTACATACAGGATAGGTTATGTAGGTTTTTTTTCTTAAGTTTAATTTGTATCTAAGACGGAATTGTATATTTTATAATTGTAACCCCAGCAAAATATTTTTTGGTTGCTGACACAATTGGATTTTAAAAATGTTGGATTGTCATAAGGATTAACAATAAAACTTAATTGCAGACACCTCTGATAACTGTAATAGCTGTTTATTGTAGCCCAAGGCTAAAGTACAGTAAATTACCAACATCCAGAGGTCCGTTTGTAACTAGGGGCCGTCTGTAAGTCGAGTGTTCTTACACTTTTATTTTTTGTTTTACACTGTATAGCATAGATACCATGTTATTTATGTGTTTTGACATTTTGATACCTTTTATTGCTTTTTTGTTTGGTTAGATGTGCAATAATACTGATTTTTTTTATTATTTTTTTTTACTGTATTCATCGCATAAGTGATTTTCACTTTTTTATTATATGTGGGAGTGACAGTTGTCTGGAACGTAAGCCCGGAGAATCATAAATCTCTATATCGTTACCGTAATGCTTTAACCTCCCATTGTAATATATACACTAAATGTAAGTTCCATATGTACCAAGGTTTGTTTCCCCTCCTAGTCATCCAGATCACTGTTATTCCATGTGGAGACCACTACCAACCTCCCTACACCTATCCATCAGATAAGCGGGAAGATTTATCTTTTGAAAAATATCGGAAACAAGAATTACGGGACTGATTGAACCGGGATGAAGCGTGTCCATTTACTGAGTCCTGATCCTGGTGCACCAACTTCCTTATCGCATTCGATGATTTCAACCACGAACAGCTAATGGACAGATGGTAAGAATCAAAGATTCAAAGATGTTGTGTATCAAAGTGCTTTCCTAATTATATGTCTGCCAGCAATTACAACTTCTAGGGATCCGGTAGGCTCCCTTTACACAAGTGTGATGTAATGGTAGGAGAGGATTACTTTTGGCATTTCACATCATTTCACCGAATAGTAAATTATTATTTTGCACCAGTAGTACGTAAGTTAATAGGCTTGTGCCGTCACATTAAATGATACCTGAATATTCTCCTCAAGGGGATGGTAAACATGAGCTGCTTACCACTGTACGTTGGGCAAATCTCCTAAGATGGCATGAATGTTTGGAAAAGGAAAGCACAGCAACTTTATTTTACTGGCACCTTGAGCTCTTTATGATAGAACATTAAATGTTACTTGGGCCATAACGGCTCTTCCCTCTGCGAAATCTGAATCAAATTTCCTTATAAGCAACTGTCTATGATTAAACGGACCCTACATCTTGCAATTTACCATTCCATCCCTTATATTCAGGGATTATGTGTAATATGTCACAAATATTTTGTTTTTGATAATTAGGTTTTGAATATGACATTTTTTGTTTCTGTTAACGCTTAGCACAAAATCATTATTAATAAACTGCTGCTTATAAAATATCAACACTTTGTTTACAGGATTTTAAAAAAAGGAAAAAAAAACCTCAAATCGTTTATTAATACCCCTTAATGCCGAAGCCACTTTTCACCTTTCCTTGGACACGGCCCATGCAGTTTTCTACTAAAGGCTCCTGCACATAGTATATACAGGCAAGCCCCCACCTGAAGAAACACTGGCATCTGCAAGATGACCCCTAGTTATAACAGGCCTTTATGCCCACTGTGACCCCCTCTGGTTAAGCATCAGTCCACGTTCTGGAGGGATTAACGAAGAATTATCAAAAGTTGTCCTGCGATGAAGCTTTAATTGTTAACCCCTTCCCTACCCCTTCCCGACAACGTACCATTATTATACTGCTCACTTCCTGTTTTTTGTACATTTATCTTTTAGGTCTCATTTTCTGCGGCCCCCCCTCCGTCATCCGCCGTAAATTGTGTGCCTGCATATTGCAGCCAATACTTACCAGTACAAAACAACCCCGACCTGTGCTAGCACCGATCCTGGTGTTAGTCCCGTCGATTGCCGTTGTCAAAGCAACCGCCATCTTGTTAACAATCAGCGCTCCCGTTCTTCTTGGGGAGCGGCAATTGGTCCCATGAACGATCCTGAGGCCGCTTTCTTTATTACAATGTGCAATTTGCAAGTCTGAAACATAGTGAAAGTAAAAAAAAAAAAGTTAAAGAAAAATTATAAACAAACATAACATTCAAATCACCCCCCTTTTCCCTAGAATGAATTAAAATAAACAGTAAAAAATCATAAACACATTAGGTTAGCGCTGTGTCCAAAATTCTTGAACAAAATATGAAGTTTTTTTTCCTCTGGCATTTAACAGTAACCAGAAAATAGCACCCGAAGTTTAAAATGGCACTTTTTGTCATTCTGAAAAACATAAAAATTCATTTAAAGTTATCAAAAGGTTGTACATCCCTAAAATTAGGTAGCATGAAAATGTCCATCAAAAGTCGCAAAAGTCTACAACCACCCACAGAAGATGGACAATGAAAAAAAAAAAATAAATAAATTTGTACAGGAGGCTTTAAGATAAGATTTTTGTAATGTATGAAAACATAAAACCTTATACAAATTTGGTATCCCTCATGACCTAACGACCGAAAGAATAAAGTTAGGACATCCCTTTGGGGCCACATGAATCTTTGAAAAAAATCCACGCCCATAAGAAACGGTGGTCAAAGTGCGGTTTTTTCCCCATTCACAATTTGGAATTTTTTCTCCCGCTTCCCAGTACAAAATCGCCATGGAATATTCAATACCATCACTATGAAGTGAATTTTGTTACGACGATAACAGCCATCACTAGCTCTTTATGTATAAAAAAAGTTAGATTTTTGAAGTTGGGGAGTGAAATGGAAATGGAAAACAAAATGGGTCAGGGTTAAAGAAAACCTGCCTACCCAATTAGGTAGTCTGGCCGTCGGAGACAGGTTGCATCGCTGTACTGGCGTGCCTCGTATGCGACGTTGATGCGCATGTACAGAACGCAGCCTCAAAATTCTGCACATAGCTACAGCTATATTGAGGACTCTGCCTTGAAGGAAAATCAAAAGACTAATGGGTTTTTAGTAGCCCTGTTGCTCCTGCACCACAAGCCTGTCTTGTAGCTTCAATGAAAGTTGCAATAAAACTTATTTATATGATCTCCGAGCACTAAGTTTTACAAAACGAACAAACAAAAAACACAACCGCAGCTGCCAGTACATACAGGAACCTACAACAGGACGTAGTTTCCTTTCATCCCAAATTTTGAAACAATCTTATTGTATAGACTTAAAACCAACTTAACAAAAAAAACAAAAACCCCTATTATGACTTACATACAATCAAACTTAAAGGAAACCTACCACTTGCGAATGTAGGTATTAGCTGTAAACCCCATACAAAAACCACTCACTAACCTTTGCTAGTGTTTAAACCACTATATCGCGGGTTTAAACACTTTGATGACCCGACCCGGGGAGCTCATGCATCAGATTTTATACTCATTTACTTTGCTTTTATATTCCTCTATAAAACTAGCTTTTCTTCCTCCGTAATATCCTGCTCTTAGACATGACTAGCCCTGCTAGTGACAGAATGGGTTATATGACTGGTTATACCTATGGGAGGACCTAAATTGGTGAGGCATAGTAAAGTTCATTGTTTCCCCATACGGCCGGACGTTGGCCTCGGACGGGGCTACTAACTCGACCATTCCCCCTCCCATCGTGATATTGTGTGCCATATATGCCACTTAGTAAACTGCTCCCACATCTGCAACATTTGAAAATTCACGATTGTGCTCGCTTTCACGTCTCTTGTCTTCTATCTGCAGCGCTGTTCTTCATATTATGAAGCGCTCCTCCTCTGCATTCCACACTCTGCTGAAGGAAACGCTCCATCATCTTGTCCACATTGGAAGCCAGAGTGGCGCTTTTTTCGACTTTTCAGCTGAGGTATCCCAGGAGATGGATTTGCCTTGAGTTGATAGAACTTATAACCTTCGGGAAGGACGATGGACATGGTTTATTATGCTGCAATACTTGCTTGAACGAAATGCAAAGGAGATTATATCTTGGAAGAGCAATCCTGTCTGCTGAGAAAACGTGTCATCTGCACTTCAGTAATATGAAGCTCAGAAGACGCAGCTGCTGGGAACATGTGACATCTTGTGACTGAGCGCAGTGTGGATTCTGTGGCCACTTTATTCTTGCCTTCACTTGTTCCTCTTTAATACTACCATCCTCCTCTATTACGAAATTCACTTCTCCAGGAAGAAGTCCCCGGTACCTTACAGAGCTGTTAAGTGTGACATTCACCAGTCCTTCCAGAATTGCTGATCTTCCAGAATATAGAAAGGACATTGTTTGTGACCTGACACTGTTCCTGGATGCAGGGTTATAATCACGTCTTTATCCACAGATGCTCTCAGTACGTGTCACGCAGAATATACCTGGCCGATATACCATCAGGAGGATGCACTAGGGAAAATAAGCCAGAGAGTCTATTGGGGTTAAAAAAAAAAAAGGGGGGGGGGCAATTTGCTTTTCCTCTTTAATAATGGGCCATACACTAATGTTTTGGGGGAATCACTACAAACAAGCAGCACTTCTACCATCTCCTAAAGGGACCGATGACAGACTTATTTTCTGGTTTAAAATAAGCTGACTTATGGACTACTAGGAGTATGACTAGTACGGCCTTAATTACAACGACAAACCATATACAGCAGCAGACCATGTTGCAGTCTAACTGTATGTGATGTCACGCTAAGCCTCCATATTCAACCTCTAAACGGCCTTTGCTCATAGCATAAAGCTGGACAATCCCTTTACCTAACAGGCATCATGCACACGTACATAACAGGCTGCAACAGTCCCTGTGCAACCATAGTCCATAGTAACTGTGCAGGACCATCTTCCATATTTTGCTTCCCTGCATCACAGTCATGGTGTGGGCCTTATTCCTCACCTCTATTGGGCCATTTGCTAGCTGCACAAGTTGCCCCTCACCTTAATGGCCACCGACATCCTTGTGTGCATGAGGACTTTCCCACAGGATCGTGTAGCCATAGTTCATGCAATGTCCTTTCTAGTGGGCATCTCCCCTGGACACCCATGACTACAGTGAGGACCCTAGATGCTGCACGGTTTCAATAGAACGGGGACACTCACCTTCGTTAGGGGGTAATGGTGGCGGAGCTGGGCCCCTCCTCCACTTTGATGGGTTGGGCTCTGTGTAGTCAGACGATCCCCCCTCCCCGATTCCTGGTGAAGTTGTCTTGTGAGGACTCCAGTCCCCCCTCCCCCGGAGCCATTGGGGCCGTTTCATCGTCTTCTATCTCCTCGTCCTCATCCTCCGCTCGGTCCGCGGCACAGCTCCTCTCTGCACGATTGTTGTCGGGACGGAGCGCAGGCTTTCCCGGGGCTCGGGGTGAGGGCCGCACGGGGTGCCGGCGCTGGTGGCCGGGGCCGGCCTTGTGCTGAGGATGCCGGTCCATCTCGTCATAGTAAGCGGCATATCTTACGGGCGTGCCCGTTCTTCCTGAAGCCCGTCTCGGGCCTGGTTATACTGCGCTTTGAGGCCTTTGAGTGTCGGAGCGACCTGTTGGTTCGGGAGGTGTCGCGTAGAACAAAAATAAAGCCCAGCTCTGCCGATCAGCCTGCCCATAATCCACGTCCACGTTGAACCCAGGTGGCGTATTTAGGAAGAAAAATATAAAGGCCGCCAGGGCCGGACTGAGCACGGGTCGGTTGCTATATCCCCCGAGCCGCAGACGGCTCAGATATGTCACCACACACAATGCCGCGGGTCGGGTAATTCGCTTGCCATGTCATAACCACGGACGCCCCAGTACTGTGATGAGCCGCCGCATACCACACCGACATCCCGCCCGTCTTCGCTGCAAGTGACTGCCGAGCTAAACGTGGCTGGACACGTACCCTGCTAGAACGCTTCGCGGTCGTAGCTCATTCATAGCCGGCCACCCCCGAGAGGTCACCGTCTCCGCAGACGTGCCGGCACATCACCACACAGAGCAGCGCGGCTGCCGCGGACTCATGCATGGCCGCTCGCCAGGACCTTCGGGGAGCCGAGCGCTGCTCCGCGTCACACGCCCACATTGCCGTGCTGTCCACGTATCAATAAAGCTTTGGACAACAAAACCCATGACAGATTAGTAAACAAGAGCGCACGAGGAGTGTGGAGCCGGTTACGGCACTGCGCTACCCGAGGCTATACAGCTCTGGAAACCCTCAGACCACCTCATAGCGCGTACAGCTCCCACTGCCTCAACTGTGTTGTCGGAGCACCGAGTGGCAGACAGCTAGACCCTCCCAGGAAGACACATTCCTGTTTATCAGGCACAGAGCTAACCATAGAACACATATATTCACTGCCAACCACATTGTCGGTTTAATGCCATTAACCCCAAGACTAAAGTAATTTGATTTTCCGTTTTTCCGCTCTCCTTCCCCAACTCTAATTATCGTTTTTTCTATTTAACAGCTGATGTTGCTGTTATATGTGGAATTTATACTTAATTATTTTCTAGTGGTCACCGATTTTAAATTCAGTACCATGTACGGGTGAGCTGGAAAAACTAAAGGGGTGGCATTGGTAAAAAAAAAAAAACCACAGTTGTGCCCATATTTTGATGGGCTTTATTTGTAACGCTTTCAATATGTATCACGATGACACGCATCTGATTCTTTTATGGCAGTATATAAATGAAGAGTCAGTATGATCACAGCGATACCAAATTTCTTAGAGTTTAGTCATGTCTCAATATAGTTAAAATTTTTCAAAATCTTGCATTAAATTATTAAAAGGCTTTGCATCGTCTATATTCTGACATCGGTAATCTTTAATACATCAGTGTACAGAACTGTAAGGATGACATTTTCATTTATACCATTTTGAACACTTAACAACTTTTAATTAACATTTTATTGGAGGCAAAAAACTGACAATTTTGAACATATAGCACTATTTTTCATTATGGAAAATACGTTTTTTATCTTTTAACCCCTTACCACCAATGCCAGTTTTTCAGCTTATGACCAACTATTGTTTACAATCTGACTGTGTTACGATAATTGGTACCACTTCGGCACACTATAACGGACTATATTCACACCTGGCCGTTGCCGCCCGTACCGGACCGTAGCGGCAACGGCCGTTACGGGGAGAGTAGGAGAGGTGAGCGCAGCTCACCCCGCCCCTCTCCATAGTCAAACACCCTATGCGGCACGGCGCTGTATTACGGGAAAAGATAGACAGTCCTATCTTTTCCTGGGTACGGAACGGTACGGTGCCGCACGCGTGCGGCATCCGGACCGCTCCCGTAGGGTGCCGTGCGCCCTAGGAGTGTATGGTGGACGTATATCGGCCGTCTCTACGTCTCCATCGTTCTTGTGAATATAGCCTAGGATATCAGTGATTTTGAAATGTTTTCCTTGTGACACATTGTATTTCGTGTAGTTGTAACTTAAGGGAAAGTTTGTGTTTCGTTCTGAAAAAGGAAATTTGGCAAAAGTTCGGAAAACTTCAATTAAAAATTTTTAGTAGTGCGAACATATGAGGCTTATTATATGAGGGATTAGATACACTGTTTGATAATTAATTTTTGAGTCTATGCTTTTTTCATAAGATTTTTTAACTATTTCAAGGAAGACACAAACAAATCATCATTTTTACTTTGGACTTTAGTACTTTTTTTTGTCTGCGCACTGTAAAAAATATTTTTACTTTATCTGGTTTCACTACAATGCGGAGATACCTCATTATAGTTTTCCTTATCTTAGTCTAATATTACGAGCAAAACTAACATTGAAAGAACATCTTTTTTTTTTTTTTTTTAGTATAAGGTGTAACTTATGTTTTTTGTGTGACAGATCTGGTTGAGGGCTTATTTTTTTTTTGCAGAGTTGTTCTTTTAAGTCAACAAAACTTCAAGTGTTAAACCCGGATATAAATGATCTTTTCAGAGGAGCAATTTAGACAAGCATGCTCTCCATTCGCCCTGATACACAATGAATCGAAAGACAACGTCTCACTCCTTTGCACATGATCAGTTTCACGCCACAAGACGATAACCCGTCGTCCATATTCTGTGGGCATTTTCCTCTCCTGCATCTGTCCGAGGTGTATACCAATGGTCATTGTTTAGACACATTGCAATATAACACACTTTTTTAATTTGGCTGGTTTTACTCATTTTTCTTAATTCTGGAATTGTAAAACTGAAATTTTGTTTCCAATACATTTCCCTCAGACCTATACGTTGTCCTATTCCAGGTATATCATCAGACACTTTATAATCTCACCCACATAGTCTGTATCTGACAACAAGGAATTGTCACATTGGGTCCAGATCATAGGGGTCATGTCACGTCCCAAGGAGGTCGGTTCCCCTACAATGGCCAACAGCTATGTCCCAAGGGGGGATTACACTACAGGGCACAGCGAGGTCACAATAGGCCATTTTCATGTCAGATGGGCATTGTGCAGCAACAATGGATGATTTCACAATAATATTTTTTCTGTTCTCTTTGCAGAGATCCAGAGATCTTGTACCAAATTTTTCTTCCTACACTATTTACTATTCTATAATAAATAAAAACAGCTGAGCCATTTCCTAATGGGCTTTGTTTCCAGCTTTGATTGTACAGTCCATATCACACCTCCCTTTTATCAAAAAGAACAAATACAAATTCGTCCTTTTTGCCATATTCTGGCATCTGTTCAGAGCTCTAATTTTTTGCGGGACAGTTGACCTATTAAGTGGTCCATTTTTGGGAACACTACACTTCTTCAACACCTTGTATTGAAATTTTTTGGGTAGCAAAGTGGAGTTTTTTTTCCATGTTGGTAACACTCACTTGTGGTTTAATCCTACTAATCATTCTGATAGATTACTATGTTTTGGATGTGCAAACCACCTAACATGTTTATGATTCAATCTTTCATTCTCATAAAAGTGGAAAATGGGGGGATTTGAAAGGACATCTACCACCAGGATAAAAGACTGTATGCAAGTGAGCCTGAGGGTCTCTAGCTCCTTAACACTATGGAGACAAATCCACCCGGCTCCAGTTGCATACATTGTCCCATGCCATTTGAATTTTTACAATTCCGATTTTTGTCCTATTTTACTGTTTCTTATTATGAAATCAATTTCTGTTTGCTTAACCCAAAGTAGTGAATGGGTTTGTGCTGGCTGCTAACATGGCTAGCACAATTCATGTCTGTCCTGCCTATGGCTATGTCCCTGTATAACTTGACTCATCTTACTAGCTACATTCACACGACCGTAGGTACGATATACGGCACAAGCTTGTGTCATATCTACACCCCCATACACGTCAATATGCATCACACCGTACATGAGACTAATTAGAATAGTGTTCATCTTTTCGTCTTTACACCGCATCTCCTATGGATTAGCAGCGCTCTACCGCTCCTCCTCTGCAGGCTACGATCGAATGCAGCCATATGTGGCAATACTGACTCACTGTCTGGGGTAGGATGCGGGTATTCCTGTGCTGTGCCTGCCACTACCAGTTCCTGATTCAGACTATAGCCAAATTCCTCTTCCAATAAGAACTGCCCAGTGGCTAGCGGCTGCCAAATATATATCAGGGGCCTGAGATTTTCACACTGTATTTTTGGAAACAATACAAGCGCTAAGGAAGAGATTGCTACATTGCGTTTTAACGGTATGTAACCATTCAGGATATGGCTGGTTTAGGTTTTAAGGGCTCAGCCGCCATGTTTTTGTAGGCTGCCTGTGTCCGCTTTATTGTGATGTTAAAACTTTTGACACTAACTGAACCAAGGTATTTTGGGAGATTGTTTTTTTGTCACCTCTTGTACTTTTGGCTTCTAAATTTTGCTTTTATTTTAAAAAAAAGTTTTAAAAAACAATGGTGGCACAGCCATGCATGAGCCATTTTGTCCCTACGAATTTAGTGGTTTTTAGTTGTTTGTAGTGCACTTTTGTGAACTACATAAATTTTTTTTCCCGTTAATGTTTCCAGTAAGGGCTTATTTTTTGTGGGATGAGATGCATTTTTCATTGCTATTATTTTCATGGCCATGTCCCCATTGCTCAAAATGTATTACTTTATTTGTGAGGGGTTGTCGGAAAAAAAATCATCATTCTACACTGAACTATTCGCTTTTTTTTTCTGTGTTCATTATATACCCTATCGTTAATGTGTTAGATTTATTCTAGGGTGAGTATATTGGGCAATACCAAATTTATATTTTTTGCTTACGTTTGACCTAATTTTGTATTGCCGTTTTTTTCCAAGTGGGCATACTCCTTATAAATTGTCTATATTGCTGTTGAGAGGCTGTTTTTTTGCGGACATTGTGTCTTTACAAACAGTACCATTTTGTATAGATTTTTTTTTTATCACTTTTATGCATTTTAAGTGGGACACGATAGGACACAAGACAGGGACAATACGTCATCTTTATGGGACAGCCCTTCGGTCCTCACACCGTCCTCAAGGTTGCCACACCAGTTGCCCCCCCCCCCCCCCCCAATAAAAGTTTGACCACGGCTTTTAAATGGTTACCTGGATCGGAGTTCTCTGGCCGCGGGGGGTTCCATTGGGATGTAATAGGGTAGATACCCTGTTACAGCATATGTTGTGTGAGTAACCCCCGGCTCAAAGCAATGAGCCCAGTCCTGGATGGGTCACACTGCCACTACATTTAGTTCTGCTAAGAAACATGGATTACACTTGCCGCCAGCAGCCGTGCCCGCGAGGTACCTGCTTTCCGGTAGACTATACGCAGACCTGCAGCCAGGACCCCCCGCAGTGTGCCGCCACGTGGCGCAGCGAGGGAGCCCCAGGCCCACATGACGGGCCCGCTCCTTACCAGAGCCGCCACCGGGCGGACCATCAGGACACTTCCGGGATCGCCAGTACACAGGCGTGCTCGGCCCCGTCTGGAGAAACAACCATGCGACCATCGGAGCCCAGTCCAGTGGTGGGCGGGGAAATCGTCACTGTAGCGAGCCAATCACATGGCGTGCACCTGGTGAAGGTGACCGCGCAAGGACTGATCCGAGAATACAGGATATCATATCAATTTGTCCAAAATGTAAGCTAATAGGGACACATTTTACTAAGCTTTTTCCCACACTTTTTTTTTTCGTTATTGTTTTCTTTCTTTCTTTTTAATCTTGGTGGAACTGCTCTCCTGGTATTGAAGAAGTGGCGCATAGAGGCGCATCGAGGCATTACGCCGAGCGCACTGCGCCACCAACGTACAAAAAAAAGTCAGGGGCGTGCGTGCTGTTCTGTAGGACTACTTCCGACCACGAGCTGTATTAACTTGAAAATTGTTTTGTAACGCCCTATTTTAAGGTGCACCACAAAAAAATTGGTACAACTGTCGGGCCCTGCAGGAGCAACAGCATTCATGTTTTCTGGCCAAGTTCCCAGTGAATCGACGCGCACACATATACACGGAAATAGCACTTAGTGCATTTTCAGACTTCTAAGTAAATGTTCACCGTAGCCTTATAACTTTTCCCTCCGCCTCAAACCCACATCTACAAGAGTCATTTGCATATCACTCTGGTGTCACATTTACGTAGAAATACGTAAAATGCAGTACCATTGCCTATGTTCCGTGTACAATGCTGTTGTTGCATCGATTCACTAGATCATGCGTCCAGAAATCTGAATCAGTCGCTTCCCTGACTGTTCTACCGAGTTCACCATCTTTTTGTGTGGATCTTACATAGGGTGTGCGACACATTTGCAATTTAAACTTGGCCTTGGTCGGAGCATTCAGCCTGTCCGACTGCAGGCCTCCTAAGTTGTGTGCTGGAAACCAGCGCAGCTGCATCTCACAAAAAGGTGGCATGCCACATAATAGTGGTCCTCAGACAATTCTTAAATATCCTCTGAAAGCCCGTTTAGCCATAAGAATTTTCACATTGCAACAAGTGCGCTCAAAACCTTAGTAAATATGCCCCTATCTGCGCAGCTTTTTGTGCGAGTGACAACATTGAAATTCCTCATAGTACATGTTTCTATATTTCCATGGAATTCATGGAATTTGTTCTCCATTTTGTGTTTACAGAATATTTATACAAATGAATATATTTTTGTCCAAAAATACTTTAGCTTCTGAAAGAAACAAACTCCTCATTAATAATCACACTGAAGCAAAGAAATGACCGGGCGTAGCTCCTGAGTAACTATGACCTTTCAAAAAATGTTCAACAGAGAATTGGGATGGTATTATTCTTCCCAAAAGACGCCGCCCTACAGTCCCGTGTTCTGAAAGGTAGTAAGGCAAGGGCACATGTAACCTGAAGCTGGTGTGATTGAGATACCGCGCTGTGCTCAGCCGCTGCAAGAGTCATGCATCAACGTAGTGTGGATAGATGAAAGAAAAGCGGCCTCACAGGTAATCTTCTTTTTTCAAAAACCATGGCAGGGATGATTTACCAGGCATTACTCACGGTGACGGGCCGTTTCGCGCAGTACTGCGCTCCTCTAGGCGTGGAATCGTCGATCCGTCGGATCGTCAACAGCCCGCCCCGATTTCTGTGCATGAACCGATCGTTCATCCCCGAAAACGTTTGGAAGTCCAATGGAAATGCGATCCACGGACCCTTTGTAAATAAGCCCATTGTCTGTGTCTTATAGTGAATCAGTGAGTTGAGCTCCGTCCTGTACTCTGGGGGGTGGGGCTAGAGGGCGGAGCAGAACAGAGAAATCTCGCGCCAGGCCCCACACAAAAAACCAAGCTTGGCTTCCCGCCTCCAAGTCAGAAGTTTAGCAGGGTCGTGTCTAGGGGCACCTGAAATTGGTCACCAGGACTGATAGAGAAGGTTGGAATTATATATTTGAAATGCTTTATATTGTTAATAACAGTGATTAGAGATGTGTTATTTTGTTATCCTTAGATTGCACTATAGCTAACGGTCGCGTGGGTAATACTCTAAGGTGCAGGTTCAGACAGTTTTTGTTCAAAATTGCTAGTTTCAGTGCTTGTTTAAATGCACTTTGGCGCTTTGTGAAAATGGACCAAGACAGAGGAACAATAAAGATGCTTTTGTTAGTACCGTTTAAAAACGAATCTTTTTGAATGTTTACCATGCATATAGGCATATAGATTCATACAAATCCCTACATATGCTGCAGTAAAAAACACGTCAGCACAATTCCATTGTACGGTTTGATTGAGCTGTGGTTGTGCGCTTCTTTATAACGATAGGATTAGTATGGAAAGCCCGGTGGTGTCTAGGTACCCAACAGGACGATCCAACCCCCAAGTCATTTATGGACACAACAACAGTGCTCCTTAAAATTTATCATGTTATATGAAGTGTTTCTTGTTAAATTACAGTATATGTAAGCACAGATCTCCCTGAAACGAGTATATAAAGTATCTTCTTAAATGAACGGCCTCATTGCACCACAACCGTATGGCATATCTTTCTGTATATATGGCTGTATTCTAACATAAATACAAGACGATAGTCCCCCGTATCGGACTGTTATCCGTTACCGTTCTGTATAAAATACTGGTGGGCTGATTAATGATGTCAATAGTGCTCGGTCCCAAATTTGATCACCTGACCCTACCAGATTCCATTCTTGGGCAACGGAGAGACGTGGTTAGACTTCAATTGTCTGTTTCGGCTGTGGTTTCCTGGTTGTTGATTTCTTAGTGATGGTGCACAATCTGGGGACAACCATCTTGCCTGAATGTGTTCCTTCTTAGGTCTCCCAGGGCAAATCATCTTTTGCAGGACAAAGGAACTCAAAGAGGACCAGGCAATATGGGGTCTATCCCATTGTTGGCCAGTCAGCCCAGGAAGGAGTCATTTCAGGAAATCTGTACAATGACCTTGCGACAATCATCCAGACAAGTTTCTACAATACGTCCTGAGACTATTGCACAATTTGACCATCCTCGTTGGGACCTGCAATCGGCCTCTGGTTAGGATATGAACATGAAGCAGTCTCATCTCTCCAGAGGAAGGGCATTGCAACACCGCGTACGGTTGTTTACTTTTTAAAAAAAAAACAAAAAAATTAAACAGGCGTCTTGCCACTAGAGAATTCATTTGGCATCCCTGCATTATGAGTTCCGTTGGGTGTTTACACCATTTCCAGATTTGACTGACGGCAAAGTGGATATGGGAAAAGTATCTCGTGAAGCTGAGATGCTGAGCTGACCGTAGAGACTGGATCTGTATTTCTGACGGTTCTAGGACTCATCACATTTTCCAAACTGCACCGGGCACTGGCATGCACAGCAGGAGCCGTCTCACTCAGGGTCCACTTTTTCATTATAAGCAATTTTTTTTTGCGGGAAAAACCCCTTTCAAGCACCCCCCCCATTTTAAAATCTGCATGTTCACTATATGCGCTTATAACTTAGAATGCTACCAAGGGGATTTCAGATAGTTTTTGTTTCATGACATGTTGTACACATTGTTGTTGTATTTGTTAATGTAATGTATATGAAAATTATTTGTATAGAGGCTTATTCATATTTAAGAGGTTTTAATAAAGTTTCTATTATAGAAGTTTAATTATGCGCCTTAAATTTATTGTGGCCTGCAGGATAAAATGAGGAAACATATGGGAAACTACACGATTTTGTGTGTATTTCTCTGGAATATTGCCCACATTATGGCAATACCCACTCAAACCACTTTATGGCACAGCGCCAGAAGGAAAGAAGCGCTCATACGAGAGGCTTGGAGGCATAATTTCGAGGGAGGACTTTTAATTGTGTTTCTATGTGGCTTTTTGGCCTATAACATAGAAGAACACAAGAGACCCTCAAAGTTATCCCACTGAAACTAAATCCTTAAAGAGCATAAAAGATATAGGAGAGAGATCTAGCTGTGTTTGGACTTGGAACAAAGTTTATCCATGTAAGACCTCAAAGAACACATGCAAAGCCCTCAGGGAGACTGACTCTCCTTTATTTATATATCTTCAAGGAGTATTAGTAAACTGTCACGGGTGCTCTCAACCCACAACTGGGTGCAGGAGGCACCATGCCCACTGTCGTGTGCCCCTGGACTGTCTGTGCTCTCACCTTTGCGCAATCGCCGCGTGTGGCTAAGATGTAATTGCGTCTGCCGCTGCCAATTCTGATAATTCACTGAGACCTTCTTCTCTGTGTTTCCCTGTCGGAATCTTCGGGTTCCTTGTGCCTTAGAAAAAACCCCGCTTTTGCTCATGCGCCGGCTTCTGACTGACAGCTGCCTCTGCTGTCCTGCCTTGACCTATTGCTTGTCCTCTGTGACGCCGATCTCGTGCTGCCAGTACCTGGACTCTCGATCCCCCCCCCCCCCCCCCCTGTCCCCGACTATTCGATTCTGTCTAACGTCTGTGTACCATCACCTTGCCTGCCAACGCGGACAAAGTCACACCTGTGGTACCTAGTGTTACACACCCCCGCAAAAACACAAGTCCAACGGGCTCTGGGGAAAGCCGAGTGACACGGAGATTGGTTCCAAGGGTCGCTTACGTCATGGTCCGCTGTGTTTCAGTGGGTTATACCCCTGGAGCCCTCAGTAACACTATTTTGGCAAGAATGCAAGGAGAATAATTACAGGGCAGTCCCCGCGGGTTACATACAGGATAGGTTATGTGTTTTTTTCTAGTTAATTTGTATCTAAGACGGTTGTTATTTTATAATTGTAACCAGCAGCAAAATATTTTTTTGGTGCTGCACAATGGATGTTTAAAATGTTTGGTGTGTCATAAGGATGTACAATAAACTTAATGCAGACACTCTGAAACTGTAATGCTGTTGATTGTAGCCCAAGCTTAAAGTACAGTATAATTACCAACATCCAGAGTCCGTTTGTAACTAGGCCGATCTGTAAGTCAGTGTTACTTACACTTTATTTTTTGTTTTACACTGTAAGCATAGATACATGTTATTTAGTTGTTTTGACATTTGATACCTTTTTATGCTTTTTTTGTTGGTAGCTGGTGCAATCCTACTGCATTTTTTTTATTATTTTTTTTTACTGTATTCATCGCATAAGTGATTTTCACTTTTTTATTATATGTGGGAGTGACAGTTGTCATCTGTGACAGCAGTGTAGGACATAAATACATGTCTAGGAGAGAAAATTACCAGCGGACCTGGACATGTATTTACACCCTAGGTCTTTAAAGGGTTAAGTGAAACGCAAATGCATGTAATTGTGCACTTCACCCAATAGGGCACTTTTACTAAGAGCTTTGCACCGCGCTTTTGTCGGACCGTTCTTCTAAGTTCAAACGGCTTGCACAGGTATTTAAGAAGTGTCTGTGTTTTGAGGAGCAGCTGCACTGGCTTCCTTGCAAGACAAATTAGGGGGTGTGCCGTCACACGGACCGACTGATTCTGAATGAGCGTCGTATTTAACTTGCTAATTGTGTCACACGCCGTATGTTAAAGATGCGCCACAAAAAAGTTGGTGAACTCTGTCGGGCCAGTGCAGGGAAGTAACAGATTCATGAATTCTGGCGCACATTCTTAGTGAATCTTTGCACCAAGCATAATACACTGAAATAGCACTTTTAGTGCATTTTCCGACTTTGTAAGTAAACGTGCCCCAATGTGTGTTAAAAATTAGATTCAAGCTAATTGTGGGGATACAACCCCATTTTCTGTGCATTTCTTATATTTTCTTCCCCATTACTAAGTGACCTTCAGATTCTGGAGACTAATCAATGTTATCAACATCTGAAATCTCTCTTCATTCTGTTTAATTTTCAGCACATCTGAAATCTCTCTTCATTCTGTTTAATTTTCAGCTAACATGATTAAAACCATGAACATTTGTTTAGAAAAGTATGTTAGATGGAAAAATATTCACAATTGCTCTAACCAGGGACTAATCTACCATATATACTCGAGTATAAGCCTAGTTTTTCAGCACAAAAAATGTGCTGAAAAACCTTAACTCGGCTTATACTCGAGTCAAGGAAAAAAGTCACCTTCTGACGCTCCCCCGCATCCATCACAGTCTTCATGACGTCAGCCGCATCGGCACACATTATGGTGTCAGCTTGCGGCTGACGTCATGGTGCCTGCGACGGACCGAGCTGGCAGGCTATATACTCAAAGGGACATGCAGGCTATATACTTGAGGGGGCTGTGACCAATGCATTACCCACCCTCAGCTTATACTCGAGTCAATAGGTTTTTCTACTTTTTTGTGTCAAAATTAGGGGTCTCGGCTTATACTCGGGTCGGCTTATACTCGAGTATATACATATACTTTATTTCTGTAATCATCTTTATTCAGACCTGTGCAGCATGGTGGCTCAGTGGGTAGCACTACAGCCTTGCAGCGCTAGGGTCCTGGGTTCAAGTCCCATCCAGGTTAACATCTGTAAAGAGTTTGTATGCTTTCTGTGTGTTTGTGTGAGTTTCTGCTGTACAAAAGCGGATTGTGAGCCCCATGAGGGCAGGGACTAATTTGGCAAGCTCTGTGCAGCACTGTGGAATCTCTTGGCACTATATAAAAGAATTATTATTATTGTATGCAATATTCATTTAATTAAAAAACACATATAATTTGCAGAAGAAAAGAGCAGAAATGAAGTGGTGACAGCAAATATACTACATATTTATACATCTACAACCTGTTGAACCAGACCATGATTATTATAATAGTCTTTTATCATGTGTGACTAATAACATTCCTGTGGGTAGAAATCACATTTAGTACATACATTAGAACACTACCATGGTGACTAGATACCATATGTAAGTATGGACAGCATATGCAACATTGGAGTTACCTCAGAGTCCAGTATCAACCTTTTTTAGTGCTTGTTGACATAACAGCAGCTGGAACGTAAGCCCGGAGAATCATAAATCTCTATATCGTTACCGTAATGCTTTAACCTCCCATTGTAATATATACACTAAATGTAAGTTCCATATGTACCAAGGTTTGTTTCCCCTCCTAGTCATCCAGATCACTGTTATTCCATGTGGAGACCACTACCAACCTCCCTACACCTATCCATCAGATAAGCGGGAAGATTTATCTTTTGAAAAATATCGGAAACAAGAATTACGGGACTGATTGAACCGGGATGAAGCGTGTCCATTTACTGAGTCCTGATCCTGGTGCACCAACTTCCTTATCGCATTCGATGATTTCAACCACGAACAGCTAATGGACAGATGGTAAGAATCAAAGATTCAAAGATGTTGTGTATCAAAGTGCTTTCCTAATTATATGTCTGCCAGCAATTACAACTTCTAGGGATCCGGTAGGCTCCCTTTACACAAGTGTGATGTAATGGTAGGAGAGGATTACTTTTGGCATTTCACATCATTTCACCGAATAGTAAATTATTATTTTGCACCAGTAGTACGTAAGTTAATAGGCTTGTGCCGTCACATTAAATGATACCTGAATATTCTCCTCAAGGGGATGGTAAACATGAGCTGCTTACCACTGTACGTTGGGCAAATCTCCTAAGATGGCATGAATGTTTGGAAAAGGAAAGCACAGCAACTTTATTTTACTGGCACCTTGAGCTCTTTATGATAGAACATTAAATGTTACTTGGGCCATAACGGCTCTTCCCTCTGCGAAATCTGAATCAAATTTCCTTATAAGCAACTGTCTATGATTAAACGGACCCTACATCTTGCAATTTACCATTCCATCCCTTATATTCAGGGATTATGTGTAATATGTCACAAATATTTTGTTTTTGATAATTAGGTTTTGAATATGACATTTTTTGTTTCTGTTAACGCTTAGCACAAAATCATTATTAATAAACTGCTGCTTATAAAATATCAACACTTTGTTTACAGGATTTTAAAAAAAGGAAAAAAAAACCTCAAATCGTTTATTAATACCCCTTAATGCCGAAGCCACTTTTCACCTTTCCTTGGACACGGCCCATGCAGTTTTCTACTAAAGGCTCCTGCACATAGTATATACAGGCAAGCCCCCACCTGAAGAAACACTGGCATCTGCAAGATGACCCCTAGTTATAACAGGCCTTTATGCCCACTGTGACCCCCTCTGGTTAAGCATCAGTCCACGTTCTGGAGGGATTAACGAAGAATTATCAAAAGTTGTCCTGCGATGAAGCTTTAATTGTTAACCCCTTCCCTACCCCTTCCCGACAACGTACCATTATTATACTGCTCACTTCCTGTTTTTTGTACATTTATCTTTTAGGTCTCATTTTCTGCGGCCCCCCCTCCGTCATCCGCCGTAAATTGTGTGCCTGCATATTGCAGCCAATACTTACCAGTACAAAACAACCCCGACCTGTGCTAGCACCGATCCTGGTGTTAGTCCCGTCGATTGCCGTTGTCAAAGCAACCGCCATCTTGTTAACAATCAGCGCTCCCGTTCTTCTTGGGGAGCGGCAATTGGTCCCATGAACGATCCTGAGGCCGCTTTCTTTATTACAATGTGCAATTTGCAAGTCTGAAACATAGTGAAAGTAAAAAAAAAAAAGTTAAAGAAAAATTATAAACAAACATAACATTCAAATCACCCCCCTTTTCCCTAGAATGAATTAAAATAAACAGTAAAAAATCATAAACACATTAGGTTAGCGCTGTGTCCAAAATTCTTGAACAAAATATGAAGTTTTTTTTCCTCTGGCATTTAACAGTAACCAGAAAATAGCACCCGAAGTTTAAAATGGCACTTTTTGTCATTCTGAAAAACATAAAAATTCATTTAAAGTTATCAAAAGGTTGTACATCCCTAAAATTAGGTAGCATGAAAATGTCCATCAAAAGTCGCAAAAGTCTACAACCACCCACAGAAGATGGACAATGAAAAAAAAAAAATAAATAAATTTGTACAGGAGGCTTTAAGATAAGATTTTTGTAATGTATGAAAACATAAAACCTTATACAAATTTGGTATCCCTCATGACCTAACGACCGAAAGAATAAAGTTAGGACATCCCTTTGGGGCCACATGAATCTTTGAAAAAAATCCACGCCCATAAGAAACGGTGGTCAAAGTGCGGTTTTTTCCCCATTCACAATTTGGAATTTTTTCTCCCGCTTCCCAGTACAAAATCGCCATGGAATATTCAATACCATCACTATGAAGTGAATTTTGTTACGACGATAACAGCCATCACTAGCTCTTTATGTATAAAAAAAGTTAGATTTTTGAAGTTGGGGAGTGAAATGGAAATGGAAAACAAAATGGGTCAGGGTTAAAGAAAACCTGCCTACCCAATTAGGTAGTCTGGCCGTCGGAGACAGGTTGCATCGCTGTACTGGCGTGCCTCGTATGCGACGTTGATGCGCATGTACAGAACGCAGCCTCAAAATTCTGCACATAGCTACAGCTATATTGAGGACTCTGCCTTGAAGGAAAATCAAAAGACTAATGGGTTTTTAGTAGCCCTGTTGCTCCTGCACCACAAGCCTGTCTTGTAGCTTCAATGAAAGTTGCAATAAAACTTATTTATATGATCTCCGAGCACTAAGTTTTACAAAACGAACAAACAAAAAACACAACCGCAGCTGCCAGTACATACAGGAACCTACAACAGGACGTAGTTTCCTTTCATCCCAAATTTTGAAACAATCTTATTGTATAGACTTAAAACCAACTTAACAAAAAAAACAAAAACCCCTATTATGACTTACATACAATCAAACTTAAAGGAAACCTACCACTTGCGAATGTAGGTATTAGCTGTAAACCCCATACAAAAACCACTCACTAACCTTTGCTAGTGTTTAAACCACTATATCGCGGGTTTAAACACTTTGATGACCCGACCCGGGGAGCTCATGCATCAGATTTTATACTCATTTACTTTGCTTTTATATTCCTCTATAAAACTAGCTTTTCTTCCTCCGTAATATCCTGCTCTTAGACATGACTAGCCCTGCTAGTGACAGAATGGGTTATATGACTGGTTATACCTATGGGAGGACCTAAATTGGTGAGGCATAGTAAAGTTCATTGTTTCCCCATACGGCCGGACGTTGGCCTCGGACGGGGCTACTAACTCGACCATTCCCCCTCCCATCGTGATATTGTGTGCCATATATGCCACTTAGTAAACTGCTCCCACATCTGCAACATTTGAAAATTCACGATTGTGCTCGCTTTCACGTCTCTTGTCTTCTATCTGCAGCGCTGTTCTTCATATTATGAAGCGCTCCTCCTCTGCATTCCACACTCTGCTGAAGGAAACGCTCCATCATCTTGTCCACATTGGAAGCCAGAGTGGCGCTTTTTTCGACTTTTCAGCTGAGGTATCCCAGGAGATGGATTTGCCTTGAGTTGATAGAACTTATAACCTTCGGGAAGGACGATGGACATGGTTTATTATGCTGCAATACTTGCTTGAACGAAATGCAAAGGAGATTATATCTTGGAAGAGCAATCCTGTCTGCTGAGAAAACGTGTCATCTGCACTTCAGTAATATGAAGCTCAGAAGACGCAGCTGCTGGGAACATGTGACATCTTGTGACTGAGCGCAGTGTGGATTCTGTGGCCACTTTATTCTTGCCTTCACTTGTTCCTCTTTAATACTACCATCCTCCTCTATTACGAAATTCACTTCTCCAGGAAGAAGTCCCCGGTACCTTACAGAGCTGTTAAGTGTGACATTCACCAGTCCTTCCAGAATTGCTGATCTTCCAGAATATAGAAAGGACATTGTTTGTGACCTGACACTGTTCCTGGATGCAGGGTTATAATCACGTCTTTATCCACAGATGCTCTCAGTACGTGTCACGCAGAATATACCTGGCCGATATACCATCAGGAGGATGCACTAGGGAAAATAAGCCAGAGAGTCTATTGGGGTTAAAAAAAAAAAAGGGGGGGGGGCAATTTGCTTTTCCTCTTTAATAATGGGCCATACACTAATGTTTTGGGGGAATCACTACAAACAAGCAGCACTTCTACCATCTCCTAAAGGGACCGATGACAGACTTATTTTCTGGTTTAAAATAAGCTGACTTATGGACTACTAGGAGTATGACTAGTACGGCCTTAATTACAACGACAAACCATATACAGCAGCAGACCATGTTGCAGTCTAACTGTATGTGATGTCACGCTAAGCCTCCATATTCAACCTCTAAACGGCCTTTGCTCATAGCATAAAGCTGGACAATCCCTTTACCTAACAGGCATCATGCACACGTACATAACAGGCTGCAACAGTCCCTGTGCAACCATAGTCCATAGTAACTGTGCAGGACCATCTTCCATATTTTGCTTCCCTGCATCACAGTCATGGTGTGGGCCTTATTCCTCACCTCTATTGGGCCATTTGCTAGCTGCACAAGTTGCCCCTCACCTTAATGGCCACCGACATCCTTGTGTGCATGAGGACTTTCCCACAGGATCGTGTAGCCATAGTTCATGCAATGTCCTTTCTAGTGGGCATCTCCCCTGGACACCCATGACTACAGTGAGGACCCTAGATGCTGCACGGTTTCAATAGAACGGGGACACTCACCTTCGTTAGGGGGTAATGGTGGCGGAGCTGGGCCCCTCCTCCACTTTGATGGGTTGGGCTCTGTGTAGTCAGACGATCCCCCCTCCCCGATTCCTGGTGAAGTTGTCTTGTGAGGACTCCAGTCCCCCCTCCCCCGGAGCCATTGGGGCCGTTTCATCGTCTTCTATCTCCTCGTCCTCATCCTCCGCTCGGTCCGCGGCACAGCTCCTCTCTGCACGATTGTTGTCGGGACGGAGCGCAGGCTTTCCCGGGGCTCGGGGTGAGGGCCGCACGGGGTGCCGGCGCTGGTGGCCGGGGCCGGCCTTGTGCTGAGGATGCCGGTCCATCTCGTCATAGTAAGCGGCATATCTTACGGGCGTGCCCGTTCTTCCTGAAGCCCGTCTCGGGCCTGGTTATACTGCGCTTTGAGGCCTTTGAGTGTCGGAGCGACCTGTTGGTTCGGGAGGTGTCGCGTAGAACAAAAATAAAGCCCAGCTCTGCCGATCAGCCTGCCCATAATCCACGTCCACGTTGAACCCAGGTGGCGTATTTAGGAAGAAAAATATAAAGGCCGCCAGGGCCGGACTGAGCACGGGTCGGTTGCTATATCCCCCGAGCCGCAGACGGCTCAGATATGTCACCACACACAATGCCGCGGGTCGGGTAATTCGCTTGCCATGTCATAACCACGGACGCCCCAGTACTGTGATGAGCCGCCGCATACCACACCGACATCCCGCCCGTCTTCGCTGCAAGTGACTGCCGAGCTAAACGTGGCTGGACACGTACCCTGCTAGAACGCTTCGCGGTCGTAGCTCATTCATAGCCGGCCACCCCCGAGAGGTCACCGTCTCCGCAGACGTGCCGGCACATCACCACACAGAGCAGCGCGGCTGCCGCGGACTCATGCATGGCCGCTCGCCAGGACCTTCGGGGAGCCGAGCGCTGCTCCGCGTCACACGCCCACATTGCCGTGCTGTCCACGTATCAATAAAGCTTTGGACAACAAAACCCATGACAGATTAGTAAACAAGAGCGCACGAGGAGTGTGGAGCCGGTTACGGCACTGCGCTACCCGAGGCTATACAGCTCTGGAAACCCTCAGACCACCTCATAGCGCGTACAGCTCCCACTGCCTCAACTGTGTTGTCGGAGCACCGAGTGGCAGACAGCTAGACCCTCCCAGGAAGACACATTCCTGTTTATCAGGCACAGAGCTAACCATAGAACACATATATTCACTGCCAACCACATTGTCGGTTTAATGCCATTAACCCCAAGACTAAAGTAATTTGATTTTCCGTTTTTCCGCTCTCCTTCCCCAACTCTAATTATCGTTTTTTCTATTTAACAGCTGATGTTGCTGTTATATGTGGAATTTATACTTAATTATTTTCTAGTGGTCACCGATTTTAAATTCAGTACCATGTACGGGTGAGCTGGAAAAACTAAAGGGGTGGCATTGGTAAAAAAAAAAAAACCACAGTTGTGCCCATATTTTGATGGGCTTTATTTGTAACGCTTTCAATATGTATCACGATGACACGCATCTGATTCTTTTATGGCAGTATATAAATGAAGAGTCAGTATGATCACAGCGATACCAAATTTCTTAGAGTTTAGTCATGTCTCAATATAGTTAAAATTTTTCAAAATCTTGCATTAAATTATTAAAAGGCTTTGCATCGTCTATATTCTGACATCGGTAATCTTTAATACATCAGTGTACAGAACTGTAAGGATGACATTTTCATTTATACCATTTTGAACACTTAACAACTTTTAATTAACATTTTATTGGAGGCAAAAAACTGACAATTTTGAACATATAGCACTATTTTTCATTATGGAAAATACGTTTTTTATCTTTTAACCCCTTACCACCAATGCCAGTTTTTCAGCTTATGACCAACTATTGTTTACAATCTGACTGTGTTACGATAATTGGTACCACTTCGGCACACTATAACGGACTATATTCACACCTGGCCGTTGCCGCCCGTACCGGACCGTAGCGGCAACGGCCGTTACGGGGAGAGTAGGAGAGGTGAGCGCAGCTCACCCCGCCCCTCTCCATAGTCAAACACCCTATGCGGCACGGCGCTGTATTACGGGAAAAGATAGACAGTCCTATCTTTTCCTGGGTACGGAACGGTACGGTGCCGCACGCGTGCGGCATCCGGACCGCTCCCGTAGGGTGCCGTGCGCCCTAGGAGTGTATGGTGGACGTATATCGGCCGTCTCTACGTCTCCATCGTTCTTGTGAATATAGCCTAGGATATCAGTGATTTTGAAATGTTTTCCTTGTGACACATTGTATTTCGTGTAGTTGTAACTTAAGGGAAAGTTTGTGTTTCGTTCTGAAAAAGGAAATTTGGCAAAAGTTCGGAAAACTTCAATTAAAAATTTTTAGTAGTGCGAACATATGAGGCTTATTATATGAGGGATTAGATACACTGTTTGATAATTAATTTTTGAGTCTATGCTTTTTTCATAAGATTTTTTAACTATTTCAAGGAAGACACAAACAAATCATCATTTTTACTTTGGACTTTAGTACTTTTTTTTGTCTGCGCACTGTAAAAAATATTTTTACTTTATCTGGTTTCACTACAATGCGGAGATACCTCATTATAGTTTTCCTTATCTTAGTCTAATATTACGAGCAAAACTAACATTGAAAGAACATCTTTTTTTTTTTTTTTTTAGTATAAGGTGTAACTTATGTTTTTTGTGTGACAGATCTGGTTGAGGGCTTATTTTTTTTTTGCAGAGTTGTTCTTTTAAGTCAACAAAACTTCAAGTGTTAAACCCGGATATAAATGATCTTTTCAGAGGAGCAATTTAGACAAGCATGCTCTCCATTCGCCCTGATACACAATGAATCGAAAGACAACGTCTCACTCCTTTGCACATGATCAGTTTCACGCCACAAGACGATAACCCGTCGTCCATATTCTGTGGGCATTTTCCTCTCCTGCATCTGTCCGAGGTGTATACCAATGGTCATTGTTTAGACACATTGCAATATAACACACTTTTTTAATTTGGCTGGTTTTACTCATTTTTCTTAATTCTGGAATTGTAAAACTGAAATTTTGTTTCCAATACATTTCCCTCAGACCTATACGTTGTCCTATTCCAGGTATATCATCAGACACTTTATAATCTCACCCACATAGTCTGTATCTGACAACAAGGAATTGTCACATTGGGTCCAGATCATAGGGGTCATGTCACGTCCCAAGGAGGTCGGTTCCCCTACAATGGCCAACAGCTATGTCCCAAGGGGGGATTACACTACAGGGCACAGCGAGGTCACAATAGGCCATTTTCATGTCAGATGGGCATTGTGCAGCAACAATGGATGATTTCACAATAATATTTTTTCTGTTCTCTTTGCAGAGATCCAGAGATCTTGTACCAAATTTTTCTTCCTACACTATTTACTATTCTATAATAAATAAAAACAGCTGAGCCATTTCCTAATGGGCTTTGTTTCCAGCTTTGATTGTACAGTCCATATCACACCTCCCTTTTATCAAAAAGAACAAATACAAATTCGTCCTTTTTGCCATATTCTGGCATCTGTTCAGAGCTCTAATTTTTTGCGGGACAGTTGACCTATTAAGTGGTCCATTTTTGGGAACACTACACTTCTTCAACACCTTGTATTGAAATTTTTTGGGTAGCAAAGTGGAGTTTTTTTTCCATGTTGGTAACACTCACTTGTGGTTTAATCCTACTAATCATTCTGATAGATTACTATGTTTTGGATGTGCAAACCACCTAACATGTTTATGATTCAATCTTTCATTCTCATAAAAGTGGAAAATGGGGGGATTTGAAAGGACATCTACCACCAGGATAAAAGACTGTATGCAAGTGAGCCTGAGGGTCTCTAGCTCCTTAACACTATGGAGACAAATCCACCCGGCTCCAGTTGCATACATTGTCCCATGCCATTTGAATTTTTACAATTCCGATTTTTGTCCTATTTTACTGTTTCTTATTATGAAATCAATTTCTGTTTGCTTAACCCAAAGTAGTGAATGGGTTTGTGCTGGCTGCTAACATGGCTAGCACAATTCATGTCTGTCCTGCCTATGGCTATGTCCCTGTATAACTTGACTCATCTTACTAGCTACATTCACACGACCGTAGGTACGATATACGGCACAAGCTTGTGTCATATCTACACCCCCATACACGTCAATATGCATCACACCGTACATGAGACTAATTAGAATAGTGTTCATCTTTTCGTCTTTACACCGCATCTCCTATGGATTAGCAGCGCTCTACCGCTCCTCCTCTGCAGGCTACGATCGAATGCAGCCATATGTGGCAATACTGACTCACTGTCTGGGGTAGGATGCGGGTATTCCTGTGCTGTGCCTGCCACTACCAGTTCCTGATTCAGACTATAGCCAAATTCCTCTTCCAATAAGAACTGCCCAGTGGCTAGCGGCTGCCAAATATATATCAGGGGCCTGAGATTTTCACACTGTATTTTTGGAAACAATACAAGCGCTAAGGAAGAGATTGCTACATTGCGTTTTAACGGTATGTAACCATTCAGGATATGGCTGGTTTAGGTTTTAAGGGCTCAGCCGCCATGTTTTTGTAGGCTGCCTGTGTCCGCTTTATTGTGATGTTAAAACTTTTGACACTAACTGAACCAAGGTATTTTGGGAGATTGTTTTTTTGTCACCTCTTGTACTTTTGGCTTCTAAATTTTGCTTTTATTTTAAAAAAAAGTTTTAAAAAACAATGGTGGCACAGCCATGCATGAGCCATTTTGTCCCTACGAATTTAGTGGTTTTTAGTTGTTTGTAGTGCACTTTTGTGAACTACATAAATTTTTTTTCCCGTTAATGTTTCCAGTAAGGGCTTATTTTTTGTGGGATGAGATGCATTTTTCATTGCTATTATTTTCATGGCCATGTCCCCATTGCTCAAAATGTATTACTTTATTTGTGAGGGGTTGTCGGAAAAAAAATCATCATTCTACACTGAACTATTCGCTTTTTTTTTCTGTGTTCATTATATACCCTATCGTTAATGTGTTAGATTTATTCTAGGGTGAGTATATTGGGCAATACCAAATTTATATTTTTTGCTTACGTTTGACCTAATTTTGTATTGCCGTTTTTTTCCAAGTGGGCATACTCCTTATAAATTGTCTATATTGCTGTTGAGAGGCTGTTTTTTTGCGGACATTGTGTCTTTACAAACAGTACCATTTTGTATAGATTTTTTTTTTATCACTTTTATGCATTTTAAGTGGGACACGATAGGACACAAGACAGGGACAATACGTCATCTTTATGGGACAGCCCTTCGGTCCTCACACCGTCCTCAAGGTTGCCACACCAGTTGCCCCCCCCCCCCCCCCCAATAAAAGTTTGACCACGGCTTTTAAATGGTTACCTGGATCGGAGTTCTCTGGCCGCGGGGGGTTCCATTGGGATGTAATAGGGTAGATACCCTGTTACAGCATATGTTGTGTGAGTAACCCCCGGCTCAAAGCAATGAGCCCAGTCCTGGATGGGTCACACTGCCACTACATTTAGTTCTGCTAAGAAACATGGATTACACTTGCCGCCAGCAGCCGTGCCCGCGAGGTACCTGCTTTCCGGTAGACTATACGCAGACCTGCAGCCAGGACCCCCCGCAGTGTGCCGCCACGTGGCGCAGCGAGGGAGCCCCAGGCCCACATGACGGGCCCGCTCCTTACCAGAGCCGCCACCGGGCGGACCATCAGGACACTTCCGGGATCGCCAGTACACAGGCGTGCTCGGCCCCGTCTGGAGAAACAACCATGCGACCATCGGAGCCCAGTCCAGTGGTGGGCGGGGAAATCGTCACTGTAGCGAGCCAATCACATGGCGTGCACCTGGTGAAGGTGACCGCGCAAGGACTGATCCGAGAATACAGGATATCATATCAATTTGTCCAAAATGTAAGCTAATAGGGACACATTTTACTAAGCTTTTTCCCACACTTTTTTTTTTCGTTATTGTTTTCTTTCTTTCTTTTTAATCTTGGTGGAACTGCTCTCCTGGTATTGAAGAAGTGGCGCATAGAGGCGCATCGAGGCATTACGCCGAGCGCACTGCGCCACCAACGTACAAAAAAAAGTCAGGGGCGTGCGTGCTGTTCTGTAGGACTACTTCCGACCACGAGCTGTATTAACTTGAAAATTGTTTTGTAACGCCCTATTTTAAGGTGCACCACAAAAAAATTGGTACAACTGTCGGGCCCTGCAGGAGCAACAGCATTCATGTTTTCTGGCCAAGTTCCCAGTGAATCGACGCGCACACATATACACGGAAATAGCACTTAGTGCATTTTCAGACTTCTAAGTAAATGTTCACCGTAGCCTTATAACTTTTCCCTCCGCCTCAAACCCACATCTACAAGAGTCATTTGCATATCACTCTGGTGTCACATTTACGTAGAAATACGTAAAATGCAGTACCATTGCCTATGTTCCGTGTACAATGCTGTTGTTGCATCGATTCACTAGATCATGCGTCCAGAAATCTGAATCAGTCGCTTCCCTGACTGTTCTACCGAGTTCACCATCTTTTTGTGTGGATCTTACATAGGGTGTGCGACACATTTGCAATTTAAACTTGGCCTTGGTCGGAGCATTCAGCCTGTCCGACTGCAGGCCTCCTAAGTTGTGTGCTGGAAACCAGCGCAGCTGCATCTCACAAAAAGGTGGCATGCCACATAATAGTGGTCCTCAGACAATTCTTAAATATCCTCTGAAAGCCCGTTTAGCCATAAGAATTTTCACATTGCAACAAGTGCGCTCAAAACCTTAGTAAATATGCCCCTATCTGCGCAGCTTTTTGTGCGAGTGACAACATTGAAATTCCTCATAGTACATGTTTCTATATTTCCATGGAATTCATGGAATTTGTTCTCCATTTTGTGTTTACAGAATATTTATACAAATGAATATATTTTTGTCCAAAAATACTTTAGCTTCTGAAAGAAACAAACTCCTCATTAATAATCACACTGAAGCAAAGAAATGACCGGGCGTAGCTCCTGAGTAACTATGACCTTTCAAAAAATGTTCAACAGAGAATTGGGATGGTATTATTCTTCCCAAAAGACGCCGCCCTACAGTCCCGTGTTCTGAAAGGTAGTAAGGCAAGGGCACATGTAACCTGAAGCTGGTGTGATTGAGATACCGCGCTGTGCTCAGCCGCTGCAAGAGTCATGCATCAACGTAGTGTGGATAGATGAAAGAAAAGCGGCCTCACAGGTAATCTTCTTTTTTCAAAAACCATGGCAGGGATGATTTACCAGGCATTACTCACGGTGACGGGCCGTTTCGCGCAGTACTGCGCTCCTCTAGGCGTGGAATCGTCGATCCGTCGGATCGTCAACAGCCCGCCCCGATTTCTGTGCATGAACCGATCGTTCATCCCCGAAAACGTTTGGAAGTCCAATGGAAATGCGATCCACGGACCCTTTGTAAATAAGCCCATTGTCTGTGTCTTATAGTGAATCAGTGAGTTGAGCTCCGTCCTGTACTCTGGGGGGTGGGGCTAGAGGGCGGAGCAGAACAGAGAAATCTCGCGCCAGGCCCCACACAAAAAACCAAGCTTGGCTTCCCGCCTCCAAGTCAGAAGTTTAGCAGGGTCGTGTCTAGGGGCACCTGAAATTGGTCACCAGGACTGATAGAGAAGGTTGGAATTATATATTTGAAATGCTTTATATTGTTAATAACAGTGATTAGAGATGTGTTATTTTGTTATCCTTAGTGATTACTATAAGAAACGTGTCTTCGTGGGAATACCTCTATAAGGGTGCAGTTCAGACAGTTTTTTTCAACACATTGCTTGTTTCAGTCGTTTTAAAATGCCTTTGGCTGCTTTTGAAAATGGACCAAGACAGATAAAGCATGCTTTTTTTTAGTCCGTTTAAAAACGGCAATACTTTTTTGAATGTTTACCATGCATATAGCATATAAGATTCATACAAATCCCTACATAGCTGCAGTAAAAACGTAAGCACAATTTCCATTTAGGTTTGACTGCAGCTGTTTTTGTAGCAGCTTCTTACTAACTGAAGGGATTATATGGTAAACCCGGCGGTGTCCTAGGTACCCAACAGGACGATCCAACCCCCAACTCATTTATGAACACAACAGTGCCCCTTAATTTATCATGTTATATGAAGTGTTTCTTGTTAAATTACAGTATATGAAGCACAATCTCCCTGAAAGAGTATATAAAGTACTTCTTAACATGACGGCCTATGCCACAACCGTATGGTCATATCTTTTCTGTATATATGCTGTATTCTAACCATAAATTACAAGACATAGGTCCCCCTATCGGACTTTATCCGTACCGTTCTGTATAAAAATGGGTGGGCTGTCAATGATGTCACTAGTTGCTCTGGCCCAAATTTGATCACCTGACCCTACCAGATTCCACTTGGGCACGGAGAGCGTGGTTAGACTCCATTTCTGTTTTCTGGCTGTGGTTTCCTGTGTGTTTGAGTTTCTCTAGGATGGTGCACAATCCTGGGACAACCACCTTCCTGAATTGTTTCCTTCTTAGGTCTCCCAGGGCAATCTCTTTTGCAGGACAAAGGACTCAAAGAGGACCAGGCAATATGTTGGTTATCCATTGTTTGCCCATCAGCCAGGAAGGGTCATTTCAGGAACTTGTCCAATGACCTGCGACAATCATCCAGACAAGTTTTACAAACTACGTCTGGAGACTATTGCACATTTGACCATCCTCTGTTGGGACCTGCAATCGGGCCTCTGGTTTTCAGGCTATGACATGAAGCAGTTTTCATCTCTCCAAGGAAGGGCGCATTGCAACACCGGGCTTTACGTTTTCTACTTTTTAAAAAAAAAACAATAAAAATTAAACAGGCGTCTTGCCACTAAGAATTCATTTGGCATCCCTCATTATGAGTTTCTGTTGGGTGTTTTACACCATTTTCCAGATTTGACTGACCGGCAAAGTGGATATGGGAAGACTGAAGCTGTAGTATGCCTGAGCTGACCGTTGAAGACGGGATCTGTATTTCTGACTGTTTCTAGGACTCTCGCATTTTCCAAACTGCACCGGGCACTGGACATTGCACAGTCATGTGAAGTCCGTCCACTCAGGTCCACTTTTTCATTATAAGCAATTTTTTTTTGCGGGAAAACCCCTTTAAGGACCCCGCCCCATTTTTAAATCTGCATGTTCACTATATGCGCTTATCACTTAGAATGCCTACCAAGGGGATTTTCATATAGTTTTTGTTTTTTTCATGACATGTTGTAACACCTTGTTGTTGTATTTGGTTGAAATGTTTTACATGTATTTATGAAAAAATTATAGTATAGAGGCTATTCATATATTATAGAGTTTAATAAATTTCTATTTATTAGAAGTTTAATTAGCCCTTAAATTTATGTGGCCTGCAGGATAAATGAGAACATATCACAGATTTTGTTGTGTATTTCTCTTGAATATTGCCCACATTATTGCAATAACCCACCAAACCACTTTATGGCACAGCGCTCAAAGGGACAAGCGCTCATACGAGAGGCTTTGGAAGGCACTAATTTCAGGTTTTTTTGTGGTTTTTCTATGTGGCTTTTCTGAGCCTATAACATAGAAGAACAGAGACCCCTCAAATTTATCCCACTGAAACTAAATCCTTAAAGAGCATAAAAGATATAGAGAGATCTAGCTGTGTTTGGACTTGGAACAAAGTTTAGTCCATGTTGGATCCTCCAGAACCTATTGCAAAGCCCTCAGGGGATCTGACTCTCCTTTATTTATATATCTTCAAGGAGTAGTAACTGTCACGGGTGCTCCTCAACCCACTCCTGTTGCAGGCGCACCATGCCACTGTCTGTGCCCCTGGACCCTGTCTGTGCTCTCACTTTGCGCAATGCCGCTGTGGCTCAGATGAAATTGCGCTGCCGCTGCCAATTCTGATAATTTCACTGCCCCTTCTGTGTTTCCCTGTCGGATCTTCGTTCCTTGTGCCTTAGAAAAAACCCCCGCTTTTGGCGCATGCCCGGCGTTCTGACGACGCGCCTCTGCGTCCTGCCTTGACCTATTGCTATGTCCGTGACGCCGATCTCCGTGCTGCCGTCCTGACCTCGATCCCCCCCCCCCCCCCCCCCCCCCCCCTGTCCCCGAGTATTTTATTACGATTCTGTCTAACGTCTGTGTCCATCACCTTGCCTGCCAACGCGACAAAATCACACCTTGGTACCCTAGTGGTACACACCCCCCCCGCAAAAAAAACACAAGTCCAACGGGCTCGGGAAGCCGAGTGCCACGGAGATTCTGGTTCCAGTGCGGCTTACGTCATGGTCCGCTGTAGTTTCATGGGTTATACCCCTGGAGCCTTCAGTAACACTATTTTTGGCAGAATGCAACGGAGAATAATTACAGGCCAGTCCCCGCGGGTTACATACGGATAGTTATGTTGTTTTTTTCTAGTTAATTTGTATCTAAGACGGTTGTTATTTTTAATTGTAACCCCAGCAAAATATTTTTTGTTTCTGCCACAATGGATGTTTAAAATGTTTGGTTGTCATAGGAGTACAATAAAACTTAATTGCAGACACTCTGATAACTGTATAGCTGTTTGATTGTAGCCCAAGGCTAAAGTACGTAAATTACCACATCCAGAGTCCGTTTGTAACTATGGGCCGTCTGTACGTCTAGTGTTCTTACACTTATTTTTTGTTTACACTGTAAGCATAGATACCATGTTTATTTATGTGTTTTTGACATTTTGATACCTTTTTATTGCTTTTTTTTGTTTGGTTAGCTGTGCAATCCTACTGGATTTTTTTTATTATTTTTTTTTTACTGTATTCATCGCATAAGTGATTTTCACTTTTTTATTATATGTGGGAGTGACATTGTCATCTGTGACAGCGTGTAGGACATAAAATACAGTCTAGAGAGAAATACAGCGGACCTGACATGTATTTACACCCTAGTCTTTAAGGGGTTAAGTGACACGCAATGCATGTATTGTGGCACTTCACCCAAGGGGGCACTTTTACTAGACTTTGGCACCGCGCTTTTGTCGGACCGTTCTTCTCGGTTCAAACGGCTTTGCACAGGTATTTAAGAAGTGGTCGTGTTTGCGGAGCAGCTGACTGGCTTCCTTTGCAATACAAATTAGGGGGTGTGCCGTCACACGGACCGACTGATTCTGACGAGCTTCGTATTTTACCTTGCTAATGTTTCACACGCCGTATTTAAGATGCCCACAAAAAGAAGTTGGTGAACTCGTCGGCCAGTGCAGGGAAGTAACAGATTCATGACTTCGCGCACAGTCTTATGAATCTTTGCACAAGCATAATACACTGAATAGCACTTTAGTGCATTTCCGACTTTGTAAGTAACAGTGCCTCCAATGTGTGTTAAGATTAGATTCAAGCTAATTGTGGGGATACAACCCCCTTTTTCTGGTGCATTTCTTATTTTTCTTCCCTATTACTAAGTGACCTTCAGAGTTCTGTAGACGCATCAAGGTTATCTCTTCTTCCCCATTCTGTTTAATTTTCAGCTAACATGATTAAAACCAGAACCTTTGTTTAGAAAATATGTTAGATGAAAATATTCACCATTGCTCCTAACCAGGGTACTAATCTACCATATACGTGTGCTCGAGTATCAGCCTAGTTTTTTCCAGCACAACAAATGTGCTTAAAAACCTTAACCGGCTTATTACTCTGAGTCAGGAAAAAGTCACCTTCTGACGCTCCCCCCATCCATAACATTCTTCATTGAGACGTCAGCCGCAAATCGGCACACAGTATGGTGTCAGCTTGCGGCTGACTCATGGTGCCTGCGACGGACCGGCTGGCATGCTATATACTCAAGGGACATGCAGGCTATATACTGAGGGGGCTGTGACCAATGCATTACCCCCTCATCACTTATACCCTAGTTCAATAGGTTTTTCTACTTTTTTTGTGTCAAAATTAGGGGTCTCGTCTTATACGAACGGGTCGGCTGATACTCGAGTAAAGATACATATCCTTTATTTCTGTAATCATCTTTATTCAGACCTGTGCATCATGTGGCTCATTGGGTTAGCACTACAGCCTTGCAGCGCTAGGGTCCTGGGGTCCCGTCCCATCAGGTAACATCTGTAAAGAGTTGTATTCTTTCTGTGTGTTTTGTGTGAGTTTCTGTTGTACAAAACGGATTGGTGAGCCCATGAGGGCAGGGAACTAATTTGCAAGCTCTGTGCAGCACTGTGGTATCTCTTGGCACTATATAAAAAGACTTATTATTATTGTATGGCAATATTCATTTAAAGTTAAAAAACCCATTATCTTTGGCAGAAGAAAGAGACAGAAATGAAGTGGTGACAGCCAATATACTACATATTTATACATCTACAAGCCTGTTGAACCAGACCATGAATTATTATAATAGTCCTTTTATCATGTGTGACTAATCACATCCTGTGGTAAAATCACATTTAGTACATACATTAGAACCTACCATGGTGACTAATACCATATGTAAGTAGGACAGCAGTGCAACATGGAGTTACCTCAGAGTCCAGTATCAACCTTTTTTAGTGCTTGTTGACATAACAGCAGCTGACGTGTAATGATATACGGGGACTATAGTATATCAATTAAGCGAGAAGGGGACAGGCCATTGTCACCCTTATCCACCACATATATTTTCATAGGATATCAATCAATTAAAATTCGAAACAGGTAAGTGGTGGCTTATGGACCTAAATCATAAATCATAATCATTGTTCTTTAATACAATAAAAAAGGTTTTAGTTTGTTATGTCTCTGCCAAGAAATAACTCCTTAAAAACGTGTATCAGAGAGGAGACCAAATGTATATTCTACATCCATGTAGAAAATGTAGACCTGCATAGGAGCTCTATACACAAAATTATATTTTAAAAGAAATCTACAAACAGTATGAAGGATTGTAAACCAAGCACACTTACATACTGGTGTGTGCCCCATCTGCAGGATCTGCTCTTTTTTAGCTTCTGATGCCCTACTTTTTTTTTTAAGGGCTTTTAAAGTTATGCAAATGATGCTTTAAGGAAATCTATAATTTGAATCAGACATACCTAGAGAACGCTTTGGCTACATTGATGCAAAAACATATTTTGTTTAATCCCTAAACTGTATGGTTTTGATTAAAAAAAAAATTCTAAAATACAGGATCTTGGGAAACCCAGGTTGCATGCTGCTTGCCATTCATAAACACATTAGGGGTCATTTACTAAGGGCCCGATTCGCGTTTTCCCGACGTGTTACCCGAATATTTCCGATTTGCGCCGATTGTACCTGAATTGCCCCGGGATTTTGGCGCACGCGATCGGATTGTGGCGCATCGGCGCCAGCATGCGCGCGACGGAAATCGGCTAAAAAACCTGACGTATTCGGAAAAACCGCTGCATTTAAGAACGGAAAATGTGTCGCTCGGGACACGCTTACCTGCACTCAGCTGGCCTCGGTGAATTCCGGTGCGTTCAGATGCTTTTCAGCGCAGCAGCGCCACCTGGTGGACGGCGGGGGAACTACCTTATTAAATCCCGCCCCATTATATGGAGCTTACTTAACTTTCTATACAGGACTAATTAACCTGAGCTGGATGACTTATACACAGCAGCTGGGTTATGGTGCAGTGATTGATTACTTCTACCTATCAGGCACAATACAGTGATTACATAATTCTCTGAAGCAGTGCAAGAGGAGAAGCACCAAGCCAGGCAAAGGAGTGACAGAGCCTCATTATCCTGAAGTTAATTATTGTTTTTTTTTAGCAAAACCACTCAGCTCAGGGATTAAACAAGAAATTGGTTCATAATGCATGAAATCAAATGGTAGATTTCATTTAAGGGCTCTGTGCTCCATATACGTATCATTTTTTTGTAAAACCCTTTTTTACTTAAAACAGGTGTCATAGGAGTCTAAAGGTGGTATTCTGGGTATATGAAGTCTGCTACAAAAAAAACAAATGCTATAATAAAATGTACGAGCAACAGAACAATTATAAAACTGACTTAAATAGTTTCTTTTTGATTCACAAATATATGGGCTTTTCTAAATACGATGGGTTATCTACAAGATGCCCCACTACAACTACAAGTACTATGATGAATCGTGCAGTTACTCAGTACAATCCTCCCTCTAGGTCTGCTTCACAGTGATGTATAAACCACAATTCCTGCTCAGCTGTTACCTAGTGTGAAAGCGTCTCACACAAGAATTTAGTCGTGACTACAATACTGATGCTGACATGGAAGAAGTAGCATTATTACATGGATGGCGACTTTTAGTGGCGAAGTGCCCAAACTACACCTGACCCATTATTTAGTGCAAAGTGCCACACAGAAATTTAATTGTGATTTATACTCCCCTCCGGTCACAGCTTTCATTATGTCAGCACCCTGCGGACACAATAAAGCAGAAAAGAGAAAATAACGAACATTTGGATGATCATTGTAAGCTTCCCTCCCGGGTCCCTAAACGGGAGGAATGTCCTGGCTGGAGCTACAATGTGACATAATCAGATCCGCCCCCCACTCCTCCATGTAACCCAGTATAGCGCTGCCACCGTTAAAATAGCAAAGAAAATCCTGGGCTCTCTGGGACTGCAAGAAGATACTGGACAGTCCGTCTGTGGTGATGGTGTGGCTGGTGCCCAACAGAAAGGGCTCTGAGGGCCACCGTCTGGCACCCTGCCATAGGTATGCCACTATTGTCTAGTTACTACACAGGTGAAATTTTCTTTTCTCCTTCACATCCACAACATTGTAATATCTGGTGCAGGAATGTTTACTGGCAGATCTGGTTCATCTGGGAAGCAGAATCCCCCTCACTGCGTCCCCTAAAAATACTAGTTACTTACGTTATAATGTCACCTGGATATAACAATGTCCCACACTGTACTTCTAAATCTACATAAGAAAAACCCCTCTGTGCCCCCACTATCAAAAATTACTTGTACCCCCAATAATATACATACTACAGTTCCGTGGAACAATAATACTTAACCATTTAAATCAGGTCGTGTAGTAATAGACGCCAAGTCCCTTTAGTTATAGCCAAGCTATATACTATAGGGACTGGCAGGGCTTATAATACTGGGGGCTGGCAGATAATATACTACGGGGGCAGGACTGGCTATATACCCTTGGGCTGGCAGGCGCTAACTACGGGTGGCTGGCTGGCTATATAAAACTGCCTGGTGGCTGGCAGTCCGTAAATGCCCAGGGCTGGCAGGTCTATATACTACCGGGGGCTGGCAGGTAAATCTACCAGGGGGCCGGGATATATTGCGGTGCTGGCTGGCTATCTACTACTGGGGGTGCTGGCTATATACGCCTGGGGGCTGCTGGCTATATACTAACCGGGAGCGTTTCGGCAATTACTACGGTTGATGTTTGTCTATACTACTCCCTGGGGGCTGTGGCTATAATCTCCGAGAGCGCTGGCAGGCATATACCACGGGGGCGGGTGGCGTGGCTATATACTATAGGGGCTGGCTGGCAGGCTAATATAAAGGGGGCTGGCTGTCAGGCGATCTAAATACTACAGGTGACAATGATATATTAAACCAAAATGTGTATCTCAGCACTATCCAATGCTGTTTACGGACTATTGTAGTATATATATGTGCTAGCGGCCAATTACAGGGGCCTATCTATAATGATGGAAATGTGCAAAGAAGAAATGTAGTAGAGCGCTAGCACTATCTATACTCATTGATGATAGAAGTGGTTACAGTAATTAAACATATTTAATATTAAAATATTGTTAAAATTAATATTTCGATTTACATAGAATACTCATTCACATATGACAAAATGTACAGAATATAACTATATGTTTTTTACTCTCAGGTGGCTAAAAAAGAGGGGTTAAGAAAAGCACTTAAGGGCCCTGAGGAACGCAGAAGAAAGCTAGTATGGACAATGGCAGATAGTTTGTGAATGTCCAGATGTGGAAAAAATTATACATTATGTCTATATGGTTATAAAAAGTGGCGACTGTAGTAAAAATTAGCACAAGCTTAATAGCGTGGTGAGTCAATACCGATGTATTGTGTAGCAATTGGTTTTTATATGGATGATTTTTATATAATGGCTGCTGCTGCGTAAAGTAAACGTGAATGCTATTGCCTCACGGTTTCAGCCCCGCTATTATTAAGGGTTCTGAAGCTAGTCCCTCACGGACGTTGCATGTGGGAGCGATCGTCATATCTCACGTCGGTAAGTTGTTGGACCATGCGTGAGCGCGTTGTGTTGCGTGGGGGTTATCTCTCCGTATCTCAACCAACGTGCCTCTACTAGTGCCAATTCACAGGTGGAATGAGGTAATCCGTACGGTACAAATTAATGTTAGCACCTGTTAAAAGTTGTCTTAATGCTCATATAAGAGAATGTTCCTTCTTTTTTGGAGTCTTTTTGGCGTTAATCTCCATGGTAAACCGTCTAAAAAAGAGAGTTTAAAATAAAAATTGTAAAACGCGTTTCAAAGCCTCCTCTTGGCTTTTTCCTCAGTAGTGAATGTTAATTATCGCGCTCAATGTTTGCTGTTTTATAAGTAAAACAAGGATCTAAAAACCCGGCCTGGATCTTTAACAATGTTTCAGTTTACGGTATGTGTTGATCGTTAATAGGATTAAGACGTAAAAGAACAAATAATACAAGTGAATGAATACAAATAGGGATACATAGATTTGACAATATAAACGAACAGATAGTGAAATATTTAACACTTGCGTTGTTTAATAAATCAATATAATCAACGACTTACAGGACGCTGAGTCAAGACGATCGCTCCCACATGCAACGTTCGTGACGGCTAGCTTCAAGAACCCCTTTCCATATCTGGACATTCACAACTATACTGCCAAGTGTCCATCTAGCTGTCTTCGGCGTCCTCCACGGATATACCTTCATTTGTCATATATTTTTACTTTTTTAAACACAATTTTTGGGAAGAATTGTGCACTTGGGCCCTATAGTGCTTTTCTTACCCCTCTTTTTAGTCCAGCCTGAGATCTAAAACATATAGTATATTCTGTACATATATGTCATATGTGAATGATATTCTGTGTAAATCTAAAATATGTTTTAACAATATTTTAATATTAAATATGTTTAATACTGTACACACTTCTATTGTCAACTGAGTATAGATAGGTGCTCGGCTCTATACATTTCTTGCTTGACTATATACTACAGGGGGCTGGCTGGCTATATACTACAGGGGGCTGTCTGGAAGGCTACATACTACTGGGCGCTGGCTGGCAGGCTATATACTACTGGGGGCTGGCTGGCAATATACTAATGGGGTCTGGCTATATACTACTGGGGGCTGGCTGGCTATATACTACTGGGGGCTGGAAGGCTATATAGCACTGGGGGCTGGCTGGTTATATACTACAGGGGCTGGCTATATACTACAGGGGGATGGCTGGCTGTATACTACAGGGGGCTGGCAGGCTGTATACTACAGGGGGATGCCTGGCTTTATACTACAGGGGGCTGGCTGGCTATATACTATAGGGGACTGGCAGGCATGCTATATACTACAGGGGGCTGGCAGGCTATATGCTACTGGGGGCTGGCTGGTTATATGCTACTGGGGGCTGGCTGGCTATCTACTAATGGGGTCTGGCTATATACTACTGGGGGCTGGAAGGCTATATAGCACTGGGGGCTGGCAGGCTATATACCACTTGGGTCTGGCTGGCTATAAATTACAGGGGCGGGCTGGCTATATACTACAGGGGGCTGGCTGGCTATATACTACAGGGGACTGGAAGGCTGTATACTACAGGGGGCTGGCAGGCTATATACTACAGGGGGCTGGCAGGCTTACTACAGGGGACTGGCTGGCAGGCTATATACTACTGGGGTCTAGCTATATACTACTGAGGGTTGACTGGCTATATGCTACTGGGGGCTGGCAATATACTAATGGGGTCTGGCTATATACCACTGGGGCTGGCTGGTTATATACTACTGGGGACTGGAAGGCTTTATACCACTGGAGGCTGGCAGGCTATATACCACTGGGGGTTGGCTGGCTATATACTATGGGGGTCTGGCTGGCTATATACTACAGGGGGCTGGCAGTCTATATTCTACAGGGGGATGGTAGGCTATATACTACCGGGGGCTGGCTGGCAAGCTATGTACTACAGGGGGCTGGCTGGCAGGCTATATACTACTGGGGGCTGGCTGGCTATATACTACAGGGGGCTGGCTGGCCTTATACTACTGGGGGTTGGCTGGCTGGCTATATACTAATGGGGTCAGCTATATACTAATGGGGGCTAGCTGGCTATATACTAAAGGGGTCGGCTATATACTAATGGGGTCCGGTTATATACTACTGGGGGCTGGCTGGATATATACTACTGGGGGCTGGAAGGCTATATACCACTTGGGTCTGGCTGGCTATATACTACAGGGGGCTGTATACTACAGGAGGCTGGCAGGCCACATACTACAGATGGTTGGCAGGCCCCCCATTCACATTGCCACCCCCACCTCCAGATTCTATTAAGGTCTCCCCATGCACATTCCCCCCCATACACATTTCACCCACCACCCCCATACAAATTTCTCCCCCCCATACACATCCCCCCCCCCACACAAACACATTTCTCCCCCCACCTGGCTGGCTATATACCACTGGGGTCTGGAAGGCTATATAACACTGGGAGCTGTCAGGCTATATACCACTGGGGGCTGGCAGGCTACATACTACTGGGGGCAGGCTGGCTATATACTACTGAGGAGCTGGCTGGCTATATACTAAAGGGGGCTGGCAGGATAAATACTACAGGGGGCTAGCAGGCTATATACTACAGGGGACTGGCAGGCTATACACTACAGGGGGCTGGCAGGCCCCCATACACATTGCCACCCCCTTCCCGATTCTATTAAGGCACCATACACATTTAATACACCCAATCACCCCCCCACACTCCCCATACACATTTCTCCCCCAATCATCCCCCATACACATTTCTCCCCCCACCAACCCTATAAAAATTTGTCCCACCCCCAAACACATACGATGGATAAGAATGGAGGCCCCTGCCATAGTGCCAGGTGTCGGGGCCCAATCGGGGATTTACCGGCACCCTCGCGGGCTAGACTGACCCTGGATGATCACATGATCCACGCAGGTGCAGGACATGTGATGAGGACATGTGACAAGCGGCCATCTTCTGTCCTGTGTCTCCTCCACAAGTCACAGGAGTGATTAAATGGTCAGTAGCATTTTATTTCTTCCTTTTATTGTACGTCCACAACCTTTTTCTGCCAAGGGGAGAAAAATAACATCTAATTACATATTAGCTTATATTTTAGTAATTTGAATATGAATTATGCTTATTCCTGGAATACCCCTTTAGAGAAGAGTCGTTTCTGCCAGAGGGTGCAGTGGATGTCAGTGGGCTTGATATACAATCCTTGAACTTAGTGGTAGATGTCCTTTAAGATATTTCAAGAGAGGTAATCCTGTGTTTTTACCACTGATCAATACAGGTAAGTTATTTGAATAAACAGTTCACAGTGGTGACTGAAAGTTTTGATGGTCACACCCACATAGCTCAAGGGCGCAGTACTGGAAAATTCTGATGTCATCACAGTCTGTTCTGTGTTCTGTCAGTGCAGCGTGGATGCTGCTTCTGAACATAGACAGCAAAGATGTGCAGTAATGATTGGCATTTAATTGTGAATCCAATCCCACATACCTCTCATAAATGCAAGCAATGGCCAATATTAGTACCACATGCCAAAAGACATATCATATACAAGCAAACAGTGTGACATGCTGTAGGTACCCACTCAATATCAAATTGTATGAAAAAATGTATATATCTTTATTACAATTCAAACTACAATATAGTCAGACAAGCTAAAAACATTTAAAAGCGCCAACATGTGCAAATTCATGTACGAAGTGACCAAAAGTATCTGTGCAAAAATATGCATTAGTAACCAATGGGTTTTAATTTTTTTAAATGTATGAAAACATTATAAAACCTATACAAATTTGGTATCCTTGTGTTCGTACCGACCCAAAGAATAAAGACATTTGGGGCGTTCAGTGAAAGCTGTAAAATGCGTTTTTTCATAATTTTTTCATAATTTTTACTGCATTCAGAATTTTTTTTCCTGCTTCCCAGTACACAGCATGGAATGATAAATACCATTACTATGAAGTGCAACACAGAAAGAAAGCCCTCACAGAGCTCTTTACATGGAAAAATAAAAATGTTACAGATTTTTGAAGGTAGGGAGTGAAAAATGAAAATGCAAAAACGAAAAAGGGCCACGTCCCTAAGGGGTTTAAGCACTATTTTTTTTTTACAATCAATAGCTCGGTATGTAACTTGGGATGGAGAACAACTTTGCCAATTAGCTTGATTAATTATGTGCTGCAGTTTCTTTGCTATCCTCCTCAGTTTAGCCTACTCTTGCACTCTCCTAGCTGTGCTGATTTCTCTTATCATCTGTAGAGTTGTAAATATGATACAGGCTGCAAGAGGGAAGATGCTGCTGCTAACTTCTCACAGAGGGGTGAGGTCATGTGACAGTGTGTAGCAGAGAGAGGTGTAGAGAGGTGTGGCTCTGTGGATGCAGAAGTCGCTGATACAAATTAGTGAGGTAAAAGATAACCCCTTTTTACCAAGCAGCTTCTGAACAGAAAATGCCATAACTCTGGAAAGAAAATGACAAGGAACACAATATGGTACATCGTTCCGTACATTGTATGGTACATCGCAGTAGGATACCACTAGGTCGTTCCACAGACGCAACTTTGCTCGCGGTAGTGGCCAAGGCGAGGTACAGAATAGGAGTTGTGGTCAGGCAGAAGATCAGGACAGGCAGCACACGATCGGATTCGGGGACATAGCGGTAGGTCAAGGTGAGTGGCAGAGATAAGAAATCAGGAACTGAAACAAAGGTCACAACGGATAATCACAGAAGTCACTAAATCAAGCTTTCTCTCAGGCTTTGAGGCACAAACATCCGGCTGTGGTCACATGAAGAGGCAGGCTATATATCAGGACAGCCTGTTAAGGAGATCGCACTGGTTTCGGACGCCATCTTGACTACTGTCCGCCATCTTAGATACAGCGGCCATGTTCCCTGACCATTGTCAAGTTAATATCATGATTCAAACTTCATTTTATGTAACATGTTTCCTCGCCTGTCAGCTAATACCCTTTGACATTTAATGAGATGTCAGTCTGTCCTTTATAATAATATGATCCTGGAGCCCACTTATCTTATTCTTCTCAGCAAATTAGTATAAACAATATCTGTGTACAAGGTCTCTGAGAACTGAGCACAATTAATTAACTTTTTTCCCAGAATGTGTTGATGTCCAATGGAATCGAAGTGCCTTATCTCCTTTCATACAACACCCAAAATGCTGATTTATCTGTATTAAAATACAGCTGGGGTTGTTTGAAATAAACAGTGTGATTTGAGTGCATCTAAAGAGCGGACTGTGTCTTTCTTTTACTCTGTCATCTTGCTGCCGGCAGCTATCTCATCCTCCCTCAAAGGGTTAATTAGGACTCACCTTACAAAAGTCAAGAGTGCTGTTGGGGCCCTGCATAAAAATCCCTATCAGTGCCGGAGCATGAGTCTGCGGCCGGCATGGTGGGGCACATGGAGGCACGCGAAACATAGGTTGCAGGAGCACCCATGACAGCCACACTATAAAGGGGTTGGTGCACAGGGGCCACTATATGAAGGGGATGGAAGACAGGAGGCCACAATATAATGGAGGATGAGAGGGGCTATATGTGAAAGGGAAGGAGGAGAGAGGCCACAATGTGAGGAAGAGGAGAGGGACAACAGGAGTTCAGAGAGTAGGGCATTGGAGTGTTTAGTGCGTGGAGGTGTAAATAAAAAGGCTCACTAGGTGGGGCCACAAAAGTAAAAGGGGCCACATATGTGGGGGGCACATAAAGGGGGGATTAAAAGAGGTATTTTGTTACTAATTTGCATTACATGGGTCCATAGGGGGTTGTCTATAATAAGGGGGTATTATACTGGGGCATGGGACATGGCAATTGGTGTGGTTTAGAGCACATACAACACACTGCATGTATTGACCCTTTTTGCTCTCTTTCACTAGCCCAAAAGTCATGGGAAGTCATCATACATTGATATGATGTAAGGAGTCTTGTCTCTAGCAATGTTGTCAGTCTGGGACACAGGACTCTGAAATTATGCTAAATTTATCATTCAAAATCAGACACTTTGATAAAACGGCCATAGATGAAAGAGATTGTGCAGCCAGCTATCTTTTGTAATTACTCAAACCATTTAACAAAATACTTCATTTTCTTTCTAGTCTGCCATTTTGTGACTGTAGATTGTTTGCATTTATTTTCATTTCAGGATTATGGGTGCAGCCCTCTTTCTTCTGCTCTGTGAAAAGTTATATTGAAATACTATATAGCATCCTCGTGGGCATACAGCAATGACCTGGAGTCAATTCACTGAGGTTTATGATTGAGTTTTTCAAGACGGCTCTGCATGGGTGGGGACTATGGATAATTTATCACATCATCTATAGTTAGTAGTACGTACACTGATGTTTATTTGTACTATTGAAATCCCATCTGCGATGTAAATGAGTTCTGCTGAAAATATAACAGCTTCACAATTAGTATTATCAGCATGCAAATTTTGCTGCAGTATCTTTCAACATATGCAAAAAAACTAGAACTGACATGTTGAAGACTGTGTTTATTCTTCATGTGTTTATTTCTTTATCAAATATTGTATGAAAAACAGGAAACTGAACAAATTGTATAAATGTCTTTATACAATTTAACTGTTTTCCTTTGTCACAGTAGCAAGGAGAAACTTTAAACTCAAATAGGGGGATATTTATCAAGACTTCTATGCAAGAAAACCTGGTGTGTAGCTACCACACAATTTGAATCCTTGATGGACATCGATCCTTTAAAAAGATAAAAAAAATGTATCAAACAGTGTTGAGCAATACATACTAGAAAATGCCACTGCTAGGAAATACATACATTGCTCTAACTGCTGTAACATAATAGCTGTGTGTAAAGTGGTTGCTTAATATGTTAACAGCGTCAGCATATAGATGTCATGTGCACATGAGGTCAATATGAACTTTGCTCTGGGTTGGTCTGTTCTGTGACATGCTAGAGATATGGCTAAGCAGCCAAACATGACTAGGAAGGCAGAATAGCCATCTGCTTATTCTGATCAGTTGGCTGACAAGTTTGTTTGTAATATTTGTACATTGTCAAGCACCAATGTTTTTCCAAGACAATTTTGCTTTGAAGCACTAGGGTTTTCATAACAAAAAATGGAGTCTGTGACTTTTGACCTCAATAAAGCTTCCTTAGGCACTATAAAGATCTAAACTTTATTGTAAAACTGGGCACAGCAAAATCTTCATCATGCAACCCTGGCCTATAAAGCTAATTAAAAACTGACAAACAGTATAGAAATTAAAAAGACATCTACCACCAGGATGACTGTATGCAAATGAGCCTGAGGGGCTTTATGCTTCATTAACATGTATGGAGCCTGAAGCCTCAGGCTCATTTGCAGACAGTACTTTATCCTGGTGGTAGATTCCCTTTAACTATACTCTATACAAGTTGCAATCCTCTTAGACAGCCCCATAACCTCAAATGATTCCATGTTCCCTGACATGGCACCTTTAAACTATTCTCTATGCATTCTGTATGATGCGTCAGTTGTGCGATGACGGCATTGCGCTACTACCTTCTACTTCCCGGAAGCCACAGAGAATAGGAGCCACAGGAACTCAGACATAAAATAAGGAGTAATGATTTATTTTTTTTATATGCTGCAATCTTGAGACAACATATGATGCAGGTGTGCATAAGTCTGTTTAGCATTATATTCTTACGTATAATGTGCCTGATGGAAACCACAGTCAGGGTTTAGATATTTAGGGCCCCAATCTGAGGTATGCACAAGGGCACATTTGAGTCTTGCTACACCACTGGCTATGATGGAAAGACTCACCACCTCTGTGATATGTAATACTGCTGTGTGAGAGAGCAGCTACTCGGTTTCATGAGATGACTCTCCTCCCATTTATCTGCTCATCTGCATCACCTGAGTTTCTCTTCCTCATATTTTAATAACGATGAAACATTGTGCCTGTAAATAATATCATAGTGTGAATGTAAAGCTGAAACTGTATCTGCAGTCATCACCTCCTGACATCATGAGGAAAACTAGGACAATGTAAACAAGTCATGAGACTTTTATGAGAATAAATGTATTTTAAAATGAACTCATCTTCTGAAGACGAAGATTTCCCTCTTAGATCTGGCTCTGCTGGAAAAACAAACCCAAAACATGTTCAAAACAATTTCTCAACAGAAGCAGTCTGTTCTGCCTGAGGAGAGCCTTAGAACCCCATCTAGTAGTAATATATCAGGTTATTTTTTTTTAGTAAGTAGGTTCTCCATGTTGTATCTCACACATGTGCAGACATCAGGTGTGAAGATGCAATATTTTTAGGTGCCAGGTCCTGCTTTATGGCAGGTGACTGTGTCCCTGATGTCGCCTCCCATGTTGCTACAGGTGTTGCTGCCTGAGGCAAGAGGTTCAACTCACCTCATGGAAGGTGCACCCTTGGTCCCCATAGACGTCTATGGTGCCTGGTGGCGGAACAGTGCGCACACGCGTTTGGCACCAGAAAGTGCTCTATCTTTCCCAGTGTTTTACGTCTGGGTGCCGTGCTATGCTATGGAGAGGGGAGGGGTGAGCGCTGTTCCTACTCTCCAGTGTGCTGCCATATGCTTGCCCAAATGTTGCTTTGCCTAATAGAAACGTGGCAATGTAAAAATTATTATGATGCAAGCATTTCTAATTTTCGCCTCAGGCAGCAAAAATGCTAGAAACGGCCCTGTTTTGCCTACAATTATAATTTCACGATCGATACAGATTTTATTTTGGATGCTGTATAACACTGATGGCTAACCTATGACACGTCAGTGGTGACCACATGAAACATTTGCCGACACATGGCAAGCTGACAGCACCTGGAGGCGGGGCAACTCTCCTACGGAGAGTGCAGCACCCTTCACCAACTGAAGATAGCCCCTATTCCTGCTGCACTCTCACCAAGAGAGATGCCCTACTTCTGGATGCTGACACTGTCTGCCTGCTGCTCTGGCTTCATACCTGAAAGCGCCAGCACCTGGAGGCTGGGCAACTCTCCTATTAAGAGAGCGTACATCTTAGCTAAGTTAGTGAAGCCAGCGTTCCCACACACAAATTTATTGTTTGTACCCAAACTACTGGGAACTAGAACTGTCACTCAATTTCTCTTTCAGCCGCAGATGGCTGGACCAAGGTCCATAACAGTGACCACCGGGGTATAGGAGAGTTATCTCAGGCATATGTGCTCCTTACACCCTTGCCATTATCTTACATCAGCTACCAAAACCTTACCCTGCACCCACGGTACCCACAACAGTTGCCGCTCAGCAATACTGAGGGAAGAGAACTCTAAAACTGTTAGTAGAGCTACAAATATTCTAAAATTATGTATTTTCCTTGACACACCAACACAAGTTATGTTTGTTTTTACTTTTACAAATTTTGACACACCAGGCTAGAGAGGTTGGCCATCACTGCTGTACAGATAGGTTACATACAAGATAGGGCCTGTAGGTTTGTTCTTAAGTTGAATTTGTATGTAAGTCGGAACTGTATATTTGATCATTGTAATCCCAGCCAGTACTTTTTTGGTCTCTGTGACAATTGGATTTGAAAAATGTTGGGTTGTCATAAGAATCAATATTAACACTAAAGCTTCATTACAGACACCTGTGATAACTGTTACAGCTGATCATTGCAGCCTAGGGCTAAAGTACAATAAATTACCAATATCCAGAGGTCCGTCTGTAACTAGGGGTCGTATGCAAGTCGAGTGTTCTTAAGTAGGGGACCGCCTGTATAGTGTCTTAGAGATTAGGATTGAGCCTGAAGGCTATATATATCATATGCTGCCTGAGGGGGCTGTTTAGTAGGGTAAAAGCTGGTGACTGTGCACCTTTTAAGCCTTTCCCAGTGGTTAAAAATCTGGTGGCATAAAGCTTCAAAATGGTTACAAACGTAAAGCACATATCTCCATCCCAACGCAGTCGTACAGGTTTCCACTCATCCTTCTATCTCAAACTGAAAATAATTGTTCAGCCAATCGCTATGTTGGGTCATATTGTGGATATAAAATAGCTGAGCAGGCATTTATACTGTTTTATTACAAAAACCAGACACCAAGACCAGTGGAGACCCAAGCAGGATCCGAACAAAATGGCAAAAGATCAGTAAAGTGACCTCTTTTTCTTCAATCTGATCCCACTGTCGCCATTTCTTTCCTGCTGCTGCTTACCAATGTAACAAAAGGCTATATTCACACTGCCATTGCCCGCCATACCGTAGCACGGCGGGCAGACGGCAGCGCGCCACAGGGATGTATGGCGCACGGCGCTGTAATACAGGAAAAGATGGGACGTGTGCGGCACCGTACCGCTCCCGCAGGGCACTGTGCGACCATTGCCGTCTATGGGGGATGTATATCGGCCGTATATACGTCCCCCTTGCGGCAGTGTGAATATAGCCTACTCTGAGTCTGTAATACAGGCGGTCCCCTACTTAAGGACACCCGACTTACAGACAACCCATAGTTACAGACAGACCCCTCTGACCTCTGGTGAAGCTTTCTGAATGCTTTACTATAATCCTAGATTGCAATAATCAGCAGCAAGGTGTCTGTAATGAAGCTTTATTGATAATCCTTGGTCCCATTACAGCAAAAAATGTTTAAACTCCAATTGTCACTGGGGCCAAATTTTTTTTTCTGGATCTACAATTATAAAAGATACAGTTGCGACTTACATACAAATTCAACTTAAGAACAAACCTACGGACCCTATCTTGTACAGAACCCCTGGAACTGCCTGTACAGGCGGTCCCCTACTTAAGGACACCCGACTTACAGACAACCCATAGTTACAGACGGACCCCTCTGCCCCATGTGACCTCTGGTGAAGCTCTCTGGATGCTTTACTATAGTCCCAGACTGCAATGATCAGCTGTAAGATGTCTGTAATGAAGCTTTATTGATAATTCTTGGTCCAATTACACCAAAAATTTTGAAACTCCAATTGTCACTGGGGCAAAAGAAAAAAAATTGTCTAAAACTTCCATTATAAAATATACAGTTTCGACTTACATACAAATTCAACTTAAGAACAAACCTCCAGACCCTATCTTGTATGTAACCCGGGGACTGCCTGTATTTATATTTCGACTAACTTGCACTTAGACCGTAGAGACTCCTAAGCTTGCATCACATAAAGAAGTGAACTTTTGACATACACTGTCTGCAAATGGTCTATTCACTGCATGCATACAGTGGGAAAATGAAAGGGAGTACAAAGCTATTTGGAATCAGGGTTTTTTTCAGTAAAAAGACCAAATGTCACAGGTTCTGACCACAGCTAGGATTAGTATGCTCCTTCCTGTTTTCCCAGTCCTGTGCCCTAAGTGTGCATTGACCTCTGCCACTTTCCTCCACCTACAGTGGTCCTGTCCTGTTTTTAGAGGGTTCTGGGTGCAGGTCAGTTAATGATATAGATGGAACCGCAACATGACAATGCTAGATGTGCATGTATAGAGATTAAATACTGGTTACCTCTTCCATTATAGAACAGCAGAACTAGTGCTGTAACCCTTATTCATAAGCTCATGGGGATCCAAGGGTCAGACCATCAATCATAAACATTTTATTAACCAGATTTAATCTTTTATTAGACCAAAGGGTCCAATAAAGTGGCGAGTTCAGATTCAGTCCCCTCTTTTTTCAATTGCTGGTGACAACTCTTACAATATCAAAGGGATCAAAAAAAAAAAAAGCGCAAAAAGTGAGGCGAAACAGGCAACACATCACATGTATCACAAAGGGACAAAACTTAAGATACATAGCAATGATTAAGTAGGCCAGCTTCAGCTGAAAAACTATGATACATCTGCCCCGTGTGTCAAGCATATTTAACCATGACTACAACCTTATCTAGCATTGCATCCTTTCCCAATCCTTCATCCTATTAGGTATATTGCTGAATGGCCTAAAAAGATATAAAAAAATACATTTTTAATACCTTTGGTTACTTGCAAACTCGGAGATGAGAGGTCAAACCATGAAGTCACTCTTTCTGCCTCCAATCATCTGATCTGCAAGAAAACCAACCCCTCACTGCCGCTATCTACTTCTCCACACCATGCAAAGACATGCGATAGATCACAACACTGGGAGAGAAGTGTAACAGCGATGAGGAAAGCAATGAAATGCTTAATGGTTATTGGTGGTGACAGAACCCCTTTAACCCCTTAGGGACGTGGCCCTTTTTTTCCCGTCTTTTTTGCATTTTCATTTTTCACTCCCCACATTCAAAAATCTGTAACTTTTTTATTTTTCCATGTAAAGAGCTCTGTTTAGGCTTGTTTTCTGCATAACAAATTGAACTTCATAGTGATGGTATTTATTATTCCATGCCGTGTACTGGGCAGCGGGATAAAAAATTCAGAATGCAGGGAAAATGATGAAAAAACGTTTTCTTGTGGGCTTGGATTTTACAGCTTTCACTGAACGCCCCATGTTATTCTTTGGTTCGGTAAGATCACGAGGATACCAAATTTGTATAGGTTTTATAATGTTTTCATACATTTAAAAAAATGTAAAACCTTCTGTACAAAAAAATATATAACACTTATAATATGAATTTTCTTCTAAATAGAGCCATCACTTATAGCCTTGATAATAATATCCGGGGCCCTCTATCTGCTGGCTATTGAGAAATCATTGCCACCTGGCAAGTCCCATACGAGGTCTCAATGAGACTCTAGGCTGCCATAGCAAAACCGTCCGCCACGCGCCTCCGTGACGTTCCGTCAGAGGGGGGCGTCGATCGGTGCCATGCCAGATGGTGGCCCTGGCCCCCAATTTAAAGCGTCCAAATAGGTCCGCCCCCGAGGGAAAACCCAATGGCCGCGGTATTGTCCGCGGTCGTTTACGGTCCAGCACCAACCCCGCGGCAGTGACTGTGGGTGTTGCTGTTTTTCATACAGCCGTTACCTCATGTGTATGGTAGAGAGTCTCAGCTCAAATGAGCTCTCTCCATACACCCCTTGCCGCCCAGGACGATATAGTTCGTCCTCGGATCGGTCAAGTGTTAAGCGACAACTACTCATTCAGGATGAAAGACTGTATGCAAATGAGCCTCCAGGCTCCATAGGTGTTCATGGCGCCCCTAAGGGTAATTTGCATACACAGTCTTTCATTCTGGTGGTAAATGCCCTGCAAGTGCTTTTAAGAGCAGAAAGCTACTAAATATTTTAAACATACATGTATTCACGTAAGACTCCTTGGAATAAAGGTTTAAAGAAATATTTGACCCCAAGATGACTGATATGGGGACACCTCTAAGAAGTAGATAACCAAGTCACATACACTTACTGAAATGATTACTGAATGTCAAGCTTTTTTTCCCCAGTCATTACCGGTAAGATTTATTAAATCAGACGCCACCTCTTACCCAATAGCTTATGAAGATTTTTCCAGCAGAGACACATTTTTTCCCCAACCAGAAAATGAAATCAATATTTATAGTCTTCAGATATCCCAATAATTTATAACTAATCATTAACAGAAATGAGGTAAACGTCCTGTGATAAGAAATGTCAAAACATTTCCTTTAAGGGTTATAATCCAGAAAACTGAATATATCATTTGACCCCAGTTTTTCTGGTGGCCCAGTACACAAGCTTAGAATCTCCTTGTTCTGTTTTGGTGATATCAGGCAATGATGTACAGAGGTCACCATGGAGACCAGCGGGTGACCCCAGTAGAGACCTACTTTGAACATCACAATTTAGCAAAGCAGAACCGGATCTTCAGAAGCTCTGAAGTGGAGGGGCAGATGTATTGATATGAATTAAACATTTACAAAAATAACACAGACAACCCCTTGAAGCTGAAGCAGCACTCCTCCCTCGCAGACCACCATTCTGAAACATTACTGTGCTTTTTTACATTTATTTGCATTATGATTTACAAGGCTTTTTCGATTAATAGACAAAATAGCATACTAAAATCTAAGAAATTACAAATGAGATTTTGTGTAGCATTTTACAGTGGAAGCAAAGTGGATGACACTTCTGCTAATTTTTAGGAAACCCATTAACAGAAATTGGCCTGATAAACTACCAGTATGTGGCCAGTACACCTTCCAGATCATGTTCCTTTAATGGCCCAGCACGGCAGTGGCATCCTTCAGAAAATCAACTTTGAATTGAGATTTAAATTTGTACTATAAAGTCATAGAAGTGAAGAGTTCATAATGAAGTCATTCTCTCCCGGCCAAAGAACACCCCATTCTGCTGTGATTGTCATTATTCACTCAAACATTTGAAAATATGGTTAGTGATTTCCCTGTATGTAGGGGTGTTAATTACAGCAGAGGGGGAAATCGAAGGAGAGGGGGGAGCATCTCACTTCAAAGTTGATCTTGTGGATCAGTGGTTCTCAACCTTTCTAATGCTGTGACCCCGCAATACAGTTCCTCATGCTGTGGTGACCCCAAACCATGCAACTCGCAGTAAAAACACAGTAAAATTTCGGCTCCGATGGCTTTAGGCGACCCCCGGTTTTGGTCGTTCGACCCCCGCTGGGGTCCCGACCCACAGGTTGAGAACCACTGTTGTGGATGATGCCACCACACTGACCCATTGAAAAAAACATGATGTGGAAGGTGTAAAGCTGCTTTACAATATACTGCTAGTAGCTTAATGGGTCATTTTCTGGTAACAGGTGTCTTGTCAGCCCTAAGTGCACATGCACACAATAGTATTTCCTTGTGGGAAGATACTTCCCTTACCAGGACGTGCTATTACAAACGGAGCCGGCCCCAGAAACAGCAGGTAATGCCGCACTCTAACACTAGTGATCCGTGCCGGTTCACATTGAGAGTGTTAACCCCTTGATCATGATGTGTAAGGGTCTTTCCCCTCCCCTAAGGATTGGACCCCTGGTGCTGCTTACCAGGGATCCAATTCTCTTCAGGACAGCCCAGAGCTCTGCCAAAAGCCTCAAGGCTGCCTGTTGTCCCTGGCAGTCAGTCCCCTTCCGGGTCTGACTGTAAACTGTCTGCGCATGCGTGAGCAAGTCAGACAGTTTACACTGTTCTACAATAGATTAGAATTGTAGAGCCGTGTTTTGGACTTGCACCAGCGATCAGAGCATACAAGTTTGTGGAAGTTTGTATAAAGTAAAAAAAAAAAGATTAACTCGTTAAAATAAAAAATACCGTATATGCCGGCGTATAAGACGACTGGGCGTATAAGACGACCCCCAACTTCTGCCCTAAAAATATAGAATTTGGTATATACTCACTGTATAAGACTACCCCTCTCCCAAATGAAAAAAAGTCTGCTTAAAGGACACCTGTCATCAGGTCTCTGCCACCACTCTTGTCACTACTACCTGTTGGAGCAGCTCACAAGGATCCCATCCCAGCCTTTATCTAGTTATTTCATACATTATTCATTGTAAAATCATCTATTTTTTATCATGT